>JAGDYQ010000002.1:18113855-18394187 GCA_021962125.1 Bulinus truncatus
TGCAGATTTTTCACCAAGAAGGCGTTAAGACACCAACATGAAATTTTCACCATAGCTAGTACTTGCCAAGGTTAACAAGTGTGCAAAATATTGAAAGTTTGAATTACTTTCCGCATGGTCATCTGGAGGTCGCAATAAGTGCAAAAATGGACGACCATGATGCTTAAAGGGCCCACCACGAGTACACTATTATTGATTAACAGGAATTCTCAATCAAAATAATAAACACATATATGGTACTTACTAATTGTATAACAAACATCATTTCATGTCTTATAGGTTCTTGGCTATACCGAGTCAAATATTGATGAAACCTGTCTGAAGTGCAATGTTTGGAAATTTTTCGGGCATTCTGTGTGCAAGTTACACTTGATATTCACGCTCGAATATCGCGAAAATGTAAATGTCACGTGCACTCGCGACTACCCTTAAAAATAAAAAAAAAACATATGTCAGAAAGTTTTTGACCAAATGGCCTGAAATTTTCAGGAGTCACTCAACTTTGAATGTTCCACAAGCCATGAAAATTTTAAGAAGATCTGAGAGGGTCGGGTGAACACCACTGGTTGAGTTGACATGGAATTACCCTGAACATACCTATGGATCAAATCTCTCTCATGTACTGATAAGGAAATGGCTTAGACATGGTGTGTTTGCTTAGCCCCCCACCTCCACCCCGCCCCCACCCCCAACGGACACATCTTGTATCATTTTATAATGTCAAGTGTTTGTTTGAGCAAATTAGGCTTAACTTCGATAGCAATTAATTTAATCTAATTACACCAGGATAATGACCCCACACCCTACCCCCCCCCACCCCCACCCTATTTTACATTGCACCTAACATTGCCCCCTGGAGGGCGAGCAACTTGTGCAATTTTTTTTTTTTTAGGGCCGTTCATATAGAACCAAAGTCCCTTATCCTACCAGCGGGCCACCGGTTTCACAAGTTTCCCTGAACATTTCCTTTTGTCAAATAAAGCCGTTACAGGTTTGATTATGTCGTTCAGTGACGAGTGAGTGACAAGTACTAGTACACAAGGGTGTGAGTACCGGTACAATTACTCCACACAAAATAAGTACATCTCTGGCACGTACCATCATACCGAGAAAGTGAACCTGATCTCCTTTTATAATTATAAATTGCTCACAATATGCTGATTTTTTTTTGTTTGTATTTGCATTATTTATTGTATTAAAGTATCAACAACGTTTTTTTTTTAAAAAAAAAAACAAAAACATCTTAAAGCAGAACATTTCGTCAAAACGTGCATATTACAGCCACTGGTCTGGACGATTCTAATTCATATACACATAAAAATATATTTATAAAAAAAATAAAAGGTTAAAAAAAATAATAAATGAAAACAATAAATCATACAGTTGTTTGGATGGCAACAAAACTTCGTCAGACTCCGTAAAATTCCGGAAATTACTCCGGCGAGAACAACATCGGGAGATTTTTATTTTTTCGGTTTTTATTTTATTACCACTTTAATACACCAGCTGATGAAAGGTGGTGGAATGGAGTAGGGTGAGAGGGGAGAGAGAGGGCGGGCTCACCCAGTGACTCGCGTCTTGCTAGAACCCTGGGATCCCCCCTAGGGACACTGCTCGGTAGATCGCTGTAGTCTCGGCTAATTTTGATCCTTGGTCGAAAATTTCAACGCGAGAGAGGAAACTTGATTTGAACTAAAGAGATGGGAGACACGGCGGTTGGGGGAGATTGGAAATATGCAGATCTCGTTTCTGGACTGCTGACTAGATACCATACATCCAGACAACATTGTGTGTTTGTATGTATGAATGTATTGATATAGACAGGGGGAATTAGAGCGAGAGCGAATGACGTAGACAGAAAAAGAGACACATAAAGAAAAAAACTATATATATATATATATATATATATATATATATATATATATTAAAAAGATAGACAGGCCGAGATAGATAGATAGATAGATAGATAGATAGATAGATAGATAGATAGATAGATAGATAGATAGATAGATAGATAGATAGATTGATAGATAGATAGATAAATAGATAGACAGACAGACAGATATATATATATAGATAGATAGATAGATAGATAGATAGATAGATAGATAGATAGATAGATAGATAGATAGATAGATAGATAGATAGATAGATAGATAGATAGATAGATAGATAGATAGATGGATGGATGGATGGATGGATGGATGGATGGATGGATGGATGGATAGACAGACAGACAGACAGACAGACAGACAGACAGATAGATAGATAGATAGATAGATAGATAGATAGATAGATAGATAGATAGATAGATAGATAGATAGATAGATAGATAGATAGATAGATAGATAGATGGTTTGATGGATGGATGGATGGATGGATGGATGGATGGATGGATGGATGGATGGATGGATGGATGGATAGATAGATAGATAGATAGATAGATAGATAGATAGATAGATAGATAGATAGATAGATAGATAGATAGATAGATAGATAGATAGATAGACAGATAGATAGATACATTCGGATCCTTTATTCTTCGAATGGTCATTACCAAAGGTATATACTTCATCACTGACAACACGGATTACATAGATAAGTAGCCGCTTCTGGGGTTTGAACCCATGTTTCACCCCTCATCAATCTGACTCACAACGTCTCCATTTTGGAGTCAATCCGAGGCCCCCCCCCCGATTCCAGGAAAATAATTTTGGGCCCATTCAGAGTGTCGATGACTGGACTCGTTCTTGCGATTTTGAGAAACACGGGTATCGGAACTCGTTTTTTGGATTCGATTCTACATGTACTTGTACTTGTATGATCTTTACCTGGAAAGTCTCTTTTTACCACTGTTGTAAATAAAATGTGTACAATTTAAGTCATGATAACTAGTTATATCAGTGGTCCTCACATTGTGAGTCATGACCTACCGCTGGGTCGCTGACAAATTTATAGGTAAGCGACAAAAAAAAAACAACAATAATTATTTGTTGTGCACACAACATTGATTCTTGTTTTACTTTACAGGTGAATCAGGAAAACAAAACAGTTTTCAAAGTCGATCGCGAAGCATACAGTTTTCAAAACAACAAGTTTATAATATTTATAACTATATCGTTTTAATTCCCTACGAAGCCGTTTTTCAACATTCTACATTTTTCTGAAAGTCATTCAGACGACTTTTATAGGAAATCACTGGAATTTTGATGCATTATTATTTTTATTTTTCTGTATAATAAAAAATAAATCAAATGAAAAGCTAAAATTAGTAGCGACAGCTCTTGATAAATGAGTTACGCTCCTCATGATTTTATTAAAAAAATTAGCCTTGGAGTTATATTTCAAGAAATTTTTTAAAGTATTTTTTTTTTATTATTATTTCGGATAATCAATAGTCGATTATAGGGTGACCTTTGCACAGATTCAAGATTGAACTGCTTTTGTTGTTGTATGAATGTGTGTCAGTGTGTGTATGTGTGAGTATATGTTTTTGTGTGTATGTGTGTGTGTATGTATGAGTGTGTGTGTGTGTGTGTGTTCAGACTGTGGCATTTAAAAAGGGGGGGGGGGAGAGCAAATCAGAGTGTTAGTTTGTGACTGTGTGTTTTTGTGTTTGTTAGAGAGCGAGAGAGAGAGAGAGAGAGAGAGAGAGAGAGAGAGGAGAGAGGGGAGAGCTTGTTTGAACTGAACAACAACCATTAAGCTACATGCTCGAATAGCGTATCGAATTAAATGTCATTTAGCGCTGTAATCGATTCTACGTTAAGAACCAAGCCAAATACTTTCTTCATTGCAGCAGACCTTCTCAGATATTTATTTATTTTCATCGATGACATGTTGCTGCTGGAACTAGAATGTTTGTGGGTGTTGGGTAGTGAGGAGGAGGGAGGGAGGGAGGGAGTGAAGGAACAGGACGCTGAAACATCAACAAAATTAAACCAACATTCATCTCCAACACGCATTCAGTAATTTCATGATGGCTAGATTGTTTTTTTTTTTGTTATTGTTATTTTCGTTCTCGGGCAGGTCGTGTAGTGTAAATATTCTTATAGACCAGAGGTCACACATCTGACTTTATCTCAAATTGACGAAAGGTAGCAAACGGAAAATCAAATGTCAGATCACACATAGGTCGAAGATTAAAAACAACAATATTTTTATTCTACAATAAGTCATAATATTAAATGAAATGTTCTACCCCGACTGGTTGAGGGGACGGATGGTTGTGCGGTAAAGCGCTCGACTGTCGACCTGAAGGTACCTGGTTCGATCTCCGGTGAGGATCAAGGACATTTTTCAGGTCTTGGCTCAAGTTCCCGATATATCTCCCGTGGTGTCTCCATGGCCATTGCACTATCGGCTGAGGTGGGGATGAAAGAAGGGCACCATAAAAAACCGTACCATTAGTGGTTTATTATAGGATTTAAGAGATTTCATCACATCCTTACAGGGACTTCACACACCCCGACTGGATAACCCACATAAGTTAAGCTACTATGGTTCTAAACCCTAACCTATTGTATAGTCAAGCAAGTATAATTCCCCATGGCCCTTGTGGCCATCGCGGAAGTTTAAATGTCCCTGTAGTCTTGGCATAATTAGGGATTATGTGGCACAAAACGCTTATACTTCTTATATTTATATCTAATCCAGCAAGAAACTTTTTAAGACTTACTAACCCATTTCTTGGCCTAGGCCTAATCTGGCGTTAAAACGCTTCAAACACAGACGATCTTCGTGAGCGAGAGTATATTTTGTGAGCATCTTTATGCTTAGACACAATTAATGATCAAATGACGCGTTCAATTGTTGGGTTTTTTTTTAACATTTTTCATAATTTTGATTACAATTTATCCTGAATTAGAATTATGCGATAACGTATAAAATGTAATGTGTGACGTGTGAAATATTGACTTTTCTAAACATTAGGCCGGTGACTTGAATTGACTTGTATTTCATAACCCTAACAAGAGGGACTATTGGAAAGGTTTCAGTGACCTCTGGTCCTCGTAGCTCTTGTTGTGGTCCTCATGGTGGTCCTCTGGACCATGTGGTAGTCCTCGTGGTGTTCTTCTGGTCCATGTGGTGGTCCTCAGATTGGTCCTCTGGTCCATGTGGTGGTCCTCAGATTGGTCCTCTGGACCATGTGGTGGTCCTTGTGGTTGTCTTCTGGTCCAAGTGGTGGTCATCATGGTGGTCCTCTGGACCATGTGGTGATCCTCGTGGTCCTCGGAGTACTTGTGGTTTGTGGTGGTTTTTGTGGTCCTCGTTGAGGTCCTCTAATCCTTTCAAACCTTGTGGTGGTCCTTATGTTTTTTCCTTGAGATGGTCCTCTGCTCCTTGTGGTGGTCCTCCTAGTACTTGTGGTCCTCGTTGTCATCGTCGTTGCCCTCTGGTCCTTGTGGTGGTACTTGTGGTCCTCGTGGTACTTGTGCTCCTCGTAGTCCTCGTGTTCCTCGTTATGGTCTTAGGTCTTTGTGGTCCTAGTGGTGGTCCTTGTGGTCTTTTTTATCCTCATAGCCCTCGCGGTTCTCCTATTTTCTGCTTTTCGGAACAACTGTAGGTATTGAACTTATAACAAAACAAAATACAAGAAAGGTCATTCAGAGTTAAACATAACACACAAAAAAATAGAAAGAACATTTTAAAAGCCTGATATTGTTCCTTAAATAGCAGAAGTGTGTGTCAAATAATCTGGCTTAAGTAGAAGGAAAAAAATTCCGGTCCTGATAAAAAAAAAATCTCATGTGTTTGCTGTTAAAAGCCTCTTGTTTTATCCTTCATTGGAACATTTAAGCTGAATTGAGAACCAGATTTGAATACTCGGCCATTTGCCGATTAATTGAACTTTAGGAAAAAAAAAATTATTATTTTGTCTTATGTTAACATTTCCCTAATGGGTGTTGAAAAAATAATCTACATACACAATACAATGTATTAGTCCGCTGGGTAGATATATTGTTGCCTGATAGCTCATCTTTTTGAAGTCATGCGCTACACACAAAAAAAAACTTGAATAATAAAGTTTTATTTTAAAGTTTAAGGAAACAAAAACATGTGTGCTACAACAGGCTACTTTTTTTAAGGTTTTGCGCTACGTTGGTCGAAAACTTTCTGTCAACACTGGCTAGAAAAGGGTGCTTACATGTAGGATGAGTTGGAAAAAGTTCACTTAGCTTCTGACTGGAGCATCTGAAGGCGAGTGTAAGGCGTATCGTTAGACCGGGAACACAGTTTACGCCCTTGTCTTTTTTCATTTTCTCCAACACAGAACCGTAACAAGCGTTGGTGTCTCGGAAATCACCGCACCTTTACCATACCAATATCTACTTAAAAGGTAAAAAAAAATAAAAAGTAAAAGTTCCCTTCTTAGCCCTAACGGGCCTTCGGGGCAGATGAAGTGTAGAATTCATCTGTTTCTATAACCTCGGCATATGAAGGGATTGTGTGGTTAGCACAACGCCCAGCCGCCTTTACTTCCCCAACTTAAGTCAGGTACCCATTTAAAGCTGGGTGGACTTGTGGGACGACTTTGCACCAAATTTCACCTGGAAAAATTCCATGGGTCTCACCGAGGATCGAACCCAGGACTCTCAGGTCGACAGTCGAGTATCTACACCACTCGGCCATCCGTCCCACATAAAAAAAAATGCCGCCCCTTAAAAAATGAAATGTGCAACCCAGGGAGGACCACCCCCCCCCCACATGACCCTCTCTATATACGCCACTGCCAAGACATCCCTTCCAAAAAAACAACATTCTGCCGCCCTTTAAGCCCATAACGCGCCCAAATAACCAAACTCTAAAATCAGACTTTTTAATTTTACAATTTCTCACGACTCGCCATCCAACACCCAGACATCTTTTATTTAATAAAATGCAAAAACTATCAACGCAAAATGCACACTTTCGACATTAAGACTAATTCTATCTACCAACATAATACTTGTCTTAAACTAATACATCTTGAACATGTATATTATAGTAGAATAAAATGAATAAATATGTTTCTTGAATTAGAAGAAAACTAGCTGCACTCAGACACGTTAACAAGATGTGTCCCTACAGAGAGTTGGGTCAAAGTTCATTTCTTAATTGGTACACGTCTCTTTTTTTTTCTACTTTTAAAGTAACTCTGTGTCACACATATGCAGGGCCGTTTTAAGGTCATCGTAGGCCCTAGGCACTTTCAAAGTCGAAGGCCCTCCCCAACTTCATTTTTAATATTTTTTCAAGAATGCACCCGCACTTCTTTGCGATTTGAAATCTAAATAAATTTTTGAGGACGTCATATG
Organism: Bulinus truncatus; assembly: GCA_021962125.1. NCBI lineage: Eukaryota > Metazoa > Mollusca > Gastropoda > Planorbidae > Bulinus > Bulinus truncatus. The sequence continues at coordinate 18,121,154 of JAGDYQ010000002.1, forward strand.
TGACTTTGCTAAGACAAAGAGCCAAAAAAGTTAACATATTGTAATTTACAGATCCTACAGCACTGCAGCTTGACTTACTCAGGTGCTCATCTTACACGGTTATATGTATATTTACTTTAATACAAACATTATTAAATTTAACTGGCATTCTGAACTTCCTTTAACTTTATGTTCTGGCTTGCATGGGCCATTGAAAAGTCCGTAGGCCCTAGGCACAGTGTGCCTACTGTGCCTAGTGGATAAATCGGCCCTGCACATGTGTGGTTCCGAAACTTAAACATCGAGGATTATTATATTAGATGGAATCAATCAACAAAATTACTGGATGACAATTGAAACAAAGAAACTCAAATACGTTCCGTTAAACATTCTCCAAAAAAAAAAAACCAAATGAAAATAAATAAAACTAAACTATGGAAATTATTTAAGAACCTCTGAATGGACTATAAAGAAGAGCTAAAGTCAGATGTTACAAACGATTACATGTGTCGAGACTGCTGAGGCTGTTTTATTACAGCCTGTGACAACTTTACTGATAGTAGGACTATTTTTTTTCTCTGAGTTAAATTGTCTTCTTTCAAGGGTTGCTTGTTTGTGTCTTTATGTGCTAGTGTTTATGCTGTTGTGAGTATGTGAGATATAGTAATTGGGAGGGGGGGGGGTAGGTTAGGTTGGATGTAATGAGTCTATTACGTCACGGAGCGCGAGGGTCAACTAGGGAAACCACACCAAGTCACTAGCCCCCGTAGCGTGAAAATTCTACAGCAGGGGCCAGGCAATAGCGGGGGGGGGGGTCAGGTAACACATTTTACTAAGTAGAACAAATAAGCAGAGGGGGGCCAGACAAAACGCGGGGGGGGCTGACTCCCTACCCCTGCACGCTACGGGCCTGCAAGTCACGCGCCTTCAAAGTAAGCCTTGAGGAAACGATGATTGAAGGATTAAAAGAGAAATAAGCGTAAAGGGGCATTGACTCCGCTATTATTAGAGGGAGTTTCCAATTGGATAGCAGTTATCCAATCATTACACTCGTCACAGGCTCTATGCTTCGTCTACGTCACATTTCTCAATGAAACTGACAAAGGTGGCCCAAAAAAAACAACGTAAATAAAAGGGGGACACAAGCCAGTCACAGATAATTATATCCAATGTGATCGACAGCTTTCTAAATGAAATTGTCCTTGGGACATACAACATAATTATCCACGAGAAGCTATAATTTGATTGGCTGGGTGCAGCGCGAGGTGCAGTAGACGGATAAGCTAATTACGTCACGATAGCGTGCCTTCATCTCACTCACCCCTCACTGTACTGTAATGTATGAGGGTTTACAATGATCAAAATGGGGAACATAGCATATCACCATGTCTTAATCTATCTTTTGCCGGACTCTCTGTTTATAAGTCTATCTATCTAGCTTTATATCTTTGTTTAGTTTATTGACTATCTATATGTACACAATCTGTCTTACAGTTACTCGCAATGTCTATCTATTTATTTACTCGTTATTAGTATCATCCATATATATATATATATATATATATATATATATATATATATATATATATATATGTTTATCTGTCACTCTTGCTATCTATCTAATTGTTTATCTATGTCACCGCCTATCTATTCAAACGCCTATCTATCTAACCTTATACCTAACTCCTATCTAACTAATTCTCTATCTGTCTATCTTAAAGTCTTTCTATTTTTCTGTCGTTCATTCTTTCTGCCCATCTATCTGTCCATCTGTCTGTTGGTCTCACTGTCTAGCTGTCTATCTATCAGCCATTCTACCTATCAAACCACTTTTTTTTTTAATCTGTTGTATTCATCTCTACCTGAAAGATCTGTAACCATTTCATCAATGAATTTAAATCTAATATAAAACTAGGCCCGTTCCCCATCCAGTCCCCTCTCCCTCCACCCACCCCCCACCCCCGGTTTGATTATTTTTTATTATTATTTTCAACCGTATACAGCGTTGATACCTAGAATACCCTCAAGTCACCCACCAAAGTAAAATGAGCTTTTCGTTACAACGGCTTCGGAACTTATCCCGGGTGACCTTTGACTTTCTTTTATGGCTCACCACCACCACCACACTTAGATACACACTCTCAAATCGCAACACTCACATCACACGCACAAGCACACACACACACACACAATTACATGCGCGGGCACAACCACGGACTGACACAGCGATATACACAAACCTACGTAACCAAGACAACGTAAAAGTTTACGACGCGTGTTGAAACTTGCTTAAAGTTCATACCTAACTCTATATTTCCATGGACTCGATATAAGGTACTTTCTGTTTTATAGTAATAAAAATAAATTATAACCTAGATTTGGTAAAACAGGAAGGAAAATAAAAAAATAATAATAAAAAGATGTACACATTTTTTTTTTAGTTTTTATGTGTATTTTAAAACTTTCATTCCATTGGCTGCTTAAATTCTTTAAAAGGGGGCGGAACTGATTAAGTAAGGAAAAGATGGGCAGGCAAATCTAAAAATTCATCTCCATATTATTTCCCCTGACAGTTTCCGAGATTAAGGGCCATTTCAGCAAATCGTTAACTCAGAATTTAAAAATTAAGCTGTATTTGTGAGTGTGTGCTTGTGTCAGTGTTTGTGCGAGACAGAGAGAGAGATAGATAAATAGAGAGAGAGAGAGAGAGAGAGAGAGATACGATTGCACCTATGATCTGTGATTGATCTGTGTATCAAATCCTATTGCGATGAATAAGTAATTTTTTTTTAAAGCAAAGAATCTTCCATTATGGACAATGTATTTCCTACTCCCCCCCCCCCTTTTCCAATCTTTGAGCTAAGCAAGACATTGTGTTATATCATTAAGGGGGGTCAGACCGGATGTTTACAGTAGGTGTGTCCATCAAATGGTTTCCCGTGAAGACAAAACAAAATACACTTCAATAGTTGTTGTTTTTTTTCTTCACGTAACTGGCTCAGCGTAAATTCTAGTACCACCCAATTAACAAAGTCCTTTTGAATTCAGTCGACTTGGGACGATTTCCTAATCGGAATAATTCAATCACTGACTCCCTTATAAAATCAACAAAGCACTTTTAAAAGTACTTATTCGACACAGCACTATAAAGTGAGTGACTCTTATTCGATTAACTTATTACGATTAAGATGATTCATCGTCCAATAAAAATCCAGTCTCTTGTCTTTACATAAACTGTGCAGCAGGGGTTCCCTCGATATGCGAAAGGGTTCCAGTTGGGGTACGTGAATTCTGTTTTTTTTTTATGAATCATTGTGAGCGATCATTTTAAAAGTACACTATTGTAGGGATGACAATTGTAATTATAAAATGTAGATAGATAGATAGATAGATAGATAGATAGATAGATAGATAGATAGATAGATAGATAGATAGATAGATAGATAGATAGATAGATAGATAGATAGATAGATAGATAGATAGATAGATAGATAGATAGATAGATAGATAGATAGATAGATAGATAGATAGATAGATAGATAGATAGATAGATAGATAGATAGATAGACAGAAAAATATCAAAAACAGAATAACTAGATTTGAGGACAAATAGAAAGGGTAAAAGCGTATATCAAGAATTATTCATAGACACATAGATTTAGATTTAAATACAGTTGGAAATAAATAGGTAATCTATCTGATTGATTGGTAAACTGCCAGATATATTCAGACATCACTTTGCAGTTGCCCTTTTTGATTGTCAAAGAGACGTGTAAACAAACAACCCCCAGCTCTCAAAACTGACATGTATAAATTGACTTTCAAATGAGCTTAAATAAATATCAACAACATCAGCGTGTTTTCTTGGGTCACGTGGGCACACTCTCCACGCAGACACGCCCACCCCCCGCCCACCCCTATCACTCCATGCAATTTATCTTGGGATATTTGTGTGTGTTGCTTGCTCATTTGTTATTGCTTGGAGTCAGTGATTTGTTATTGTTATTGTTTTTTTTGACCTCGCATAGTGGAAATGTTATTGAAAATTTCGCCCGTCTTTGTTATTTATTTATTGTTGTGTAATATCGTGCATGACTTGTAATGTATTTGCTTACTATTTCGACCGCATCCGTATTGTTGTTCGATATTGTTTATTCTTTTATTCTGGCATCATCATTTTGCTTGCTATACAGGCCCGTTGCGTGCGGGGTGGGGGGGGGTGGGGGGAGCGACTATTAGACCAATATAGGCGACCATTTCGACCATAATCCGTATCTTTGGTTTCATTTCTGTTAGTTTTTCGTTTACTTGCTATTCTCGTAATTTGCTTTTTTTTCCCCCTTCTGTTATTGTTATTTTGTCTGCTTTGTTTTATTGCCGTTTTCATGGTGCTACTTTTAGAGTACACTACTTTAGTAATTCTTTACAGTTCATTTGTCGCTATCTGTAATGGGGCTATTGTCTTTTGTTGTTGTTCATTTCTTGTTTTGGTTTGGCTCACGATGATATTGTAGAACATTTGCCGATATTGATATCCATTTTATTGGAAGCTTTTGAATAGCTACTGTTGTTGATGTTACTCTTCGGATAAGTTGTTTTGTCTGGTGGGAGAAAGAATCAATTGACTCTTAACTACCATTCTCGCAGTTCTTGGACAAACGAAAATCTAAATATCAAAAAGCAATATAACCCAAATAAGAAATTTGATAGAAAAAAAGTGAAATTAAAAAAAAAAAAAAACTTTTTTTGAAAGTTTAACATACTCCTGACAGTTATGTTCATCCCCATTTCAATATCGTCTGCTTCGAGCAATTGTTCATCCATCTTGGAGCAGGTAATTTGTAAAACGCTGTACCAATAGACACAAATTTGCACTCATATTTCACCGGAAAGACAATTCTAGGCCACACAAAATGAAGATTGACAAACTTCGTAAACATGTTTATTACCGCCCCTGTCACAGTAAACTTGATGAGTGGTGGTGATGGTGGTTGTGGTAATGGTGGTGATGGTGGTGGTGGTGGTGGTGGTGATGATGGTGTGGTGGTGGTTGTGGTGATGGTGGTGGTGGTGGTGGTGATGGTGATGGTGGTGGTGATGGTGGTGATGGTGGTGGTGATGGTGGTGATGGTGGTGGTTGTGGTGATGGTGGTGATGGTGGTGGTGGTGGTGATGGTGGTGGTGATGATGGTGTGGTGATGATGGTGTGGTGGTGATGATGATGGTGGTGGTGGTGATGGTGGTGATGGTGGTGGTGGTGGTGGTGGTGATGGTGTGGTGGTGGTGATGGTGTTGGTGGTGGTGGTGATTGTGGTGATGTGGTGGTGGTGGTGGGGATGGTGGTGATGGTGGTGGTGGTGGTGGTGATGATGGTGTGGTGGTGGTGGTGGTTGTGGTGATGGTGATGGTGGTGGTGGTGGTGATGGTGGTGATGGTGGTGGTGGTGGTGATGGGGGTGGTGGTGGTGGTTGTGGTGATGGTGGTGATGGTGGTGGAGGTGGTGGTGGTGGTGGTGGTGGTGATGATGGTGTGGTGGTGGTGGTTGTGGTGATGGTGATGGTGGTGGTGGTGGTGATGGTGGTGCGGTGGTGATGGTGGTGGTGGTGATGGTGGTGATGGTGTTGGTGGTGATGGTGGTGGTGATGGTGGTGGTGGTGGTGGTGATGGTGGTAATGGTGGTGATGGTGGTGATGGTGATGGTGGTGGTGGTGGTGATGGTGGTGAGGGTGGTGATGTTGGTGGTGGTAATGGTGGTGTTGGTGGTAATGGTGGTGATAGTGGTGATGGTGGTGGTGGTGATTGTGGTGATGGTGGTGATGGTGGTGGTGGTGATGGTGTTGGTGGTGGTGGTGGTGATTGTGGTGATGGTGGTGGTGGTGATGGTGATGGTGGTGATGGTGGTGATGGTGGTGGTGGTGGTGATGATGGTGTGGTGGTGGTGGTTTTGGTGATGGTGATGGTGGTGGTGGTGGTGATGGTGGTGATGGTGGTGATGGTGGTGGTGGTGGTGGTGATGGTGGTGATGGTGGTGGTTGTGGTGATGGTGGTGATGGTGGTGGATTGGTGGTGGTGGTGGTGGTGATGATGGTGTGGTGGTGGTGGTGGTGGTGGTTGTGGTGATGGTGATGGTGGTGGTGGTGGTGATGGTGGTGGTGGTGGTGATGATGGTGCGGTGGTGATGGTGGTGGTGGAGGTGATGGTGGTGATGGTGGTGGTGGTGATAGTGGTAATGGTGGTGATGGTGGTGATGGTGGTGATGGTGATGGTGGTGGTGGTGGTGGTGGTGGTGGTGGTGATGGTGGTGGTGGTGGTGGTGGTGGTGATGGTGGTGGTGGTGGTGATGGTAACTGGGTGTAGTAAACCTAAGACAGAACCACAAAGTGTGATAAACATTGTCCTTAAATCAGAATAGTACTACCGTAAAATTCAACGTCTGTCTCAGGCCCGTAGCGTGCGGGGGGGGGGCGGGGGGGACGACCCCCCGCGTTTTGTCCTACTTAGTATAATGTATTACCTGCCCCCCCCTGCTATTGCCTGGCCCCTGCTGTAGAATGCCTGGCCCTTGCTGTAGAATTTTCACGCTACTGGCATGGTCTGTTTCTTTGTTAATTAAATAAAGAATGTTCTTCTCAGTTTTCTCACATTACTTTTGACGACACTTGTAGTACTAAATATTATTATCAATTGGCCGAACTTAATATGAGTACTATATATTCAATGGAGATGGGTTTTTTTTATTATTATTATTATTTATGGATAATATTACACCCGACGTAGGAGGTCGTTGAATGCACTTTAAAGATACATGTGAAAGGTCAGTCTGATGTCATAAGATGGCTTGTTTATCCTCCCTGCGCCGCCAAAACATGAAACAGGTTCTTGACTCCAATCACCAATTCTCCTAGATGAGCTATTCTGTCATCTTTATTTTTATCCCTTTCATATTATTCCTCTATTCACGGCGTTTACAATTCGAAAATTTTTGTTTCTCTATTTCTTGTAATTTTTTTTTTTCAAAAGTGCTTATGTTTAAACAAAAAATAGAAATCAGAGTAAATAAAAAAAATTGAACACTCCCGATATTTAACTATTAGAAAGTTTCGGAAAGTGCTAATGTTTAAAAAAAAACTATAAGAAAGTTTCGGAAAGTGCCAATGTTTTAAAAAAAAACTATAACTATAAGAATATTTCGGAAAGTGCTAATGTTTAAAAAAAACTATGACTATTAGAAAGTTTCGGAAAGTGCTAATGTTTAAAAAAAACTATAACTATTAGAAAGTTTCGGAAAGTGCTAATGTTTAAAAAAAAACTATAACTATAAGAAAGTTTCGGAAAGTGCCAAAGTTTTAAAAAAAACTATAACTATAAGAAAGTTTCGAAAAGTGCTGTTTAAAAAAAACTATAACTATAAGAAAGTTTCGGAAAGTGCTAATGTTTAAAAAAAAACTATAACTATTAGAAAGTTTCGGAAAGTGCCAATGTTTAAAAAAACAACAACTGCATAACATGAAAAAACAAAGAAAAGATTATGCGACAGAAAAGAAAATAATTTTAAAATGGATGTTTATTCATATTGTTGCTGACTTTTGACTTCCGTCATCATTATAATGACATGCAGATGACACGTGAAGGCCAACGTGTTTTGAAAAAAAAGCAGTACAGACGTGTGTGTTAAATAATTATTTGAACACACAACACATAACGATATTGTAAAAAAAATTACATCATTGTTTGATGAATAGAGTCGTGCCTGTGATTGGACCAAGGTCTAAGTAAACTCTCAGTAATGACTCTCAGTTTTACCCCCTCGACCCCCCCTTCCCCCAAATAAGTCATCTCACTAACTATGCTACAAGTGACAAGTTCTTTATTGTATCAAACCAGTCATGGGCGCAACCGATGTACGGGTCGTGTGGGTCCGGACCCTACCAAAATTCAAGCCACTGGTTTTCGACCCTACCAAAAATCAAACTACTGGTTTTCGAGCCTACCAAAATTTGGGGGCAGATATACCAAATATTTTAATACGTAAAAATTTTCATCTTCCCTAATATTTTGGACCCTACCAACTACAACGGACGGATGGCCGAGTGGTGTAGATACTGAGAGTCAACCTGAGAGTCCTGGGTTCGATCCTCGGTGAGGCCCATGGAATTTTTCCAGGGGAAATTTGGTGCAAAGTCGTCCCACAAGTCCACCCAGCTTTAAAATGGGTACCTGACTTAAGTTGGGGAAGTAAAGGCGGCTGGGCGTTGTGCTAACCACACAACCCCTTCATATGCCGAGATTATGGAAACAGATGGATTCTACACTTCATCTGTCCCATTTGGCCCGTTAGGTTGCGCCCCTGAAACCAGTGGTTCTCACATTGGAGTCGCGACTTCTTCATGTCTAGCATCCACCAGACGCCAAAGCCAATCAAATCTTTCCTTGTTTTATCATCTTCTCAAACTCGAATTGCCACAGTTATATATTGGACATGACAACAAATTTTATTTTTGCTAATTTTTATTTTCATTTCAAGACAATAACATTTATTTTTTTCCCGTGTTAATTTTTACGAGTGGATTCTTTTAATCAATTTAATGTTGCTGACAGCTGTTAAGGTTATGAATATTATTGTTTTTACAAGGGGGAATAATCAATCCCACCCGTTGTTTGTTTATTTAGCTTTTATTTGGCTTCATCAGAGATATAATGGATTTCATGGGACTGGATTTAGTTGTGTGGAACTTTTTACTAAAACTTGTTTTAAAATGTATGCAGTCCGTTCAGTGAGAATACAGTGTTAGTATTTAAACATGTAATAGTCGTTCATTGATTAGTTATTCTGATATTAACACGCTTTAATTTTTTTTTTTAAACTCCCACCACATATAAAGTTTGGGATTATTCAAATATTATATTTAAAAAAGGGGGGGGGGGTGGAATACTTAATCCTCGTCTATCCCCCATTGAAAGAATTTATAAAAATAATATAACAGAGACTCCTCCTCCCCTCCCCAACCTCTTACTGAAAAAAAGGTTTAGTTATGTGGAAATACGTCACCTACAATCACCTTTGATACATTGCTTAATTCCTTGCTGAGTAAAAAAAAGGCCTTAGCAATAACTCTCCAACAAATTCAGTTTTTTTTTTTTTTTTTTGGGGGGGGGGGGGGGGGGGTAAGGGGGGGGTGGGGGTTCAGTTCACCCCCATGTTAGGTTGAAACACTTGCCCGGGCAGGGTACTGAGCGAATGGTTGGCGTAGCAGCCCAACCCTGTAGAAACCCAACCGCTACAGAAACCGAAGCAGTAAATATAGATACATCTCCCCCTCGCTACATACAGGATTAAAACACACACACACCTCATCTTTCCCCCACCAGACATATATTATTACATTGTGTGAACTCCCCTGTCCAGACGTTTTATCTTTTAAGTTAAAAGATTTTTTTGTTTTTTTTTTAAATTTTAGAAATACTCAGTTTATCCCATGGAGAACACGTCATATTATAGATACATGAATGTTGTTTTCCGCAAACGTCTACAATAGATTCTGTGGCTATGAGACGTTTCACTAAATAAAGATGAATATGTCTTGCCCTTTTATGTCTGTATATGTCTGTCTTTGTGCTTATTTAGGTCTGTCTACGTGTCGGCGTCTATGGGTCTGTCTATGTCCCTCTTTGTGTCTGCCTATGTCAGTCTTTGTATCTGTCTATCTATGTCAGTCTTTGTATCTGTCTGTCTTTGTGCCTATCTAGGTCTGTCTTTGTGCCTAAGTCTTCCCATTTCTCTGTCTATGTTTGTCTTTGTATCTGTTGGTGTTTTCCTTTGTGTCTGTCTATGTATGTTGTCGAGGAGTTAAGGTTGATTTAAATATTCATTAATTGATTTGGTTAGTGCCTGTGTGTTAATCACACTTTTTAAATAACTCTAGAGAGTATTAATTTTTATATTGCTATGTGACGTAGTTTTTTCTAGTTGACGTCATTTAAGTTTTGCTTAGAGACAAACTTTGTAGATTGAGTTAGTTGCTGTTTAGATTATGAAGATATTAGACACTTATTAACTCTAGAAGAAGTTAATATATTTACTTTCACATAGCAACTCATGGATATTATTTGATCTTTCTAAGACGTGCCTTTTTCATTCAACATGTTTGCTATATTAATGTCTTCGTTCAATAAATGTACCAATGAATCAGCCATGCAGTTTTAAGACTCTTATTGATGAATGTTTGTGAACATTTGTGTCAACATAGCAGACTTCACCACGCTACCGTACGCCTCCAAGTCTATGCTATTTATCAACATTCTAAGTATAACCTTTCACACAACCTTAACAATGGTGGCCAGCATGGAGAACCTAGCAGCCTAAGCATCCCGAAGAATGCTACCAGTGAACCAGACTCCAGAGCAGTCCAGTGATCCAGACCAGTCCCCAGAGCAGTCCAGTGATCCAAACTAGTGAACCAGACCCCAGAGCAGTCCAGTTATCCAGACCAGTGTACCGTTAACAGTTTGCAGCCCAGAGAAACATCGTACTACACAGTATAATTGAGATCTTATCTCAATGGCAGACTGAGACCAAGTTTCAATACACTGACTGCGATAAATACTCTACGGTCCGGTCAGTTCTGCATCTATCTCGAATACCATTTCGAGTAGATTTCATTTATTATTGAAAATTTCCCACGGCATAGGATCAAGGGCAAGGTTTGACACTTTCATTCATCTAATTCGGAACTACGGAAGAGGAGTCAAGGTCACAGAATCAAGATGGCCGCCTAGGAGTGTTGTGGTGCCTTTATACAAACAGAAGAAACATCAAATTGTAACGTACTATTTTATTATTTTTATTTTTTCCCCATATAGTTAATATTTCAGTGTCCACATCTGTTTATTCGTTATAAAAAGGGAGGAAGGGCGGTGACCCAAATATAGATTAGCTAATTTGGGGCTCTATTAGGGGTATATTAGTATTTTATTTGGATCTATTGCACTTAATTGTGTCATTAGTAATTATTTAATAATATTTGGATCCACTTAAAATACTGATATCATTTAAATGTTTAGTTGTTTTTGAGCAGTTTGTTTATTTATTGTCCTATTTGTTTGTATATATTTCGTTGTAATTAATTTTAACTCAAGTAGTCTAGTGTATGTCTGCGTTTTGTTTACATATATATTGTATTCTACTGTTCACTATCATCTAATAGGAAGCTGATTCAGTTATTGTTTGTCCTGTAGTGTGAAATTTATAATTATACATACATTTTCATAAATATTTTCTATTTATTTATTATTTTTGGACACTGAATCCCAATCCCATGTATATAATATCAGCCATTTATATATGTAAACATTGATATATGTGATATTTTAATAGTGCCAATTGTCAATATTAATGCCAGTGAAATTATTTTTCTTCTCCAATATTGTTGAAATCTATTTGAATCTATTAGAAATTATTAATTGAATATTGATTGGTTTCTTAAACCATAAATATGGATACTACAAAAACAATTGAAGATTTATACAAAGTTTATAGAGAGAGAGGTTTAAAGTTAGGTTATACAGGAGGTGAACTCATCTTGTTTGTAGAAGAAAATGAAGCAGTAATATTAGCTAAAGCAAAGCAAGACAGAGGAGAGCTATATAAAAAAACAACATTTGAAAGAGACATTAAACATTTTGAATCTATCAAGCTAGAAGGAGCATGCTCTAGTGATATGTGTGATAACTGTAATGAAGTATTTCATTCTGTAGGTGAGTTAGTAATTCATTGGAGAGATACTTTGTGTGGTCTTAATGCATTTGCAGGTGACTATGATGTGTCAGTGCATAAAAGAACAAAGGTATCAGCATATAGCTGCCAGCACTGTAGTGCAGTATTTAATTCTCTAGATGACATATATATGCATTTAAGAGTTAAGCATAGCAAAGTAATTGAACATCACTTAAACACATTAGATAACAGCAATTTAGAACAAGATAACAATAATGCTGCAATAATTATAGATCAGCAAGATAATGACCAAGTAGTAATATTGGATACAAATACAAATACAACAATAGATCCTAAACAGCAAGATGACAGTAATTCATTAAAAAAAATTATCGAAGAACAAAGCCAACAAATACAAACATTGACTCAGAGTTTACAATCATTGATAAAAAAATTTGAAAAATTTGAACAACATATGACAACTTATGTAACTGAACAGTCCAACACTACATCAACAATAATAGAGAAGTTAGATGCACAAGTAATAAACAAAGATAACAATCAAGTACATTTAAACTCCATGCATATTGTTAGAGATCTGAATGAAACATCATTAGACAAGACATCAAAAGAAAATGAACAACATATAGATACAACACTAGTTAAGAAAGTTCACTCAATCTCAGTTGTTACACACACTAGGAAACAAAGTAAAATAAGATCAACAGTATCAAATAGACATAAATCAGTATGTTTTTATTGTAATAGTCATAATCACAAAGCAAATAGATGCTCCATTAAATTTAAACATATAAGATGCTACAACTGTCATAAATTTGGTCACAAACAAAATTTTTGTCCCTTTAGAAATAAACAGGATAGTGGTACATATAAAAAAAAATTAGAAATAGACAACAACCACAGGAGACATATAGTAATAGACATACACACAATTTAAACAACAGAAATAGACAACAACCACAGAATGTCCAGAGAAACAGACAGGTACACAATAGGACTAGTCATATAGATTGGAAAGCATACAGAGTAAGAAAAGATTATAAAATAAATAAACATAAAGATTATTTGAATAAACCTCAATGTAGTTTTTGCAAGAAGCTTGGTCATGAAAAAGAAGAGTGCTTTAAAATAAGAAATATTTGTAAAGGCAAGATGAGAGAACACAGACAATCAAGAGGCACATTATTTGATAGGAAACATACATGTAATAAAATAAAACAGAAACAAGACTTAGATGAATGTAATAGGTACATGAATATTGGCATATGGTAATGGTAAAACATATATGAACTTATATTATAATGATGGCACATGACAACTATGCATATATACTGGCATAATAAAACACAAGATATATTATATATTACATTAATTGTTTGGCACATTGTATGGCTTAGAGAATTGTTTTAATATATTTTGATAGGTTATGGCACTAATAAGTGATAATGATGATTATAGGCACATATATTGGTAATAATGACATGAAATTTTTTTTTGGATATATATTGATTATCTAATTGAATTAATCATATTGGTTGAATTGATATCTTATAATTGGCACATGATAACAATTGATTTGTTCACTTTGAGTATTATTAAATATGGTTGAGTATTATTGATTATCATTGATTATTATTGAATATGGTTGGATATTATTGAATATCATTGATTATTATTGAATTTGGTTGAATATTATTGAATACCATTGATTATTATTGAATATGGTTGAATATTATTGAATATTAGGTTGATATTGAAATACTTATGAGTTGTTATATTATAAAGAAATGTTGCACATTTTTGGAGGGAGGGGAGGTGTCGAGGAGTTAAGGTTGATTGAAATATTCATTAATTGATTTGGTTAGTGCCTGTGTGTTAATCACACTTTTTAAATAACTCTAGAGAGTATTAATTTTTATATTGCTATGTGACGTAGTTTTTTCTAGTTGACGTCATTTAAGTTTTGCTTAGAGACAAACTTTGTAGATTGAGTTAGTTGCTGTTTAGATTATGAAGATATTAGACACTTATTAACTCTAGAAGAAGTTAATATATTTACTTTCACATAGCAACTCATGGATATTATTTGATCTTTCTAAGACGTGCCTTTTTCATTCAACATGTTTGCTATATTAATGTCTTCGTTCAATAAATGTACCAATGAATCAGCCATGCAGTTTTAAGACTCTTATTGATGAATGTTTGTGAACATTTGTGTCAACATAGCAGACTTCACCACGCTACCGTACGCCTCCAAGTCTATGCTATTTATCAACATTCACACTTTACAACTTTTACATATGTGTTTGTGACTGTCTATCACTGTCATTGTCACAATCACTTATTTATTTAACAATCTGGTCAGTTTAACTGTCCCGGTCTGTATTTATCAACTAATCGAACTCAAATCTTTCTGTCTATTTATCTAATTATATTTTTCTCACCAATCAATCTATTCTTCTGCTTAAATATCTGCCTGTCTGCAGAGCTTCCTGTCTTATCTTCCTACATGTCTGTCTATCTCTGTATGATCCCCCACCCCACCCCCCTTACCTCGGTTTCAGAGTCGTATTATTTTACTTTATCAAACTTTCTTCAATACTCTCACTATTTATATATTTCTATCTCAGTCTCTCTTTCTATCTCTATCTCTCTATTTATCTATCTCTCTATCTCTATCTATCTATCTATCTATCTATATATATATATATATCCCTCTAGCTTTCTATCTGTATCACTCTATCTCTCTTTCCCCATCTCTCTCTTTCTCTCTCTCTCTCTCTCTCTCTCTCTCTATCTCATCATCTATATCTATCTCTCTATCTTTATAACTGTTTGTCTCTCCCCACTCACCCCTCTCAATGTATAAGATCATCATGCCCTATCGCCAATGTTTCGATACGTTTATTTCATCAATTATCCAAGCCTATCTTTTAAAAGTTCATGTCAATCTTCTGTTACATTTAGCAATATTCAAGGACACTAGACAGCCACATTACGTTAACATTCAGTTGAAACATTGTTTATTCTTCCAGCCTTCAAGTTGCCCAAGTCAAATTTCTGACATTCTTTTTATGAAGGATTTTTATTTATTTATTTATTTATTTTAATATTCCTTGTTCAAAGGGAAAACACACTCTGTCCACTTGAACATTTTGTCCATAAGCTGGCCAATGTTGTTGTTTTATGTACAAACATATGTACACAAACAGACGTCCATCGCAACAAAATACACACACGCAAGCGCACGCAAAAACATCCAACGAAACATACATACATAAGGAAGGCGATGACGTCAACAGTTTCTGTGCTAAAAAAAAAACAATTTTTTTTTTAATAAATAAATAAAACCTGCATGAGATTCTTGAAATTTTTCAAACACAAAAAAAAAAGAATGCTCCTTCATAAAGTCAAAGAGTCTGCAATATTTCGTCATTTTTCTCTGCTTCATAAATCAGAGTTTATCGTATTAATCTCATAGGGAGGATTAAGAAATGTGCACCCATGTAAAGAGCGTATTAAGATTTTTTTCTGGTGACGCATTAATAGCTCAAATCTTAGTTATCTTCTAGCTTCATGATTTGCTGAATATGTGTTTGAAGTTATCATCATATGAACATCTCTCAGTCTATCAATATTGTGGAGAAATAATATAGTCTAAGCTTGATGACGCAATTCGGTAGGCTCCGCCCACCGCAGTAGCTATGGCGTCATTCCGCCATCTTATGTTGTAGTTTATTGTAGATTTTAGTGTATACGTCATTTGGTACAAATGACGTATATTAAACCGGCAGTTGGGAGCACATGGTTTGTTTTATAGAGTCTAGCTTTGGGCATCATATGATGCGGATGGATGTTCTAGTAGAGTCTAGCTTTGGGCATCGATGTAGATGGATGCATATTTACAGTTTGCTATTGTACTCCTCCTGGGTTCACCTTTATGTCAGTTTATGTTCAAGAATTAAATGATTGTTGATGTTACTTCACTGGAGTTAACTTCGTGATTTGCGTTGTCTGAATTATCACACCTTCTACAAGTATTATCATTACAAGGACCCGTAACAAATATCACATATGCTTCGGGATTTTGAGTTTCTATGCCAACTAAACTAGGAAAATCAAATTAATTGATTCCATTATGAGGATATGAAAAGGAAAAAAAATATTTATTTCTCATTTTTTTTCACATAAAAGATTAATATTTTCATAATTTAATTATCTTTATATCTTTGCCTAATGAGAGAACTCAACAATTATAACTTATTACTCTCGTTGATGATACATTTAAAAAAAAAAGAATGACAATGTGTTTTCATTATTTTTTTTAATTTCTTTTCCATTCATCAATATTAATTTTGAAGCGAAGTTGTCCTGTTGCTATTTATACATTCATACTTTTATATCCAATAAGACGCGTCTGAATACAAACGAATAAAAAAGATTATTATTAAAAAAAATATGGCCAGGTTAAGCAACTATTTTGTAAATATAACAGCCAAATAAGAAATAAATGTTTTGGCTTTATCCAAAATAAACATAAAAACTTCCCTCTAATGAAAGAAAAGAAAAAAATGTTTTTACACAATCTTTCCGGAACGAAATTTTTTTTTTCAGGATATAAAATTGTTTTTTTGGTTAAATGTTAACAAATTAAATTGACTTTTTGAAGTTTAGTTTTATTGTGTGTGTTTGTTGTTTGTTTCCATATGTGGTAAATCTCCACTTTGATGACAAATTTCCCAAAAAGATCCTGCGTTCAAAGATCAGAAGAGATCGAATGCTTGTAGAGCAAATTTTTTTTTCAAAGAACAGAAAACAAAATTATTTGTTTATTTTGTTATATTTTTTTTTTATGACGTTGGTATTTTTTGATGATTCGTATTATAAGTCGATGATCGTGCGGTAGACGGACGGATCCATTAATGTAACGTAGGTTTCATTTGCATAAACAGTATTTCCTCCACTCAGGGCTGAAGTGATGGGACATGCAGAGAAAGCAAAGCAATGAAGACCCACACAGCAACCTGGGACCGTTGACAGCGCATTATCTTTTTGAATTTTTTTTTCGCGGGGTCGGTGGGGGAGGGGAGGGGAAGGGTTTAAAAAATAAATCTTGTAATTTAGCTCTGGGGCACACAAAATTGGAGGGGGGGGGCGGGCTTTCCACATGAGGGGTAGAGAGTCCTTACGGTTATCAGTCACTCAATCTCTGTGATACACTTGACGTTTACAAATGCTCAAGTGTTTATCTGCCCACTGCGGTGTCCGAGTGCCCTCCCCCTTAAACATATATCGAGGCATCAAACAATCTGCCCTAAGATTGGGTTTATTAATTATTTTTAGAGGATCGAATGAAATAAATCATCTTTTAGTCCGTACTCAGCAGACTAGAATTAAACTACAAAAATTCATCAAAAGTCACATACTGCTGCTTAATTTCTCGTTACCAGAAATTCTGTTTTTGAGAGTTGTTTCCTATTACGTCATAGATTCACGTTTTTATAATAACTGGATTCGAGGTTAGTTTTTTTTTTCTACGTCGTAGATTCCAGCTTTCTCAAATCGCTGGTTTCGAGAGTTTAATTTAATTACGTGGCTACGGAATAAACTAAATTTAGATCGTTTACTAAGATATAAAAATAAAAAAATTAAAATAAAACAGGGATTCGATTTAAAGTTATAACGAGGAAAAATCAATTTTAATATTTTAGACTACAAAGATATTTTTTTGGTTTACAAAATGGATTCTGGTTATATCACGCGGACAATTTCTTTAATTCTATTTACAAACTAGCTTCAAAATATTTATTTATCAAAATAATATGTCTCTATGAAAGAAGAAAAATCATATGGGCACTGTCGTTTACATGCAATTCAAGTTTTGTTTGTTTGTTTTGAAAATTACATTTGTTTGCTGATTCATCGTTTACAAAAATGTATAAGTTACGCTAAGATGCAATAAACAGACATAAAACACCATGTTGCTGCATTCATTCTTGCACAGATGGGTCCAACTAGTTTTAAAGCGCTGTTAATTCCAGTCCAATCCTTTGAATTATATTTGTTCTCTAATAACGCCGTCATATTGATTGTTCCCATAATGAAGGATTCATTGATGCTATTATTATAATTATTGCCACTCCGCGTGCACTGCTCTATTTTTGCAGTCAAAATTGCTTTTCTGGTCCTATTTATTACCTCCCTTTTAACTTAGTGTGCAGTAAACGAAAATTAAAGAGAGTTGTTTCCCTTGCCTTAAATACTGTAATACCACTAAAATAACAGAGTTTTGCTCTAGATGATTATTTTTTTTCTTAACTCTTAGACTGATACGGGTTCTCTGTACTAATCTAAGTAAGACTTAAACAAATCATATGACTGCTATTTGCTGATTTTCGTTCTGATCATTACATTGTGCAAGACTTCCATGATTTCCAAGTCCTTAATGAGCGTAATGGCATAATGATTGGCGTGGATAGGGTGGGGCGTGGGGGGGGGGGGTGAGTGACCTAAATAAGATATGCATTTCATCAGTGGGAGTTATTATCGATTACGTTTAATAACTACTATAATATTGATTGGTTTATTTTGTTACTTTTTTTTTTAACTTTTAAACATGTAGTGAAATACACTGTATACAGTATAACGAAATATATTGATAGAGAGAGGGAGAGAGAGAAAGAAAGACATAGTGATAGAGAGAGAGAGTGATAGTGAGGGAGAGAAAGAGCGTAAAAAAGAGTGAGAGAGTGTGTGTGTGTGTGAGAGAGAGAGAGAGAGAAAGAGAAAGAAAAAGAGAAAGAGATAGTGAGAGAGAGTAAAAATGAGTGAGATAGAGAAGGGGTGAGTGAGAGAGAGAGGGAGAGAGAGTGAGAGAGAGAGAGAGAGAGAGAGAAAGAGAGAGAGAGAGAAAGCGCGCGAATGAGAGAGACAATGAGATAGTGAGGGAGAGGAAGAAAGAGAGTAAAAGAAAGAAAGAATAAGAGAGAGAGAGAACGAGTGAGAGAGTGAGACCAAAAACAATTTATTTAGTTTCTATCTCAACTTTCGAAATCTTTATCATTTATGTGTGTGTGTGTGTTGTGCAGTGTGTGTGTGTGTGTGTGTTGTGCAGTGTGTGTGTGTGTGTTGTGCAGTGTGTGTCTATATCTGTTTGCGTCTGTGTTTGCACGCGAGTCTGTCTATTCCAACGGCTAATTGACACTTTATTTCCTACGGTAACGAAATGTCAAATCAAAAGTAATTTAAGAAACATACTTCTTTTTTTTTATTTTATCTCCTGGTACGGAGCAGGGCCGTTGTTGTTTGTTTCATTGGGGCTCTTTATATCTCGCGCACACACACACACACACACACACTTTCTCTCACACACACTCTTTCTATTATTCTCTCTCACT
The DNA here is from genome assembly GCA_021962125.1 of Bulinus truncatus. Lineage (NCBI taxonomy): Eukaryota > Metazoa > Mollusca > Gastropoda > Planorbidae > Bulinus > Bulinus truncatus. The sequence goes on from JAGDYQ010000002.1 coordinate 18,140,264, forward strand.
ATCTCTTCCTCTCTCTCTCTCCCTCTCTCTCTCAGTCGCGCTCTTTCTCTCTTTCTCTCTCTCTCTCTCTTTCTCTCTCTCTCTCTCTCTCTCTCTCTCTCTTTCTCTCTCTCTCTCTCTCCCTCTCTCTCTCTCTCTCTCTCTCTCTCTCTCTCTCTCTCTCTCTCTTTTAGTACGCTGGACTCTTTGCGAATTTTACAATCGGTGCCGGAGAGTTTAGTATAGTTACTGCCTGGCAGTAACAATCTCCCCTCAATCAGTTGCACATGTCACCATTGGCTGTCTACCATTTCAAGCAAATATATTATTTTACTAATATAATAACAATATGTAATAGCATATTCAAAATTAAAATAAATCAATTCATTCTGCAATAACAAAGAAATAAAGTGGAATGGACAAGACCCTCAAACGACAGCTGTACGTCAGTCATAAAGTGGCCTGGACAAGTCCCTCAAACGACATTTGTACGTCAGTCATAAAGTGGAATGGACAAGTCCCTCAAACGACATTTGTACGTCAGTCATAAAGTGGAATGGACAAGTCCCTCAAACGACATTTGTACGTCAGTCATAAAGTGGAATGGACAAGTCCCTCAAACGACATTTGTACGTCAGTTATAAAGTGGAATGGACAAGTCCCTCAAACGACATTTGTACGTCAGTCATAAAGTGGAATGGACAAGTCCCTCAAACGACATTTGTACGTCAGTAAGCGAAAGTAAAAAAGCTGCAGATGGCGGGAACAGTGACAACTTACTAAATTGACGTGGAACTTCCTTTTAAGTTACTTGCTAGTCCAAATTATTACTTTTTTTTAATCGGAGGTGGAAGAAGTGAGTGGCTTTCTAGTTTATAAAAAATATACTTTTATATATATAATGACTTTACTGCACTGTGGTCACCTTTATAAGACTTAGTCATTTAAAACTACAGGACAAACAATGGAGCAGACTGGGTTTTTTTTTGTCATTTTTGGTTCAATAAGGTTATCAAATGTTTAAGGAAACAAGTGGTCGCAGGCAGTAGAGCGCTCGACTGTCCCGGGTTCAAACCTCAGTGAGTAACTATCGATTTTTTTTTCAGATCCTGATGAAAGTGCCCAAGTCCACCCAGCTTTAAATGGGTACCTAGCTTTAAGTTTTGGGAGGAGCGGGGCAGGGGGTGGGGATAAAGGCAGCTTGACTTTGTGCCAACCACAAATCCCTTTATATTCCATGGCTATGAAACTAATGAATTCTTTACTTCATCTGCCCCAATTAGACCTTATAGGCTCAAAGGAATTTTTTTTTATGTACAAAGAAGATTAAAGAAATGTGACATCTAATTAGAATTTACTCAAATTAGATATATTTCTCACAAATTACATACCTTATAATGAATTTATTCCAGGTGAAATTCATAATTTGATTCCGCGTCTAATTGGTAATTTGACGTAAGCATCCTCTCTAATTAAATAATCTTAAGTCAAGGTTTATTGAGTATTGATCTGAACCGGGTGGTGATTTAACATGGTATCTATCGAAGGTTGACGAAGCAGTCAGAGGTAAATTAGTTCCCTGCAAATTTTTTTTTTTGACTTTTCTAATCAATGGATGCCCGAAGCATTATTTCATTGATTCATTTGCACTTTTATATCCGTTGTTCGTTTGTTGTTGTTGTTGTTGTATACAGTTGTTTGGGAATCAACATGACTCCCGCCAAATTATTTGGCTATGCAGCAATCTGTCATTGAATATCTTTTGATTGTGATATATGTCTGGGTCGTTCAATAGCGCTATTGGCTGTGAACGGATGTGGTCGTGCGGTAAAAACGTTCGACTGTCGACCTGAAGGTACCTGGTTCGATCTCCGGTGAGTACCAATGAAATTTTTTCAGGTCTTGGCACAAGTTCTCGATATATCTCCCGTTGTGCCTCCATGGCTGTAAAGGTATGATTGTTTTGTAAATATTGGGATCAGTTTTTAATAAACTGGAGATCCGGGTTTTTATATTTCCAAGATAGAAAAGAGGCAGTTAAGAATTCACTCTTGTATGGGACAGACGTGTCCAAGTATTTGCTTGAGAATTATATTGTGATTTATAGTGTGAGTTATTTTGAGAGTGAGAGTTCACCTCCATAGTAGAAATATTCTAGACAGGCTTGTGATAATATATAAGTATTTGAGTGTAATCCCAATGGATTTTTGGAAGCATAATTAAATTCTTATTTTTAAGTGGTGATCCAACACATTGACAATGTATGCAGTGAACTTTATTTATTATACTCTTTATCTTATTGTGTCATTATCGTAATAAACTTATATCAGCAAATAACTGTCTTCCTGCATTATTCAATATTTGAATGAAAGAAGAGCTACAGCTACCACACGCCTCCAAGCTACAACAAGATATTTACACCGCGGACTATTATCATTATTTGAAATATTCAAAACTTCACAATAGTGGAGCAGCAGGGTCAATACCCTCACAATGGCCATTGCACTATCGGCTATGGTGGGGATGACATCCTTCCAGGGACTTCACACATTGGCTGTAAGCCCAATGTAGCGTATAGTAGATTACGGGTTCGGATCTCAGCGAGTCAACTCACAGCATATAGGTCAGGTTGGGCCGTAAACCCCATATAGCATACTCACCTAACTATGTGTCTCGTGGCGCCTGCATGGCTACTGCACACTCTGCTGTGGCGGTGAGGAGAAATGGCGCTACTTAAAAACTCTCCCATTAACGGATTATAGCAGGGCTTCTTAAACTATGGGGTCGCGTAGCAAAATTCTGGGGTCGCGAGAGATAAAAATACAATTTAACCTAATAAATAAATCATCAAAGAATATTAATTTATTTTTCTTTTATATTTGTATGGGGTCGTCAAGAAACTCGCAATTATAAATGGGGTCGTGAATTACAAAAGTTTAAGAAGCCCTGGATTATAGGATCAAGAACTGAACACGTCAACTTTCCAGGGAATCCAGTAATCTGTCAATCTAACTATCTGTATTTTTTTTTTATGTCTGTAAGAAGTACCAGACATGAGGGATGGATAAAGCCAAAAAAATGGTTTCCCATGGTAACTTTCAATAGATGACGTCATTTAGAGTTCATGAAGGAAGCACTCTCGAACCACGATAACAAAAAAAACGAACATATAACCTTATCCTTGACCTCACTACGAGAACTTTTAGAAACAGTAAAAAGTCAGTTGTTTTTTTATTTATTTTTATTCCTTGAAGTTCTCTACGTGAAAACGTCATTAATGATTGAAATACTGGTGCAGCCATTTCTAATGATTACATCACAGTGGCTTACATCACAGTGGCTTACATCTCAGTGGCTTACATCTCAGTGGCTTACATAACAGTGGATTACATCACAGTGGCTTACAGCACAGTGGCTTACAGGACAGTGGCTTACATCACAGTGGCTTACAGCACAGTGGCTTACATCTCAGTGGCTTACAGCGCAGTGGCTTACATCACAGTGGCTTACATCTCAGTGGCTTACATCCCAGTGGCTTACATCCCAGTGGCTTTCACCACTTTGGCTTAATCTCAGTGGCTTACATCTCAGTGGCTTTCTCCACAGTGGTTTACATCACTGTGGCTTACATCACAGTGGCTTACATCACAGTGGCTTACAGCACAGTGGCTTACATCTCAGTGACTTACATCACAGTGGCTTACAGCACAGTGGCTTACATCTCAGTGGCTTACATCACAGTGGCTTACATCACAGTGGCTTACATCACAGTGGCTTACATCACAGTGGCTTAAATCACAATGTCTTACAGCTCATTGGCTCACACCAAGAGGCTTACATCAAAGAGGCTTACATCAAAGAGGCTTACATCAAAGAGGGCTTACATCAGGGTGAACTATCTTACACCTTATGGTGTAAATTTGTGGCTCTAGACCAGTGGTTTAGAATTGTTTTCAGTCCACCTCCCCTTTTTGTAGTAAAATTGCAGTCTCTGACCCCTTATATTCCCATCCTAAAAAAGTTTCTTTCATAGCTATACCCCGCTTAAACGAACGCCTTGCGAAACGAAAGTGCCGCGCAATGAACGGAACTTTCGCTAACAACGGTTTCCTCGCAGAACGAACACATTTCTCACAAATTACCGACTGCAATACTTGAAAAGTTGTGTAAATGCAGACTACCGGCAAGTTGTATACCAGATTATAAACATTTCAACATGTTGTTGTTTTGCCCTCCATCATTGGTGACATTTTGTTTCGAAATGGATGTTTTTGACGTCAGTCATTTTAAGGATGTAGAATATACTCTGGTTTGTGGGAGAATTTACTCGGAGGTAAAACTGCATGATGTCCCTTTGTTTCTGTTCATTGTGAACCCTAAGAGTTGGGCTGCCTAATAAATCATCAATCATGTCTTCCTTATTACTTTAAGATTATCCCGTGAGATCCTGTTTACTTCAAAGGGCCGGAACCTCTCTACATTGACGTCATGGCTCCATTGACTACCCGTGCTACTAATTGCTACGCCCAGCAGTGGCGTGGCGAGGGGTGGGCAAGGTGGGGGGGGGGGGCTTCATGCCCCTGGCGCTACTCACAAATGGGCGCCAAATGGTATATTTTACGTATGATATTATATGGTTTTCGAATGGGGGCGGGCGCTAAAAAGGTATTGTGCCCCGGGCGCTTTGTCTTTTTCCTTAACGATTATCTGTTTTTATTTACAATATGTTACGTACAAGTGTGTGTGTGTGTGTGTGTGTGTGTGTGTGTTTTGTTTACAATAGTATTATAGTGAGAAATACAGAATAAAGGTCAGGTTGGGGCTCCCTCATTAACTTGCATCTGGACAACGTAGAAATCCTGAGAAATGAAATTCGTTGTTGTCAACATGGAATTATAAAGGGCCTTAACTGTTACAGGTTGAAAACGAAACCATTTTTACCAAGTGTTTTTTTTTAATTGTTACTGCCCCTGAAATATAGAGTGAATTAAAACAAGACATTTTGCTTCTCCTCTTTTTTGCATTTGTATTTCCCTATTTTTTTTTTAAATGTCTTGCTCTTTATCACCTCTCTTACCCCTTCCCCCCCCCGCCTCCCTCATTTTTCCTGTCAGTGACTCTCTCTAGCAATCGCCTTCTCTTTCAGTCCTTCGTATGACACAGTCCATCTTGTTGCTCTGCCTCATCCATCTACCAGTACAGTCATCTGCCCAAACTTTCCCCCTCCCCCTCACCCCGGGGCTTGACCTCTTCCATAGGGTTACGTGCGCCTCCTTCCTGGTTCTGTCTTCATCAAACTATACCCCCCTCCATCCTCAACCCTCCCCCACCCCCCAACCCCAACCCACAAGCAAACACACCCACTTCTAACAAGAACAAGAATCTGTCAACATTAACTCCTCGTTACATCCAGTCTTTTTGTTTTCTAACCCAACCCACAACGCAAAAATTATGAAGTCCCCCCCCCTCTTCCCCCTCCTCTTCATTTCTTCATCATTTCAGAAATTGTATGCACAAACTTCCGCACGAATTTTGGAAGAATGCACTTTTTCCCCGGCAAGATGGAACTAGGGGCAAATGGATGGGGTGGGATGGCCGGGGACGGTGGTGGGGGGAGGGGTATTGAGACAAGCTTTTATGTAATAATAAGCTACATTCGAATTATGCTGTACTTTATGTTGTTGATGTTTTATATGTGGGACAAGGAAGTATAGTCGTGAGTTAAAAAAAAAAATAATGAACAAAAAAAAAACAAATTATTTAGTTTGGTGTAAAATATTGTCAAAGTTTGATAGTGTGTGTTTGTATCAGAGCCGTAGCTAGTTATTGTGTCTCACAATGGCATAGCGAGTTTAACTTTTTAATGCCCCCCCCTTCCATTCGAAAAACCACATAATATTATATATATAAAAAAAATACCATTTGGCACCCCTTTGTTAGTAGCGCCCCTGGGCATGATGCCCCTCCCCTCGCTACGCCACTGGTGCCGCTATGAGTGAGTTAGATTTGTATGTTGCTCTCCTCCCAGTTTGAAAAGGGCGACAACATTAAACAGCGTTCTTTTGGCGCCCTTTCCTAGTTCGCTGCCCTATACCCTTCCTACGCTAATGGTTTGTATTACACATGGACATGATGACAACACTGCCGCTCCAATATATTCTCTGCACATATTGAAAGTGGATGTTGTTATTACATGTTTATATTACATGTTTACATTACATATGGACATGTTGACATACAGAGACATTCTTTAGTATAGTCGAGACTATTCTATTGTCAGCCTCAAAATTAGGGCCGTCTAAAGAACGTACACTTCTCAGAGACTCCTCCCCCCCCCTTCCCCCGGGGCTTAAATGACTTAACAGTTGAGATGATCAGAGGGAGTGGGTGGGTGGAGGGAATAGGCTTAATTTTCCATCAATAAATGAGCCGAAATTATGAAAGTTGTGGTGTTTTTTATGGGTGGGGGGGGGGGGGGGGGAGAGAGGGAGGAGGCAACGTACACATTTGTCTAAGAACCTCAACCCGAACGTTAGAAATATTTTGATGGCTCATTACTCTCCTCCTCAACACACACACACACACACACACACACACACATAAAACAACAACCACTATGTTGGAAGAAAACTCATAGTGTGCATGTTGTCTCAATCTCCCCCTCCCCCCCCCCCCCCCCCCCGCCAGGCCCACCGACAGAAATTTCGGTGCCCCATGGGCAGGACTGTCACGGCCCCCCCCCCCCGTGATGATAATATTTTCAAAATTTGATTGGCCAGCTCAGTCCGGGCCCCTAAAACTCGCCCTAAAACTCACCGGGCCCCTGGGCATTGGCCCTCCACCCCCCCCCGCCCCCCTCTCGGCGGTACTGCCCCACCCCCTCATGAGAACCATTAAACTAAAGAATTATAAACTGTCAATGACCATGGGTTCCCCATACTCGCGAAGACTTAACACCCCCCCCCCTGGCTGGCCCATGCGTTAAAACGTCAAAAAGAATATATATATATATATATATATATATATATATATATATATATGTGTGTGTGTGTGTGTGTGTGTGTGTGTGTGTAGGTAGATATCTATCCCTCTTTATCTAAACTTATATAGTTAATTTCTTGTGATGAGTGACTGTCCCGTGTTAGAACATGCATGTGTTGTGATGACGCGTTCAATCTACCTGGTGGTACACCATCGAACAAAACAAGACAGATAATCGAAGGAAGAAAAAGATGTTTTTTTTACCATAAACAGAGTTTGGGGAAAAACAAAAAAAAAAAACAAAAACAACGAATGGCTAATACTAAAATTGGGAACCATCTAGCGCCCATATCGAAACAAATTAATTTTGAACACGTGGCTGCAACTTCACGGACTGACATTCTTACTTCCCTTGCCGTCCCCTCCCACCACCAAGGGGAGAAAATACAGATTTATACATTTATTCAGTTTTATATGTAAGGTTGAGAGTTTTAACAAAATCTTGAATCTGTGTTTATTCGATATGAGAATTTTAAGCAGAAGATTAGCTTAGGCGGGAAAACGAAAAAAAAAACAGAAATATGCACTTAGTATAGATATGCTGCACATGGGATGGTTTTGTAGATTTGAATTTCTGCAGAGTGAAATCTTGATCGTCGTTGTGGTTGACCTGTGTGTATGTTTGTCTGTTTGTATGTCTGTGTTGATGTGCTTTATTTATTTGTTTATGTTTTTATATGCAAATGGCTTATTTACAAAAAAAAAAGCCTTCTCATATTTTTGTGTATACTTTTATAAAATTCATTGATGCATTTTCGTAAGCATTCATTATATCTTTACGAACTTTTTTTTTTGCCACTAAATATTGGGTAGGAACTATTTAAAATACCACTTCGTCTAACTCCATCTTTCGTTCATTCGCTTCGTGATTTAATTGGATGCTAAACTGCGCCATATCTGATATTGATTCTCATTTCTGTTCCAATTTTTTTTTCATAGCGCAGTGATTGGTGTCGTTAAATTTCCCATAATGCAAATGAAAGTATGTGTGAGTGTATCAATGCGAGTGTGTGTCTTTGGCTATAGGAGTGATTTATATATGTTTTAAATGTCGGTATTATTTCATCAAACAAAAAAACGACTTCGAGTACCATAACAACATTTCAAGACATTGGCACACAGCCCAGTAGCGTGAATATTTTACATCAGGGGCCAGGCAATCTACAGCAGGGGCCAGGCAATCTACAGCAGGGGCCAGGCAATCTACAGCAGGGGCCAGGCAATCTACAGCAGGGGCCAAGCAATCTACAGCAGGGGGGGGGCCAGACAAGCTACAGCAGGGGGGCCAAGCAATAGCAGGGCGGGGGGGGGGCAGGTAATACATTTTACTTAGTAGAACAAATAATCAGAGAGGGCCAGACAAAACGCAGGGGGCAACCGTGCCCCCCCCCGCACGCTACGGGCCTGTTTGGACAATGCCTCGAATATTTATCTACACCGAACTTATTTCCCCTGGCACTCTTAAAGCTTAAGCACCAAAATAAATGTCAGAGTTACTGGTCTTTGCTGTTTGCGTTCTATGTTCTCCTTTATTCTTAAATCTCCTGTTCCATTCACCGTATTAACTTTAGTTTAATGGCCACACCATATATATATATATATATATATGTGTGTGTGTGTGTGTGTGTGTGTGTGTTTGTGTGTATATATAGCCTATATATATATAAATATTTACATATATATTAATCTCACTCAAATGGACACCGGCCGATGACTCAAGCGGTCATCCTCTTTCTTCCCGTTCATGAACAAGAGTGCTGGACTAAAAAAAAAATCAAAAGGGGGAAAATAAAGGCTGATAGCTTTGGCGTATCAGGAATGGAAGAAGGTGAGGGGGACAATGACATTAGCTATCCGCTCCTCGTAACACTTTGACATCTGGCTCATATCTACTAGGAACATTCGATCAACATTTAAGACACAACACTATATTTTATTTATTTGTAATGAGGAGGAGGGGGGGGGCACAGAATGGGTGACCCTAGCCCCAGTTCCGAATATCCAGGGAACGCCACTGCGTGTTCACCTTCCTGTCTGGGTCAATGGTAAGCGATGATATCTTGACCCGTCTCGATGTTTATTCCAATCGCGCGCACAGGCACACACATAAAAATAAACACACACACACACCCTTTCACTGGAAGCCGGGTATCTCTAAAAGAGCGGAGACGAGGTGATCGCAGTCCTTGTGGACCGGTCAGTCACATAATAAACGAGCTGACGACAACGTGAAACGCTTTCATTGGCGAGCTGGCCCGTGCATTCCATTTTGAAGAAATATTCTGAAACCACCGGAAAAACCCACCACAGAATGTTGTGAGACGAAAGAGACGAAGAGCAGCACCTTTGTGAATTCCCAGAAAAAAAATACAAATAGATTGTGTGTGTGGGGGGGTGGGGGGGTAGATAGAAGTTTACCAAATGATTCGAGCGCGAAGAAGGGGAAAGGGTGGAGGGGAAAGGGGGGGGGGAAGGAGGGGGGTGGAAAAAGACTCTGATGTCACGAGATCGACAATATTTGCTGGCACCGTGAATCACACCTTTCGGAACAATTAGCGCAGGAGACAGATGTTTGCTGAGCTAGGTCATTGTGAATTAACGGTCATTTCTCTTAAAGCGGATTGCAATTAGGGAATGAAAAAAAATGAACGAAAAAGGTTTATGTCAGAGATTGAGTTCAGTTCTGTTGAACTTTCAGAAAATATTTACAGATTGTTAAAATAAAAAATATAACATCAATGGTGTCACAGAATCATCTTGGCAATACTAGGGGGGGGGGGGACATTGGCCGCACAATGTATTGCCCCCCACCCCCCCCCCCCACCCCAGCTGCTGAAGTCAAAATAATCAAAAAGAATTCTTCAATCAACACAGGGCCCCTATTTTGGTGGGCCCATGGCTAAGTACTCGGGAGCCCTCATGTCTTAATACGGCCCTGCTATGATATGTATATTATTATTGACGGGTTTCCTCTCTTTATCTCTCTCTCTCTCTCTCTTTCTCTCTCTCTCTCTTTCTCTTTCTCTCAAGTCTCTCAGTGATAACTGTGGGCTGAGACTTAGTCTCTTAGAGCCCGTGAGATCAAACTCGCTGTGTCCCGCAACATCTGGGAACTGACATAAAGCCCGATGGCCAGTACGCTACCTGACTAGTCCACCCTGTGGTCCACCAGCCCGGGGCACTCAAAAAGCACAAGATCCACGGTTTACTCAACCTCTCTACAGTGTCGGAAAAGGGAATCGACAGAGGGGGGTGGGGGAGCGTTTCCTCTCGAATTACACTCAAAACGGATTAGAAATCAAAAACATCCCTGTTTCTTTAAAGTCCCGCCACCCCAAAATATCATTTTAAATTCTCAAATAGTAAGTTATAAGTTGTAAATATTAATAGTTTGGATTTACTCTAAAGTGTATGCACTGCACATGGTTTCATTTGAAAATGTGATTGAACAATAACCAAAGGAAGAGAGGAGACCAAATTTAATTTGAATAAAAATTAAATAAATGCGCGCTCAGTTTGTAAGTTATGTTTGTTTCGATCACGGGATATTAAATGTTTCGTGGAGATTCATTTAAAGTACATTAATACACGTGTGAACTTTACAAATATTCGGATAAATCTGATTATTAATGACGTGATCTGATTACACAGCTGTGATCTGATTACACAGCTGTGATCCGATTATTAATGACGTGATCTGATTACACAGCTGTGATCTGATTATTAATGACGTGATCTGATTACACAGCTGTGATCTGATTATTAAAGCTGTGATCTGATTACACAGCTGTGATCTGATTAACACAGATGTGATCTGATTAACACAGCTGTGATCGTAATAAGAAAACTTAGAAATGTATTTATTTATTTTTTGTTTACACTTATTGAATAACATGATCAAGTGGTTCTCTGGGCGGCTCTGTGTGTGTGTGTGTGTGTGTGTGTGTGTGTGCGTGCGTGCGTGCGTGCGTGCGTGCGTGTGTGTGTGTGTGTGTGTGTGTGTGTAGACATGTGCGTGTTTGTGTGTGTGTGTGAACATGAGCGTGAATACGTGAGTGATCTAGATGAATGCCATTCGCACGAGCGCTTAAAACAAAATCTGTGTATAAGTTGTGTAGAGTGTTTGGTGGAGTTACGAGTCGTATGGATTTGGCTGACTAGACTCAATTCTCCCAGTACACAATATTATAAATTATGATGCTTTAGCCAAGTGCTCATGAACATCTGTAAGTCATTGAATGGGGCCCCCATAAACCGAAGAATATGTGTATGTCTCTATGTATGTCTGTATGTATGTATATAGGCATGAAAGTCTGTATGTATGTCTGTATGTATGTCTGTATGTATGTATATAGGCATGAAAGTCTGTATGTATGTCTGTATGTATGTATATAGGCATGAAAGTCTGTATGTGTGTCTGAATGTATGTATATAGGCATGTAAATCTGTATGTATGTCTGTATGTATGTATATAGGCATGTAAATCTGTATGTGTGTCTGTATGTATGTATATAGGCATGTAAATCTGTATGTGTGTCTGTATGTATGTATATAGGCATGTACGTCTGTATGTATGTCTGTATGTATGCATATAGGCATGTAAGTCTGTATGTATGTCTGTATGTATGCATTTATCTCTGCATGTATGTATATGATTGCATGTGCGTGCATTTCTACCAGTTTGTGTATATGTTTGTATTTATGTATTATTCATCTGTGTATTTATGTCTGTATGTAAATGTTAATGTGTGAATGTGTGTGTATGAATGTATGTGTCTGTACGTGTGTAAGTGTATATGGATGTATAGGTGTATTTATTTATCTATTCATTTATTTGTGTGTGTGTGTTTGTGTGTGTTTGTGTGTGATTGTGTATGTTTGTGTGTGTTTGTGTTTGTGTGTGTTTGTGTGTGTTTGTGTGTGTTTGTGTATGTTTGTGTGTGTTTGTGTGTGTTTGTGTATGTTTGTGTGTGTGTTTGTGTGTGTTTGTGTGTGTTTGTGTGTGTGTTTGTGTATGTTTGTGTGTGTGTTTGTGTGTGTTTGTGTGTGTTTGTGTGTGTTTGTGTGTGTTTGTGTGTGTTTGTGTGTGTGTTTGTGTATGTTTGTATCAAAGTACAGAAAGGCAACTAAACTGACTGAAGATTGAATAGATAAATAAATGCATACGCAAACATATGGGCAGATGTATCTATAGGTCATGGGCGCAACCGATGTACTGGTATTCGACCCTACCAAAATTTGGGGGCAGACGTACCAATTTTCATCTTCCCTAATATTTTGGACCCCACCAACTTCAACATACTGGTTGCGCCCCTGCTACAGGTGATAAGTTGTTGTTGTTGTTTAAATATAAAAGTATATGAAGGTTAAACATTTGTTGTTTTTTTTTTACAGATTCCCTGTGTCCAAGCTGCTCGGTGCCGCCCATTCTGTTCAAGCTCTTCTTCTGGCTGGGCTACTGCAACTCCACCATGAACCCCATCATCTACACCTGCTCCAGCCTGGAGTTCCGCAGGGCGTTTCTCGGCATCCTCTGCTGCCGGCGGTGCCGCACAAGACCCCGCGTCTCACTGACCGAGATGCAGATGAGGACCAAAGTCCCCGTGGTGAGGCACAGGCACCACCTGCGGCGGCCCCACCACCATCAGCAGCATCACCTGAACCTCTCTTCATTTCAGATGTCCAGGTGCTCGTCCTCGGCGCCGGGTGGGCCGTCCGTCATGGCCAACAAGAGCCCCAACGGCGAACAGCCATTGATCAACCCTTTCCTCGGGTGCGAGTGCGTCATTCCGGACTGCGGGAAGGCGTTGGGTCTTATCCGTTACAGGGACGCAAAGCCCGTCGGCGCGAGCAAGTGTCCGTCGTGCTCGTCCAACGGTCACATTCACCTGAAAGTGATGGAGTCTACGTACAGGCACGAGATGTCGGTGTACGCATCCATAGACCACGCAGATCCGCATCGCTCCTGCGGGACCAAATCCAGGCACCACTGCTCGGTAGATCGCAACAGATCGCCGATGGTGAGCGCCGACTCATCGAACAGCACCTTGAGCTCCACATCCTCGCTGGAGTCTCCGACTAGGTGTCGGGCGCTGCCGGGGCACCAGTCCTATTTGACGAACAACGCCAACGGTCATTGCAAAACTCAGAGCTCCCCCGGGTTCGATGCTAGCGATGTGGGGGTCATCACTCTGTCATTTTACTCCCTAGCTGAGACTATCTCCTGCAGCGATTGAGTCATTTGCCCCCCCCACCCCCCACGACCCATTCACTGAAACACAAATATCGATAAAGCATTCTTGTTTCGTTTAAGTGAAACAGGGCTTTCAAAGATGGTGCCTGAATTCACGCCGAAATGTTACGGTACTGCGGATTTCACAACACCAGAAGCTCAAATCTTGAGGAAGTTTATAATACAATGACCAATGAGAATTACTTGCCGTTGTCATCACATACTCCACAATTATTTTAGTATATGTGATATGTAAAGTCGGATTTACCTCTAATAAGGCCCGGGCGCATGTGAAAAGTGTAAATCCCTTTTTTTAAAATTGTCGGGATTAATATTAATGATTAAAGGGTAAAATTGGTGATTACCGGGGACTGTCCCAAATCTCAGCCCCAAAATGTGCAATCGATGGGTTTGCCTTAGAATCCAGCTCTCGTAATGTCTTTGTATATAACAAGTCCTGCCCCTGAAAAGTTTCAATAGATCAGTAGATATATATTTCTCTATGTAAATTGAAACAACCCTGAATTAAGAAATGCAGTTACGGAAGTTGTTGTTTCAAATAGAAGTCACAATATTTGAAGTCTCTACATTAACGATATTCGGCTTATCTTAAATTGATTTATTTGCAACTTCGATTACGAATACGAAACAATTTGTTAAGTCGAAGTCAGAAGTAGCAATCGGTCCTCATTAAATTCGTTGCTGACCGGATTACTTGGGTCAGCACCCAGCACAGTGGCCTTTTTTTTTTGTGATTGTATGTTAAGGAAAGGTAACACTTGAATTCAAATATGGATTTCCCTCCCTTTGAGTGAGTTTGAATGTCGCAAGAGAACCAAGTCGACTTGTTGAGGCTATCGTATTAAATATACTGTTTGAATAATGATAATAATGTGACATGTCATGTTGCTTAGTGCTTTAACGTTAAAAAAAAATATATAAATTAAATATCACAGAATATGTTGTGTTGTTTTATTTTGAATTAGTCTGAGATAGAGATTGTTTAGTACTGCTTTAATGTATGCATCAATATTGTAGGTAGGTCGGTAGATAGGTGGGTAGATAAGTAGGTAGGTAGGTAGGTAGGTAGATAGTGGGTAGATAGATAGGTAGGGTGGTGTGGCCACGCAGGGAGTCAAAGTAAGACATAGAGTTGGTTAGTGATTTTACTATATGCATACATACATAAATATATGGATAGATAGACAGATGTATGGATAAATATATGGATAGATGGATAGATAGATAGGCAGGTAAGTAGGTAGGGTAGGTAGGTGCAGGTATGTAGATAGATAGACAGACAGACAGACAGGCAGATAGATAGATAGATAGATAGATAGATAGATAGATAGATAGATAGATAGATAGATAGATAGATAGATAGATAGATAGATAGATAGATAGATAGATAGATAGATAGATAGATAGATAGATAGATAGATAGATAGATAGATAGATAGATAGATAGATAGATAGATAGATAGATTGATAACATTATAGCCCATAATTTTAGATGGCCGGAAGGTAGTAGATGCTCTCTAACAAAGGGTTAATACAAGTGACCAATTTCTCCATGTTACCTAATGGCCACTCAGACTGTTAATGACCTAGTACAACCTTTTGAGACGGAAGAATCAAATTTATAATTTACAATGTTCTCAGTTTTTTAAAGAGCCACTAAATTTGTTGTTTCAATATTATGTCATTTAATAAGGATTATGTATTTAAAATAATATCATTATTATTATTCGCGTATGGAACTGGAAAGCCACAATTTGACATCGAAAGAGTCGCAACTTGACATCGAAAGAGCCGCATGCGGCTCGCGAGCCGTAGGTTGCCGACCCCTGGCCTAGTGTATCTTGATAAATCACCAAAATGCTGTACTAACAGATAGGTCAATTACGTTCTGCAGTTGTTTTTTTTATTTATCCCGGTACGGTAATTAGGCAGTAAAGTAACGACTTTTTTCTAGGTCACTACATTACATCAATTCATCTCCATGGAAACTAAGAACACATAAACTAACTTTATCACACCGTGAGTTGACAGGCGGGAAAACCCGATATAAAATAAAGTTGTCCATGTGGCAGTGGATTTTACTGTAAAATTGCGGATTGTGTAATCATTATTTTTAGCTTTCGTAGACTTCTTAATCTGGATTAAGTAACAGCAATAATCATTGTGTTTTAACAGGAGCCGTTCTTACGTTTTAGGCGTGGGGCAAAGTTTAAGTATGTTTGGGGGAAACAATCATAAGTAAGTCTGGGGGGGGGGGGGGTCCAGAGTTTTTTTTTTAGACAAGTTTATATTGGGAGAAACACGGCAAAAAACGCTGCCAAATGCGAATCTTGGGCCTAATACTATTTGATAACGGGGGCCCTTCCAACCCTCAACTGGTGATCAAACAGCACACGGCTTTCATTTTCTGAGGGCCTAGCACGTGTGCTCAGTCGGGGGGGGGGGCGAAACAAACAAAAAACACAAAATTACAGCAGTCGGTCGATAATTTTTTTTTCTTCCTATCATCAGCTGGCTATTAACCTGTCAACATTTATCTTCCTACTAGCTGACACACCCATTTCAACTCATTGTCCAAGTCTAGACGTTGGTCAGTCCTGGCATAATACTTTGATCGACGTTAGTAACAGTACATAGGATGATTTCACTACAAGGACGAAAAAGAAATTGTTCAACTTGACAACTTAATTTCGAACATTTTTTGTCAGAAAAAATTTTTCTGGACTTTTTGTTCAATTTTTTTTTTTGTGCTTTCTGATAGTACTTTTAGAATGTTATTGTATGAACTAGGACACAAAAATAGAATTTCTATGGCATGTTCTATTTATTCTTCTTTGAAAAAAAAAATATGAAGAAAAAAAAATTACTTTTGACGAGTACTTGAGTGAATCTATTTGAAACAAGGTTTAGACAGCCATCTTTAGTTTCTTACAAAAATAAAATAGATCTTGAAAATATATCATGATGTTAAATACGTAGGCTGGTGTTATTACCAAGAAAAGAAAAATGTGAACTCATACAATTTGTGCGCTAAAGGATGATGTGATGCTGAGCTGGACAGGTCAGGGACAAATGTCTTGGGCTCGAGTAGCGGTGAGTTCTTGTCCTCACTGACCAGCTGAGAAAGGGTGGACTAGCGATGACATATTTTTTTATAATAACAAAACGCAGCCTTCACCGCAGAATATCAAGTACTTTTCAATGGTATATGTTACATAAACAAAAAATAGACTCATGAAATAAACTAGTGAAATAGACTCATGAAATGAACTCTTGAAATAGACTCGTGAAATAGACTCATTAGATAAATAGACTCATCAAATAGACTCATGGAATAGACTCATGAAATAAACTCATGAAATGGATTCATGAAATAGACTCGAGAAATAGACTCGTGAAATACTCATGAAATAGACTCATTAAATAAATAGACTCATGAAATAGACTCATAGCACTTTCTCTCATTTTTTTTCGTACTTCAGGCAAATAAACTACATATTTCACAAAAAGGTGATAATATTCAAATTCTCACCGAACAAAATTGTGATAACTAATGGAATCCTAAACACAGACTTTGATTGATATGGGTGCCTAGGCAGAAATAAATGTTGGAGCTCTGATATCATTATGCGTAAAAGTAACTGTACTTGAAGGGTCCCCTTCAGCAGCAAGGGACCTAGTCGGCTGTCTAGTTAGCCCATCACACCGGCTCATCCCAAAATATGTCACTCTTGATCGTAGGGAAAAGCTTTAAGGTATGCACAAACCAAGGCGAATTTCGCGTATCTAAATAACTCGCGAAACTCGCCCGTCTTTCGCGGCAATGTATTTATATGGAGGGGCTCAAACTGCAGAGAATTTCTGCGGCGGTGCAGAGAAATTTCGCGGCATCGTTTCTTGCAGAGTTTTTCCGCGATTCGCGAGTGACAAAAATCCAAAATGGCTGCCTAGAAACATCGACTCAAATTGAAAATCAATGTTAAAATTGGTATGAATGTCTTAAAATTAACAAATAAGACTTACATTTATATATAGAAGCATGAATTATATCAGATTTTTTTTTCCATTGCAGAGCCATTTTTGTGATGTCTTCTGCAATAGTCAATGGGAGCACTATGTCTGATATATGAAAAGGGTATGTCGTCATATGTATCCGGACAAAATCCCAACGGAAAAACTAACACGGACAACCCCCCCCCTCCCGTAGAACAAATCCACCCCCCCCCCCAACCCGCCAGTGGACAAAACCCCCACTTTTATTTAGACAATGTAATATTTATCCCCCCCCCATTTATATTACACGTCTCATAAAAAGTATTGAGCTCATAAAATTTACCACCTCCTCCACATCTATACCTCCAAGTCATTGTCGGTGCAATATGTGATTTTTCTTTTGTCATTGACGTATGCGTGACAAGGATAACTCTGTCTGTCAATTCTGTCCGTCATTGACATGAATTATTTCCCTTAGCTGCCTCTATCTTTTTTTTTTTACAAAGCCGTCTGTCTATCTGTCAATGTTTTCTTTTCTTTTTTTTTTTTTTTTCGGGTAACACATTCCGTGTCTAGATGAGTCCCGAACATCGTCAAAAGTAAAGACGACCCTCGCTTTGTCCTCGGATGACCTCTGACTAAGTAAATCTTATCTGTCGCCGACCGCGGTAAATGGGGGGCGGGAACCAACTTGATTGACATTCCATTGAATTGTGTAAAGAGCGTGTAGATTCCCGTAAAAATACCGACCTATATACAAAAAAAAATTTAGTTGATGGAGATTTTGTTTTTTAGTTTGTTACTGTGTGCAATAAACAATAAACAGATGTATTGTTTTAAAACATATGACAGAAATGTACGACAACTGACAGAAATTTCTCGAGTAAAAATTATGAAAAAAAAAAAAAATGGAATGCTGTGTAATTTATACCTTAAGACATGCAAACACTGATGTGGACATGTTGATTAACAGATAGATGGACTGGTGAATAGAAGAGTAATTAGATTGTTGGTTGCGTGATAGTTAGAGTGGGAGACACGCGCATACATAGATCAATAGATAAGCACACAGACAGACGGATGAATGGATGGATGGATGGATGTGTGGATGGATGTATGGACAGACAGATAGATAGATAGCTAGATAGATAGATAGACAGACAGACAGACAGACAGACAGACAGATAGATAGACAGATAGATAGATAGATAGATAGATAGATAGATAGACAGATAGATAGATAGATAGATAGATAGATAGATAGATAGATAGATAGATAGATAGATAGATAGATAGATAGATAGATAGATAGATAGATAGATAGATAGATAGATAGATAGATAGATAGATAGATAGATAGATAGATAGATAGATAGATAGATAGATAGATAGATAGATAGATAGATAGATAGATAGATAGATAAGCAGATGAGATACTGTCTGGGTAAATATTGAGCATCAATTCTTATGGAACCTTTTTTGGATGCCATGCATGACCTAACTAAAATATTCTCAAAGCATCCATCCCCCACCTCACCCAATCACCCTCAACTGGCAACGAAAGCAAATACTCTGTCAGTAGAATTGAACTCTTAGTCTATAGATAAGCAGGACAAGGTAACGATTAACTTAGAAGTAATGAACTTAAAAAAAAAAAAAATAATTACGCAATTGTAGAATTAGTTTCTGCCCCCCCCCCCTTAACCTCTCTTCCCACCCGTCTAAATGACTTACGTCAGATCAGGTCTTCCTGACCCAGTTTGACACTTAACTGGTTCTATTTAACATACTTCAACCTTCATTCATGCAAACTTCAGGTCTGAAACATTTTATTTACACCCCCCTCCTCCATACCCGTATAGTGGGTTTTTTTTCCTCCGGTTTTATTTTTTCAACACCTGAAACAATTATTTCTTTTTGTCTGTGTCATCATCCCCTTACCCCAAATTCAGTGTACACTCACCAGACAAAGGGTACACATGCATACATGTTTGTACAATGTACACAAACAACAAATGACCGGCACTGTGCCGCCGGCCGACGAACTACAACTATATAAAACCCCCGGATCACAACTTCTGCCTCAAGTTGCAGAACTGAAACTCCGAGGTTCGGCTACACAAGTTTGGCTGTCCTCGTGGCTCGATCGCCATGAAGTTTTTAATTCTATTTCTGACCTGTAAGTAGGCCAGTTTGGCCTTAATTAGTTGGCCAATTATTTATCTATTTTTTTACTGCTAAATTTGGATTTTGTTTGCTTCAATTAAAAAAAAAGACAAATGTTATTAATTATATAAAATCGGATGATAATTTTCTTGCAATTTAGTTTATTTCATATGCTAAATGTAAATGCATTACGAATGAAATATACGAAAGTCATTAAGTAATAATATAGGTCAGAATTGAGAAATGATATATAGCACAGCCCAGTGTATGTTTGGATTTAGGGTTGTATTAATTCAAGCAATGACACTGTTCTGATATAACTTATCCATCTACAATATTTATTGATGAGTATCATAAGGAAAAAAAATACAAAATCAATCAATCAAACATCGTTAGTATTATCTGGATTCAAATAAATCCTATTTTTTATATCGCAATTTTGCCAAGACTAGCTAAAATTATTTTTTGAAACAGAATTTTTTTTATATATCAATAAATTACATAGCGATGTTAGAGAAGTTATTAAATTTGAAACTCATATTTTTAGAAATAAATCTCTATTTTCTGGTCAAAGAATATTCAAATATTTAAGCCTATGCACTTATTCGTTTCATATTTAAAGGTAGAACATTTCAAAACTGAACTTTTATCATGCTTTTAAAAGTGCAGCGAGCTTTTGATTAGCTGTAGTCCACTGATCTCTGACGCCAGTGGCTGGCTGCTCAGCTGAAATTAAAAACATGTTCGACTGTATGAGAAATTACAGAACATCATTTTAAATAGCATTTAAATGTCATGAGAAGTGTGTCATCTTTGATGTGGGCATAAATGTGATTACTGTTTTATAATCATACAAGGGCAACGCAGAGAGATTTTGTTTTCTGTATGAATACCCTCCCTTGGCATATTATAACGGGCAATTAAAACTGAAATAAAAATAAAGCAAAATTTTATGTTACATGGAAATAATTTAATTTAAAAAGAAAACGTGTAGTAATATTTTAAAACGTAAACTTCCCTTAGCTCTAACGGGCCATCTAGGCAGATGAAATGTAAGAGTTCATCTGTTTCTATAACCTTGACATGTGAAGGGATTGTGTGGTTAGCACAACGCCCGTAGCAATATTTTTTTGCTTGAGATAGTATCAACCTAGTTCATTTTTAAACCCCAATTATTTTTTTGTTTTAAATCAATATTCTTGAAATAGCATTTGAATTTCTGACTGAGCAAAACAATATTTATGTATACTTACTTATATTTTAGCACAATATATCTCCAATAAATATATATCAGATGAAAGTCCTAATCATATTAACGTGGGCCGAAAGGCTGGCACAGCACTTACCTGCCATTGGTAGAAGTGGAGGGTGCTTGCTCACCTCGCGTCTCTCTAGCTAATTGCAGGTATAAGTGTTTTGCCAGCATGACCAAGAACACCTCGTATATCTAGCAGTTTGGTAGGGGACACCCTGCTTGGCTGACCAGATGGGAGGGGTACTCAAACACCATACCTGTATGGTAGCGGTTGTACCCTGGCGACCTTGACAGGTATATGGGGAAAAAAATTGTTATGTAGGATAAATCATTGTAATGAAAGTAGAAAAGTAACACAAGTAGAGGGGGTAGTGTACAAGTCTAAGACAACAAATTACGCAGGGCCGTCTACTGCGTGGCCCGCAAGACTTACAGCCCCGGGATTTGAGAGCAACAACGCCATCTTAGCACATGGGCCTCACCCGACTAAGATGTCATTATGCATTCACCCGTCACACTGCTGAGGGAGTTCTGGTAATGCACGTGGGCGATCTGCGGCTCATTTTGGCTGTTTGATCCGGCACACTTTACCCCCCAACCCTCCCCCCTCCTCTTTCCATTCGATAAGAAAAATGACGTTTACTTCTGTTTAACTTTTATTATTCGCTACAAACACTTCACCCAACTGATCTAGGTCCAAGCCCTTTATGAAATTTAAGAACCGATTGTGACCCGTGCTTCAAAAGTCAGCCCACCATTGCGCTATGGTGCTCATGCGGGAAAACTTAAAGTGTGATTGGCAGAGACCAAACAAAAAAAAGACATGAACTGTCTACGCGTAACCCTTTAGCAGTTGCAGCATTCAGGCATTGTCGCAATTAATATCTAAAAGACCAAATGTAAGCGCTCTTTGTTTTGAGAATTTAAACAAATTTGCGTGGGAGGATACACATATTAATTATTGGGCCCTATTCCGCAGATAAGCTTTGAACTTTTTTTTAACAGACATGAGCATCAAATTACACACTGTTCTTTTCTATATCCTAAATAGTATGCTTCGATGATTTGTTGATGATTGTGTTGTTCGTTATCATCGTTTTTGTTTCAAATTTAAAGATTTAACGATGGTAAAAAAACTAAATATTAATCCTATGTATATTTGGTGTATCTCTAGGTCTGGTCATTACCGATGGTCAGTTGCTACAGAGGTCTAAGCGTGGGGCTCTGTCCGGTGACTACTCAGCATCTAAAAGTGGCGGAGGTTTCAAAGGAGATTCTTCGGGCTTCAAGGGAGAATCGTCAGGTTCTAAAAGTGGCGGAGGTTTCAAAGGAGGATCTTCAAGCTACGATGGAGAGTCTTCGGGTTCCAAAGGAGGCAACAGAGGTCAAGGCTTTGGTGGTAAAGGTCAAAGCAGGGCCGGTGAAGGCGACGACGAAGATGATGGTCAGGGAAGTAGCTTCCAGGTAAAAGGCGGCAGCTATGGTAGCAAGGGAAACAACTTTCAACAAAAAGGTACCTCTGGTTCCGGTGGTGACTTTGGTAGCAGAGGAAGCAGCTTCCAGCAAAAAGGCAGTTCTGGCTCCGGCGGGAAGGGAAGCAACTATAACCAAAAGGGTAACTCTGGTTCCGACGACGATTTTGGCAGCAGGGGAAGCAGCTCCCAACAAAAAGGCAGCTCTGGCTCTGGCGGCAGGGGAAGTAACTATAACCAAAAGGGTAACTCTGGTTCCGACGATGATTTTGGCAGCAGGGGAAGCAGCTTTCAACAAAAAGGCAGCTCTGGCTCTGGCGGCAAGGGAAGCAACTATAATCAAAAGGGTAACTCTGGTTCCGGTGATGACTTTGGTAGCAGGGGAAGCAGCTTTCAGCAGAAGGGTAATGGCGGTTCCCGAGGTAACTATGGCAACAAGGGAAGTAATCAACAGAGAGGAAACAACGGCGACGATGATGAAAGCAGTGGAAGTAACACCCAACAAAAGGGAGGCAGCGGTAGAGGATCATCCAGTGGCCTTTCCAAAGGTCAGGATTATGGAGGAAACTCTAAAGGTCAAGGCGGCAGCGGAGGTCAACAATCCAATGGAGGTGCAAGTTTCGGCAGTGGAGGCGGAAGTCAGCGCCAGGGCAGTTCTGGTGGACAGGCCTACCACAAAGAGCTGCCCGGAGGAGGCGACGACCAGGGTGGTGATGGAGGCTATGCCAGAGGCAGGAGGAACTCTGATTATGGCGGTGAGAAGGGCTACGGCTCTAGCAAAGGTGGCGGCCAGTTTAAGGGTGGGTTCAAGTCTGGAGGAGGATATGAAGGAAACGGAGGAATGAGTCACGGTGGAAGCGGAGGTGGAGGAATGAGTCGCGGTGGGGGTGGCGGTGGCAGTGGAGGTGGAATGAGCAGGGGCGGCGGAGGTGGAGGAATGAGTCACGGTGGCAGTGGAGGTGGAGGTAAAAGTGCTAACTATGGTAGTGGAGGTGGAATGAGCAGGGGCGGCGGAGGTGGAGGATCGAGTCACGGTGGCAGTGGAGGTGGAATGAGCAGGGGCGGCGGAGGTGGAGGATCGAGTCACGGTGGCAGTGGAGGTGGAATGAGCAGGGGCGGCGGTGGTGGAGGAATGAGTCACGTTGGCAGTGGAGGTGGAGGTGGAGGTAAAAGTGCTAACTATGGTAGTGGAGGTGGAATGAGCAGGGGCGGCGGAAGTGGAGGATCGAGTCACGGTGGCAGTGGAGGTGGAATGAACAGGGGCGGCGGAGGTGGAGGATCGAGTCACGGTGGCAGCGGAGGTGGAGGTAAAAGTGCTAACTATGGTAGTGGAGGTGGAATGAGCAGGGGCGGTGGAAGTGGAGGATCAAGTCACGGTGGCAGTGGAGGGGGCATGAGCAGAGGCGGTGGAGGTGGAGGAATGAGTCACGGTGGCAGTGGAGGTGGAATGAGCAGGGGCGGCGGAGGTGGAGGAATGAGTCACGGTGGCAGTGGAGGTGGAGGTGGAGGTAAAAGTGCTAACTATGGTAGTGGAGGTGGAATGAGCAGGGGCGACGGTGGTGGAGGATCGAGTCACGGTGGCAGTGGAGGTGGAATGAGCAGGGGCGGCGGTGGTGGAGGAACGAGTCACGGTGGCAGTGGAGGTGGAATGAGCAGGGGCGGCGGAGGTGGAGGATCGAGTCACGGTGGCAGTGGAGGTGGAATGAGCAGGGGCGGCGGAGGTGGAGGAGGCAGACATCAAAGTGCAAACTATGCAATGAGCAGAGGTGGTGGTGGGGGAGGAGTTGGAGGTGGAATGCACGGCGGTAGCGGCGGTGGAATGAGCAGAGGCGGCGGCGGTGGTGGTGGTGGTGGCATGAACAGAGGAGGCGGCGGGGGTGGAATGAGTTACGGTGGTGGCAGCGGTGGAATGGGCAGAGGCGGCGGCGGCGCCGGTGGTGGTGGTGGCATGAGCAGAGGAGGCGGCGGTGAGAGCTCCAGCTACATGATGAGCGGCGGAAGCGGAGGGGGGATGAGCAGAGGAGGCGGCGGCGGTGGAGGAATGGGCTACGGTAGTGGCATGAGCAGAGGCGGCGGTGGCGGTGGAGGAGGAGGAGGAGGTGGTGGTATGTACGGCGGCGGCATGATGGACTGAGGGATACGACCACGACCAATTCTTTATCTACAGTGTAACCATCTCATACCTAAAGACTGTGTCTCGCAACATATACAGCTTTTTCCTTTATAACCGCATGAGTCCTTGTTACGGATTCAAATTGTGTGTTCATATTTTTTTGTGTGTGAGGCGCACACATGAGTTTAGCCGGCACTGACTGTCAGAGTATTATTGTCTGAACTTTTGTATCTATAGGTCACGTGTGTGATGGATTAAACTTAGACATTTTTTGTTGTTTTTTGGTCTTATTTTATTTTTTTTTATTTGTTTGTTCTTTCGATAAGTTTTGTAAATGTGCATTACAGTATTACACACACATACACACACAGAGAGAAAACGCAGACACACGAGCAGACAGAGTACTATGCTGACAGACAGATATAAGGGAAGACATTGTGATATACACAGAGTTTTCCATACAAAAAAAGGCATTTAGAGATGTGGGGAGGTACCAGAGAAAGGAAACTGTCGCATCGTGTATAAGATCAGATTTTTATAAGAATTCGTACTGGGATTGAACTTCAGCCATGAACAGCCTACGTTCATTGGTCCAAATCCGGCTAGGCCGGCTGTTAACTGATCTGACCCGCTATTCTTTTAAATCCGGCTCGCCGGACTCTTATATCTGGGCCACAAGACTCTCATATCCGACCCACCGGACTCTTATAATCTGGCCCAGCCGGACAGTTAAATCCATCCCGCGTCCATTGACTTGGTTCAGACTGAAGCACAGCACGAACCTTTTCTGTCAGAACGTTGACAACTCATTACTGAATTAGTTCATGTGGGGACTGCATCCACCTGATCTTGGTCCAGCCCACCGGTATCGAGTACCGAAAGAAACGGTACTTTTTGCTGGTATCGGAATCGATCTGTCAGGATATTACAAAATTATGCTCGATTCGAATATCGATTTATGACGTCATTTACATACACGGTGGCATGTGTGTATAACGTCGTTATGTTAGGGTATTATTGAAAGCTGGGGGACGGGAGGAGGGGGGGGTCATCTGTTTGTTACCTAACAACAATAAATCTAAATGTTTGACTTTAGGACCAGGAATTGACACTCGCCCTAGGCTCCACGAAGTACACGCGACCTGTACACACAAAATAAACGCGCCCTGTGTCCCGCAAAATACACGCGCCCTGGGACCCAAAAAGTACACGCTCCCTGTGCACACAAAGTACACGCGCCCTGTGCCCCACAAAGTACACGCGCCCTGTGCCCCACAAAGTACAAGCGCCCTGGGACCCACAAAATACACGCGCCCTGGGACCCACAAAGTACACGCGCTCTGTGCACCTCAAAGTACACACGCCCTGTGCCCCACAAAGTACACGCTCCCTGTGCACACAAAGTACACGCGCCCTGTGCCCCGCAAAGTACACGCGCCCTGTGCACCTCAAAGTACACATGCCCTATGCCCCACAAAATACACACGCCCTGTACACACAAAGTACACGCGCCCTGGGACCCACAAAGTACACACGCACTGTGCTCCACAAAGTACATGCGCCCTGTGCACACAAAGTGCACGCGCCCAGTGCCTCGCAAAGTACACGCGCCCTGGGACCCGCGTACGGATAAAGCTGTATCTGATAATACAACAGGCAACAATAATGAAATCCCACTTTAAAGGGGAAAAGCAAAAGAAAATGAAACACCATTACTCCATCTCACTTTTCAAATTATTTTTTTAGCATTGTTAATCTGTGAAATGTTTTAAAAAACGTTAAATCAGACAATACCGAAAGGAGACGATGCCATGTCATCTAAACGCGCGGCTCTCAACCTGTGGTTTGCGGACCATTAAGGGAACTGGGAAAGGTCATGGATGGTCGGAAGTACGCAGCTACATATAATTTTCGTTTTAAAATGAATAAGAGAATGAAGAAAGCCGCCAAGTTTGCTGCGTAACTCATCACCAAACCTTGTGCCCACGTTCGTACTTTCGCAAACCCTTTGGGGTACAGTCGCAACAAAACAAATAAAACAGGATTGAGATCCGCTGATCCAAATAGTTTTCACGAAACTCAGAGAAATTCAACCGACCTTCTACTTCCATTCAATCTTCATGCGAGATTTGACGTGACCGATACAGAATGTGTCAGCAGGCGTTCTTACAGCAGACGATGCAATGGCCGGATCTAAAAAAAAACCCGCGTAGAATGTCAATTATTTAACGGTTTGGCAGCTGTATTGCTTTTTTGTGTGTGTGTGTGTTCGGATGTCATTTTAAATGAACCTTTCACAATCAGGTTTATAGGTTTGACCTTCACCAGAACCGTAATGTGTGTACCTGCACGTGCGTGTGTGTGTGTTTTCACTTAAAGCGTTTCACCGTCTGCTGTTTACTTGACTATACTAAACGACGACTTATTGAAATGTGCTGTGGCCCATCACTTCAATATTACTTAACTAAATGCATCTCTCCGAATTAGTGGCTCTCAATCTTTTTAAAAACTTTTTTTCCGCGGATACCAAGCGTTTACTTTTTTCCCCGCCAGAAAACTAAACTTTTTACTTTTTTCCCCGCCAGAAAACTAAACTCAGACTTTTTTTCCGCGGATACCAAACATTTCCTTTTTTCCCCGCCAGAAAACTAAACTTAGACTTTTTTCCACCGCAAACTAAGGTTGAACTTTTTTTTTTATTCTTAAAAAATTGACTGAATTTTTTTTTTAATGAAGTGCCCGATTAACACAGGAACATCCCTTGCAATAAAAACTTTATTGTTGAAGTAAAAAAAAAAAGAATATTTGCCGCTGGGGTTTGCCAACTTTTATGCCAGCTGGTCTAACCGGGGGATAACCTGGGCATCCATAGGCGGGCCCCAACTGGCAAAAGGGCCCTGTACCAGAATTAATTTCTATTAAAGCTAGAGATAATAGGGTCCCCGTCTTTCACATTGGCCTATGCCCTCCCCCCCCCCCACCCCCAAAGATTGATGTTTTTGTGAAGTACTTAAAAGGTTTTGACCCAACGCTACTAGCGTCTAAAAACAAAAAGAGCAAGTCACGAAATATATTTAAAAATAAAACAGATCAAAAACTTTGATTGGCACAATTCTTTTAATTACATTGAAATTATGCTAATATTTGGATGTGAGAGGTGGATGGTCGAGCTGTGAAGAGGGCTTGACTGTCTATCTGAGTGTTCTGGGTTCGATCAACGGTGAGAACCAACTGAACCTTTCTAAGGTCATGAAAAATGTTGTTAGAAAGTCCTCCAAGTCCACCTGGCTTTAAATGGGTGCCTGACTTTAGCTGTAGAAGTTAAAACGGCTGGGCGTTTCCTAATCACACAATTTTTTTACATGCCATTTACAAAGAAACAGAATAACTCTGCACTTCATCAGCCCCCGATGGTCGTTTAAGGATAACGGGGGTTTTCTATTTTTAACTTTAAAGGAAAAAAAAAAAGAGCGCTTGACTGTCGACCGGAGGGTCCCGGGTTCAAATCTCAGTGAGAACCTTGGGATTTTATCAGGTCCTGGTTATAGTCCCCAAGCCCACCCAGCTTTAAATGGGTACCTGACTTTAAGTTGGGGGGGAGTAAAGGCGGCTGGGCGTTATGTTAACCACACAATCCCTTCATATGCCGAGGTTATAGAAACAGATGAATTGTACACTTCATCTGCCCTGATGGCCCGTTAGGGTTAAGGGAAATTTAATTTTTAAGAAAAAAAAAAGAAAGAAGACTTTAAAAACCAACTTGATTTTAAAAAAAAAAATATATATATAATACAGAAATTAGTACGTAGATAGGTCACTCAACTTTAAAAATCAGATTATATCAAGGGGGGTAACTATCACAAAATTAAAGGTTAAGCTCACAAAGCGATTATCTACCTTCCTTGACAACAATTCAACTCTCTAACGAAGTGTCTTAAATTCAATCTATAGAATTGAATGTAAAGAAAATTATAATTTTTTACAATTTTTTTTTAACGAAAAGAAAAATATATGTATATATATATAGAGAGAGAGAGAAAATTTTATATATTTTCTTTTTTATAAAAAAAAATAAACAATACTTAATATTTTTTTTTAAAAGTTGATACCAGTTGCGCTAAATGGATAACAGTCCAGGGATGGCCCCACATAAGTGCCGCATTTCATTTTTGTTTATATAAGATAAGCATTGGGAGCCTCAAACTTCGAATCGAGCCTGACACGTCTCTAAGAGCCCCATTTGGCTTCCCCTTGCATACTGCACCCAGATTTTCAAAATGGCTCATAGGTCAAACACATTTTTTACAGAATTATTGGTTTGTGGAATGTAGTTTTTAAATGTATTGTATTGTATTTGATATAATACTGACCATTCACGTGATCAATTCATGTACAGTTCTTCCAAAGTAATCAGGGGCAAGTGTACAGTGATAACTGAATGAGTTAAACTTCATCTATCCGGAATGGGAAGGGTATTTATGTTAAACTTCATCTATCCAGAATGGGAAGGGTATTTATGTTGTTCACTTGAATACATCCTGTCTCATTCGGTTGATGATCCTGGTGTTGGACCATATAGTAAATAAATGAAAATTCAAGATGTTAAAAATATCCATTCCGGATATACATCTATTTTGAAACCACGTTTACCCACAAAGAAATAGGATATGACGTCAACACATAGAGTCTGCTAGCTGGACGTCATTTTAATTAAATAAGTTAGTAGCATTAAGTTGCTACATAAAGAATAAGAAAAAAACTACTATCACTAAAACATGTAATTGACACTAAAAGATGTAATTGACACTAAAAGATGTAATGGACACCGAAACATGTATTTGACACTAAAACATGTAATAGACACCAAAACATGTAATTGACACTAAACATGTAATTGACACTAAACATGTAATTGACATTAAACATGTAATTGACACTAAAAAAATGAAATTGACACTAAAACACGTAATTGATACTAAAACATGTAATTTATACTAAAACATGTAATTGACACTAAAACATGTATTTGACACTAAAACATGAAATTGACACTAAAAGATTAATGGACAACGAAACATGTAATTGACACAAAAAGAAGTAATTAACACTAAAACATGTAATTAACACTAAAAAAAGTAATGAGCACAAAAGATGCAATCGACACTAAAACATGTAATTGACACTAAACGATGTTTATTGAAACTAAAAAATGTAATTGACACTAAAATGTGTAACTGACAACAATACATGTGATTGACACTAAAACATGTAATTGACACTAAAAACTTGACAATTGAGTGATCAATTGGTTATTTAATCTCTAAGCGATCAAATTATTGAGCTGTTCCACCCTCCACCCTCCTTATTGTCTCCCCTGTGACACACGGGCTTCCAGTTGGGCCACAAAGGGTCCGCCAAAGCCTCCTCACAACTAGGAAAACTAGGCGTTTGTTTATGCCCCTTCCCCCCCCTCCCCCCATTGATAAAAACCTTTTATTGCCAGGCATAAAGGGCAATTTGAAATAATTTAACAGTTATAGGATGTGAGAAGGGGAAATGGGGTTTAAAAACTAGTGTTCTAGCGCAGGGCCCTCAAATTCATCTTCGCGCAGGGTCCCCCCCAAAAAAAACGTGAGAAAGGCCCAACAGTCATCATGGCCGTAGTATCCTATAACTGTTGAACATAGGGCCCCCACTATCCAAATCAGAGCAAGTAATGGGTCATGGGTCAAATGGGTCGCAAAATTGGATGGGTCACATGGGTCATGGGTCAATGTCCCCTGACCCACGACCCATCCTTAGTCTCCGCCCGACCCTAAAAAAAAAACCCGTCGTCGCGCGATTTTTTATAATTTCAAAATGGTTTCTATGGCGACGGCCGCCTTCTTGAAAATAACAACATTGAATGTCATGATGGGTCTGGGTCAAGAACTTGATGGGTCATATGGGTCACGGGTCAAGCTCTGTGACCCATTACTTACTCTGATCCAAATGAAACCCACATAAGACTAAAATTGAAAAGTGTATTTATTAACTTGGCGTCATTGCTACCCGTCTGGGGCCCCCATTAACCCCTTTAGATGTAAACAATAAAACATATCTTTAGGCGGGCCCTTTGTTTGTTTCTTTTCTAGCCGAAAGTGTTTGTGTATATTTTGTGAATGTGCGTATTTGACCCCCCCCCCCACTAACAAAAAATGCAGATCCTTCTACCATAATATATAGTTTACCTTCATCTCTACTGTAACTTAACAACTTAGGACGTATATGTGTGGGGGGAGGAAAGAAGGGGGGACTAGAAACAAAGGTGACTGAGGCGATATGGGAGTTGTTCAACTTTTGACAGGAATAGCGTCGTTGCAAAACCTGCACGTCATCTTTTGTCAGTTGTTTTTTTTAATTAAGACGTGTTCACATCGCTCCGTCGACCCAACCCCCCTGTCAGGTATGAAAACGGTCTTCCATTAATCAATTTGAAACACAAAGGGAGACAAGCAGTACTTTGCACATAAATATAGATATATATTGTTGTCCGCTCCTTGTTTTGTTTTTTTTTTTCAATGACCTCACTCGACAGTCCTTGCTGTACCACAAGTAATTGGCGTCAGTATTGCTTGCAAACAAAAACAAATGTTTGTGGTCACCGCGATTGTCTGGATTTATATCCATCATCTCCATGGGGGCATTCTAAGTACAATTAGAGATCTTCCAGGAATCGACCATGCAATTTCAAGTTACACACCTTTTTTTTTTAAATTGCAAGTAAGACAATGAGTACAAGTACTCGAGTACTGGTACCTGGTAAAACCAGTTCGAAATACCTCTCCTCAGCATGTGTCAATGATGATGTGTCTTACATGCATTTATGTGTGGGAAGTCCATGTAAAGATAAGATGAAATATCTTAGATCATATAAACCACTTATAGGACTGCAGTGACTTTCTTTCATCCCCCACCACAGCCGATAGTGCAATGCCCATGGAGGAGGTACCACGGGACACATAGCGGGGACTTTAGGCCATGGCCTGAAAAATCCTCACCTAACCAGGGACCCTCAGGTTGACAGTAGACCACATTTGCACACACCCATCCGTCCACGTACATGTATGTATTTAGAAATGCTAGTTTGAGCGTCCATGTGTATGTTCAATTTAAAAAAAAAAAAACATGTTTCGCGTTTCTTCATTAGATCAAATTACTTCAATTTACTTCTTCATCTTATATTGAACATGGTATAATTTTGGTACATGCCTATTTAGGACGGTTTATCGGTATGCCATCTCCATACTCTCCCCATCCCCAATAGCCAAAAAGCTGGAAAGGGCCATAAAGGCACAAAAGGGTGCCGGTGGAGTCGTGGTGCCGGTGGAGTCGTGGTGCCTGTGGAGTCGTTATAGGGGCGCGCGGCCTGCAGTGCGAGGAGTAATCCCCTCCCCCCTTTACATTATAACGTTTAACTAGAGGACCCCCATAATTTATTAGGTAAATTCTTATAAAAAGGTAAAATAGATAACTGCATAGCCCCTCCCCCCCCCCATCCCTTTTAATACTAATTCCTATTAAATCTGATTTTTATAAGGTTGTGGGGGTTGGGTCGACATGTAATTTTACATAGAGTCCCCAATCAAGGTCATTTTATCCGATAGGCACAGCGCTCAGGTGCCTGCAAACCTATGAGGTTCCATCAAAAGTCTAAAAGTTAAATTTGAGGTAAGGAATGATGTACCGTAATTTCTCTCTAGCGTTTCCTCCCCTCACCCCTCCCCCTCTTCCAAATAGCCCCTTTAGATGCTAAAGTCGCTAGGGCCCATAATATTCTTAGCACATCCCTGGCGCCCCATGCAGACTCTAAAGGGCTCTGTCTAAGGCAGGGGGAGGGGGGGAAACTTTTTCCAGTCGTGGGTCACATTGTGACTTTGACAGGCGGGCAGGAAGAAGAGCCGAAGGTTGGAGTGTTGACATGAACTAACATGAATTAAAGATAAACCGCATGGCATAAAGAGGTTGGTGCTGCGCTTCACTGTGAAACGGGCGGCGGGCCGCATTAAACAGTCCCGCGGGCCGCATTAAACAGTCCGGCGGGACGCATTTTGTACATGGCGCCTAACTTAGCGCCTAACATGCCAATATAATGTAAGCTAGTACCAAAAGCGTTCAACAAAGTCGGCCATGTCAACATGTTTATGTTGTAGCTGTTGACTAATCTATGAATATTTCTTGTAACTTTTTTTTGTGTTAGTTTAAAAAGCGGCCATCGTTCCATAAATAAAAAACAACTCGTGTCGTAAAGTGTCCCCAATTTCAGTTAAGAGGGATGAAAAACTGTACGACAGAGAAAAACACCGACACATAAAGCAAGATGTTGACTGACTGCAGGGAGAGAACTGGGCCAAACCAAAAACAATTTATCTTCCTTCTCGGCAAATTTTGATGACGCAATATGTGTTCATTTCTAGCGTTGAAAGATATTAGAATGTGTACACGAACTACACGGGCCTATTGCTAACATGGGCCTATTGCTTTTGAGGAAAATAAAAATACAGTGTAATATTCATTCTGTAGTGTTTTCTATCACTTCTGTGAATGAAGATGACTTGAACATGTGGGAAATCTTAACATTTGCGTAATTTGTTTTACCAAATACATGCACTTGAGTACAAATCGAGTAAAACTTTTGGAGAACTTGTACTCGTACTTGCAACTTAGGTACATTTTTGGTCAACACTAATGTAAAGCCCAGATATCTCAAGAGTACTTGCGTGGTCAGTAGGCCTACTTGGAGCATCTCTGATCAACACTGTTGTAATGCTTAGACATCTCAGATAATATACTGTATAGATGCATGCTTTACTTGATGTTTGCCCCCTGGTAAAGAAAAATGTAACAAAATGTATTGCTCAATATCTTAACGGATGTTGGTTAAATAAGATTAATTATTCATCGCGTGATTGTAATACATAATTATAATAATAATTAAAAAAAAGAATTACTTAATCAGTTTATCCCAACAAAGAAACAAAATAAACTTACAGCTGCTTTTTTTTTATCTTCGAAATTCCTGTCGGATCAGTGACAGGTAAGTACCGCATTTCTTACACAAGATCTACTTTACTTCTCTACAGTTAACGTCCAAACGTCTTTCATCTAAAAATACCTTTGACGTCTTAAAATCTAATAAGTAAGCAGCTACGTCTGTCTTCCGTGGAAAAAAAAAATATTAGTAAATAGACGAATAAAACAACCACTGTAAAGACACGATAGAATAATGCGTTTTGACATTCGACACCATGACATGAGATAATGTACTTAATAGTTAATGTAAAAATAAATATTTATGTGGGCCCCCTCAAGCTGGAATCCGGGGTGACTTTCAAATTAGGACCCCCCCCCACTCCCAACCACCCTAGGTACGCCTCTGATACTTAATGAGTCATGGAAGACACAAACAAAAAAAAATGAATATTTTTATTTATGGGGCATTCCGAAAGTAATTATAACAAGACCCAGTTGTGTGTGTGTGTGTGTGTGTGTGAAACTGTTTTTAGGTTTATGTCAGTCTCATAGTCACAGCAGCACTACTATATATATACGGAATGTGCACATATTTACAAAAACAAAAACGTACATCTGTGAGTAATCTTGCACACGAATTAAAATTTAAAAACAAAACAACTTAAGAGGTCGTTGGTACTACTACTTCCCCCCCACCCAGCCACCACCTCCTTCCCTTCACCTTCTCAATAAATTTATCTTATGAGAGATACTTAACAATTTAAGAACGTGTCTTGTTGTGAAGTAATCAGAAATGTTATACTATCATTTGGGGGACTAGACAACATTATTAAAACCTTTTTTCAATATGATGCTAACATTTTTCTAACGTGTATTTACATTTATTTTTTTTGTGCATGTTAATCGTTAATACCCTTAAAGTTTAGGGCCCCTAAAAAAAGTTTTCGCGAAGCATCTTCCCCCCCCCCAGGCCCGTAGCGTGCGGGGGGCGGCAGGGGGGCGCGGCAGGGGGGGGCCGGGCCTTTCCTGCGTTTTGTATGCCCCCCCTGCTTATTTGTTCTACTTAGTAAAATTATTACCTGCCCCCCCTGCTATTGCCTGGCCCCTTCTGTAGAATGCCTGGCCCCTCCTGTAGAATTTTCACGCTACGGGGCTGAGACACGTGATGGTAAGCAAGATGGGTGTGGATTTAATAGCCACAAAATAGTAAGCCTCATTGGTGTGGATTCAGTAGACACGTGATGGTAAGCAAGATGGGTGTGGAAAAGCAAGATGGTAGTAAGCCAGCTTAGTGTGGATTCAGTAACCACATAATTGTAAGCCATATTTGTGTGTTTCCAGTATTGGAAGCCAGATTGTTGTTGATCTAGTAGCTACTTACTTCTAAGTAACTTTGGTGTGAAGTGTGAGTACCAGTTACTGTCAATTACCTTTGTCATCTAATCGTTTATTTCACAGATACTGGCTTTCCTTGTAACAAGGCCGCCGTAATGGGAATTGGTGGGGGGGGGGATCCGAACCAGGGCCGGCCTTACAAATTGAGGGGCCCAATTAATGGATGTTTGCGAGGTCTTCTTTTAATTCGTTTTACAATAAGAACTATTAATATAAATGTAAATTGTGGGACCCCTGCCAGGCGCGGGACTTAATTTGGAGCAATTGGTCAAATCAACTTACGACCGGTCCTGACCCGAACACATGTCAATGGCCCCTGCTACAATGACCTGCTAATGGCTGCTTTAAAATGACTTTATGGATATGCGCCATCAGAGGTTCCCCATTATCCAGGCCGGGGGGGCTGGGGGCCGGGCCCCGCCTGCATTTGTCTTGCCCCCTCTGCTTGTTTGCTCTACTTAGTAGCATTCATACACTGTTAACTAACACTGTTAGTTATGTATGTTAAATTTAACATAAAATCACCAACGCTATTGGCCTGGCCCCTGCTGTAGAATTTTCACGCTACAGGGCTGCCCCGCACCCCCCAATGACAACTCTGCCCACGACATCAGAGTGGTAATCAAAGCGTCATCGAGTCTCAGTCCAGTCTTCGAGTCTGCCTGTACTCTCGTTCTCGTTAATTTTTTTGAGACTTGTAAAGATTTTTTTTTCTTTAAGAAACAAACATCAACAAATAACAAGTCAAGGGATGGGAAGGGAATGGTGGCCGGTCGTTACCTGCGTCACCGTCACGGCTCTAAGTATCACCAGCAGACGACCACACACAAAAAAAAAAATCATTGAGTTCTATTTTTAGCTCAAGAAATAGTGGCGGGAGACGGTTGGGTCAAGTTGGGTCTGAGGAATTAACAGGCAAACGTACATGATTTTTCTCGGCTCTCCTTTTCTTTTTTTTTTTCCCTCGTGAATTACAAAATTAAAAAAAAAAACACATATTTACGAAGTTTAAATATTAAATAGACAATATATTTCTGTATAGATAAGACGTTTAGTGTGTCTTTTTTTTTATTCTTTCTTGTTATAATCGTCAATTCTCCATACTAATAGACAACGATAGTTCATAGTTCACAATCTTGTTGTGCCAGATTTTTTTGGTGTGTTTGGTGTTTACATTTAGTGTCGAACCATTGACTGACTCAGTCAGTAGTACTTAAACGTGAAAGTTTTTTTTTTTGTCCGACTGCTCTGCCTGAAACAATTTTTTTTTTTGGATAAACTATCTTTCACTTGAAATTTAAAGCTGACACAAGACATGATTAATTGTAAAAGAAGGGTGTGTTCTTATCATTCATATGGATAATTTATTTATAAACAAGTAGCTGTTTTTTTTTTTTTTAGACATTGTATTATTTAGTGTGGACATTCGAGCAAGAAGGGTTAAAAGTTTAAAGGTGAGACCATTTTCTCAACGTTTACCCGTCTTGTAGAAATGTTACATTTATTGATTTATTAACCGGTCGCATGTGTAATGCTTTGCTGACTTATTGGATTTTACTGTCGTTCGGTACTGTGCTACAGGGCCTTCCGAGCAGCAAAATGTGGGTCGAGAGCTATTCAGAAGCGCTAGGGTAGCCCACCACTGCCACCACTAATGTATAAATACATCATTGAACATGGCTAGGGCCCGATTAAGGATTTAATTAATTAATTAAAACCAATTTAATATTACATAACTGTAATTTTAAAAGTTATTTATTTTTCACTTGTGTATGCCCTATTTTTGTTTGTAAGACCATAGGCACGGTGCCTAAAAGTGCTTAGGCCTTAATCAGGCCTTGAACGTGGTGCCATACTGCTCAGTCAAAAGCCCATTTAATAATGGGGGACATGATGTACTCTCATACACTATATCATCTTTTAAACCATCAAATATTGAAAATAACAACCCATTGTTTGAATGAATTCTTTATTACCACCCGTGAGCCCCGTACGGGCCTATAATAGACGTATTTCAATGTCATGAGCCTTTTTTTCTCTAAGACTTATTAAAAGATCACATGTAGCAATATGCACACACACACACATATTGAAAGCGGGGGTCTCCTTACTAGTGTTCTGGTCGCCTCTCATCAGCAGCGGCCCCGACCCCCCCCCCAACAATACATTTCTGGACTGAGTGACCACTGCAGCAAAGTGACCATCATTTCATTATTATGAGTGATCATATTCAATTTATCATAAAGAGGCGATGGGGCTGGATAGGACACACCTTACGCAAACCAGCAGCCAGTGTCACAAGGCAGGCACTGAGGTGGAACACCCCCCCTTCCCCCAAGGTAAACGGAAGAGAGGCCACCCAAGAAACACCTGGCGTCGGGACCTGGAAGCGGACACCATAAAGATGGGACACAACTGGAACAAGATGGCAAAGGGCATAGGACTCTGGAGATATGTTGTTGGTGGCTTATACCCTGCCATGGGTGAAGGGCAATGAATGGATGAAATATTCAATTTAAAATGTGTGAACATTTTGTAAACAACCTCTTCTCATTATTTCTTGTTGACGTTAAGGAGTTTGATATTTATACAATGATGTGAATTTCGCAAATCTTGACAAAAAAAAGTATATTATGCTGTTCAATCCTCCCCCTCCCCCCCACACACTCACACATCGTTTAGCAATAAGGAAGTCATTTCGACATACTGAAAGGGACTTTTATGATTATCAATTAAATTATAAAAGAAATCAACCGGTTTAAATTTATTTTTACAAACGTTCAGTTTCACTTCTGTGTCTATTCATTTCAAATGCTACTGTTGCTGGAATTAGTCAAGTGTAGAAGACTATTAGTATTACTAATTCTTCTCATCAACTAGTATGCTGCCGTCAAGCGTCCACCAAAGACTGATATTATTTCTTGGTATCAGTTATTATTTATTTTTCGTACGCGGAAGCTTTAAATAAAATCTGTTTATACACTAAGTCGATCTCTGGTCTGGTTTCCCGTCCATTGATGGCCGTCACTGGCCGTATGGTTCTTACGTAAAGTCCACTAATGAGGTCTTATTTATTTTTTTATATAGGTCGATATGGTGGACGCGTGAGTTTATACAGTCTTCTTTATTCATCGGACGTTGGTTTTATAACCTCAGACCTGAGCCTAACCTGGCAGAAATGTGTGGGTGGGGTGGGCCGAAGAACCCAACAGCCCTCTAATAGTCATTGCACAGGTGAAAAGCAATGTTTTGAGAGGCTTCTGTTGACCTGTTATCTCTGGCCAGGTATCCCTTGGCGTGATGTCGTAATAACAGCCAATGTTTATTGCTTTGTTTACATAGTGTAAACAGAACATTTTGTATCGCGTAGAGGTAAACGTCCATCGCGACGACTGGGTCAAGGCGTAGGGGATTGTAGATTGTCCCTGAGTCTCTAAGGGTCAATTTCTAAATGGGTAACAAGTGAAAACGGCAATAAGGCTGAAATGGACATTGTCTTTTTCCAGGTGGTGGGGCAATTTTTTTTTATCGCGATCGGATTCTGTGGGTTTTTTTTTTTTTAATTAGCCAGAAGAACCGGACAAAGAGACAAAATTTGAAGAAACGCCGGACTGTGAGCAGATGGATGGAGGGGAGGGTAAAATTAATCTGTTTATGTAACCTCGGCATTGAAAGGGCTTGTATGGCTAGCACAACGCCCGTATGCACTTTGAGAACTTTAGGGAGTTTTAGTCAACTTTCATCAGATCCTGGAAATTCATTGCTTGTCACCGAAGATCGAACCCAGGACTCTCAGGTCGACAGTCGAGAGCTCTGCACCACTCAATAAGAGGGAGGCTGGTCGTGTGGGGAAGCACTAGACTCATGTGTTCGACCTACAATGAGGACCAATAGATAAATTCCCATTAATTAGTGTGTTATAGGATCTAAAAGATTTCATCGCATTCTCACATAGAGTACACACACACACATACATACCATTCGACCATCCTATCCTTCCCTTCCCACAATGAGGTTGATCGAAAGAATTGTGGAATATTAAGTATATATCTCACGGGTGCTTACAGTTGTAAGAAGTTGCTTTAACTTCCTTGTCACTGTACCTTACTCTTGCTGTTTAAATATTTGAATCGATAGGATATCGTATTGGAAATTATTGATTTTAATGTTTGATTTATTGACCGAAAAGAACTTTTTTTTTAAACTGTAACTTGATCAACGCACTAGGGACATGTGTTTGCTTTCTCCAGCAAAGATTTATATATTATTCCACTGAAATTTTGAAAAAAAGTAATAAGGTACTCATAAATGACTGTTAATTATAACATTGATACCTAAGCACAGAGTAGCGGCGTCGAAACGGGGCCCCGCGAAGACCGCGTTGAAGGGGCCCCATTGACATAAAGATAATATCAGGGGAATATAACCCATGCTTCTATAACATTTTTTTTGGGAGAACCACAATTCTGTTATCGCCATTGCTTGTTTACTGGAGTGTAATCAATAAGACTGTCTCACTTTCCAAGCCACCTCCCCACCTTTCGTTAAGCCGTCATCTTATCCATTCTGATATACCCACACAATACGCT
This sequence comes from Bulinus truncatus, assembly GCA_021962125.1. Classification (NCBI taxonomy): domain Eukaryota; kingdom Metazoa; phylum Mollusca; class Gastropoda; family Planorbidae; genus Bulinus; species Bulinus truncatus. The sequence continues at coordinate 18,179,532 of JAGDYQ010000002.1, forward strand.
ATTTCAAACTTGAGAGACTTATTTTCTTCACTGACCATACGGTTGTCTTTGAATAGCCCCCTCCCCAAGTTAAGCCTTGAATGGCGGATGTTTAAAATACTGTTGGGTGACTTTTATTTATACAACGAATGGGTAATCCCCTTCTATATAGGTATACATTTTGTGATGATTACACTCATTTTATCTACTGGTGAATGCATTTGTTTGAGTTCGTGTGCTTGAGAATTTATGTTTATGTGTGCCTGTGTAAAGAAACGAAAGAAACTTTGAAATAAAAAAACAAAACAAAACTTTATTTTCATGTGTATTTTGTTGAAAATCTAGGATGTTGTTTTATCAGACTAATGAATGCCCACCATCCCTGTAATTAAAATTAATGACATCTTCTACATTTAGCCAACCAATTCATCCCCCCCCCCTTGTTTCTTTAGTTTTTATTTGCAATGCATAATTTAGTATCTACTGACATCATTGGGCTAATGGGATGGCTAGTCTGTGGTAAGAAGGGTAAGGATATGTTTAAGTGAAAGCCTTGTACAAACATACGTGCTTGTGTAAATACGTTCTAATAGATACCTACACGCCATGTGTCCATCTACGTAAATGTCTATTTACACACTCACATTTTATGCTTCTTCTATTTGAACTGTTTATACTGTCCTATTACTGTATAACTTACTTTAACTGTTTTTTTTTAAATGCACTATTATTCCTTCTTGTCGAGATTTTATGTCTCAAAGAATTTTTAAATTTGATAAATTGTAGTCAACCTGGATGACTCGTTTCGACCTCTCCCCCCCCCAGGCCATACCATTAGCCCCGTAGCCAAGGGGGGCACTGGTGGGGGCCGTGCCGCCCCCCCCCGCTAGGTATGGAGTGCCCTCCCCCCCTCCGCCTTAAAAAGAAGAGGAAAAAATAAAGAAAAAGTAAAGGTGCCCCCCTGCTTACTGTGACCTGGCTACGAGCCTGGCTACCACCCTGTATGCCACTCCGGTGACGCCTATGTTTCTTGTGCTAAATGTAAGAGACATACTACGCCATTTCTACCTTTATTTACCACAAATTAAAGAATCAACAGCGTTTGTGATTTTTAATTTAACAAAAGACATGTTTTGAGTCTCGTGAAAAATTCCCCTAACTGCTGTTCTTATCTTTGTATCATCATCTACTTTGATATCTCGACAAGTTTGAAATTCCTGAAAAGTGATAATGTTAAGTACTTTTGTCGTGTTTTAATTTTTTTTTTGCACATGCTGTCACTGCGTATAAAGACTCAGGTATAAATGTCCACTTTGAGAGCTATTATACGTATAATATCCTTTATACAATTTTAAACAATCAGGTTTGACTTCAACCCACACAATAGACTTTATTTTGATCCCCTTTAATTGCATGCTTATATGCGCGTTTATTTTCAATAATAATAATAATAAGGAGAAAAGTTTTTTTTTTATTTAATCTCAGCAGATGGAGGGGGGGAAATTCATGGTTAATGACTACATGCTTTTTTAAAATCCGCAAACAATTTCTTTTTGTCGAAATGCATTAACCGTAGGTGGTCGTCTACATATCTCGAAAATAACCCGAGAAACATGAACACAAGACGCACGTATTTCACTAACGGCAGTTAGTCCATTCAGCCATTCAAAAGTCCGTTAAATCATTCAACTGACCCGTGGTAGATAGGTGTACCATTGGATTGTCTCTACACAACGACAACATCCATGTTTTCATGCTCTATCTAATAATACATATCAATTTATCTGTCTGTCTCATTCAGTGCACACTGCTCTTTTTTTTTTTTTGCTTTTCATTTTGTGGCTTTTGTTGAAAGTTTATGAAGCATGTTTCCATGTCTATTGTTGGTGTGTTCAACCCCTGACCTCTGACCTTTCTTTCACTCGATTGATGACCATTATTAAGACAGTTTGATGACTACCATTATTTGTAGGTAAGCATGGACTGCTGGGCTTAGGACATTATACCCACACCATCTATAAACATCTCTTCTCACTTCTCAGAGACTCCCCCCCCCCCGGACACACACACAGACAGACACACCCTTTACATTCCAGTGTTGACACACGAGTGTTTGAAGATAAGGGGCCGGGAGGGGGGTGAAAAAAAAAGTAAACAATAATAGCCAGACATGCTGCAGCGCAACCTTTGAGTAGATCGATAGTCTACACCATTTACCCCCTCCACCCACCCCTCCTCCCCAATGAACTATAATTCGATCGATTCAGCGCAGGTGATCTGCATCTCGAAAAAGAATGAACACACTCTCTCACACATACATACACACACACACACATACATACACACACATACATACATACACACTCTCTCACACATACATTCACACACACACACATACCAATTCTTTGATATGAGAAAAAAGACGTGTTTGTTTTGGTCACCACCTATCTTGTGTATATATTTGTTTTTTTCGCTTTTTTTTTGGTTTTTGTTTTTCAAGTTTTAATTCAGGACAATTATAGTGTCATCATTACTCAACGTAACGGGTTGGGGGTGGGGGTATAGCCGTAGAGGGGAAATTCTTTGGGTGCATTTAATTTGAAAAGGAAAAAAAAAAGTCTAGCAAATGAACGGACGGTAAGTTGAAGCAATGTGTTGAAAACTGATTTCCTTTCTCTAAAAGTAGGTCAGGCGGAGAAAGTTCCGACACGCACGGTGTGCCAGACTTTGTTGTTATGTTATTGTTTTGGTTGTTATTTCTCTCCAACGGCACACACCACCGGTGAGTTGAATTAGTTCACTAACATTTAGAACAAGAGCTTACATTTTTAATTATGTGGATGGACAGTTCACAGAGCGCTGTATTCTGCGTTAATCGTTTAATTATTGTGATTTAGTTATGTGTAGGCAATTTCCGAAACGGAAAAAAAAAATTTGGCTGAATACCTGTGTGAATGTATATATCTTCTCTTTCTTTAAAATAAAACAATTATAATAGCGAATGAAACCACTTTAACAAAATTGTACTATATCTAGTATTGATTAAATACTTTATGTTTCTAGTATTGCGTACGTGTGTTGGAATAAAGGTCAACAGGTCGTCATGAATACATTACCTCCTTCCCGTCAACAGTTTATGTTCTTTAAGTTTTAAATATATAATGAGGATTATTACATTTACTATTGTTTAATGTAGCATTTATCCTTATCGTTGTTATAAAATACCCATTGAGCCCAAATATTCCATCTTGTTTGTTTGTATTCCAAAATGCTTTTTGCGTCTTGTCACGCACAACATAATTGTTGTTGTAAACAAAAAGTTAGTGACTTAGTAGTTTGTCATCTTTTCGCAGTAATCTCCCCTCCCATTTCCCAGGAATGTCCGTTTTAATTAAAACTTAGATTTATTTCATTTGAGTCGTTAGAGGGGCTTCAGATTCAACTCGCGGCACAACAAATCTTTTTTTTTTTAAATTCCGGCGGCACACTGAAGCAAATTAAAGCCCTCTATTTTACATTTAAGTGAAGTCCATGGTTTCTTTTATACAAGGTTTTACAGTCCGAGGTGGGTTATCAGTTAATCACATCATTTTTAACTTATAGAATATTTGATATCTCCCTGTATCGACATTAAGATATATATTGCAAATCCGCACTTGAATGTTTATATCTAAATGGACAAAAACTAAACTATCGGCGTCACGTCAATGGACACTGCGCTATTGGCTATGGTGGGGATGGTGGACACTGCGCTATCGGCTATGATGGGGATGGTGGACACTGCGCTATTGGCTATGGTGGGGATGGTGGACACTGCGCTATCGGCTATGGTGGGGATGGTGTACACTGCGCTATCGGCTATGGTGGGGATGGTGTACACTGCGCTATCGGCTATGGTGGGGATGGTGGACACTGCGCTATTGGCTACGGTGGGGATGGTGGACACTGCGCTATCGGCTATGGTGGGGATGGTGTACACTGCGCTGTCGGCTATGGTGGGGATGGTGGACACTGCGCTATTGGCTACGGTGGGGATGGTGGACACTGCGCTGTCGGCTATGGTGGGGATGGTGGACACTGCGCTATCGGCTATGGTGGGGATGGTGTACACTGCGCTATCGGCTATGGTGGGGATGGTGGACACTGCGCTATTGGCTACGGTGGGGTTGGTGGACACTGCGCTATTGGCTACGGTGGGGATGGTGGACACTGCGCTATTGGCTACGGTGGGGATGGTGGACACTGCGCTATTGGCTATGGTGAGGATGGTGGACACTGCGCTATTGGCTATGGTGGGGATGGTGGACACTGCGCTATCGGCTATGGTGGGGATGGTGTACACTGCGCTATCGGCCATGGTGGGGATGGTGGACACTGCGCTATTGGCTACGGTGGGGATGGTGGACACTGCGCTACCGGCTACGGTGGGGATGGTGGACACTGCGCTATTGGCTATGGTGGGGATGGTGGACACTGCGCTATTGGCTATGGTGGGGATGAAAGGAGGGCACTGCTAGAACCGTCACATTATTGGTGTATAGGATCTAAGAGATAAACTTTTCAGGGCTTTATAATAATAATATATTTTCTATTCAGTGTGATATTTGTGCCGTGTTATAGTTGTGCAGTGTAATAGTTGTGCCGTGTTATAGTTGTGCAGTGTAATAGTTGTGCCGTGTTATAGTTGTGCCGTGTGATAATTGTGCAGTGTGATAGTTGTGCCGTGTGATAGTTGTTCATATTTTATTGATCGCAATATTTGCACATGACGATAATTATTAGCCATCCTTGATACAGTCCCGTAGCGTGAAAATTTTACACCGGGGGGCTGGGGGGCAGGTAATACATTTTACTAAGTAGAACAAATAAGCAGAGGGGGCCAGACAAAACGCAAGGGGGGTCGGCCCCCTGACCCCCCCCCCGCACGCTACGGGCCTGCCTTGATATGTGATCTTTTTTTTTATTGTAATCATCCTGAATGCTAGTTTTGTAAAACTTTCATTTATAGAGCTAATTAATGATTGTCGGTCTTATAAACATGAATTTTTGTATTTCTTGCTTATTATATTATCTATGCACCAATCTATTCTCTTTTATGTCATCTTAAAAAAAATATATATTTGTAAAAAAAATAGATAAAAATAAACATCAATAAGAATATTTTCAGTCTGATAAAAATTCCGTTTCCCCACCGTTGCTGAGGACTGATATCAAGTATTGACCGAAGAAAGACATGAATCATGGGACTTGTCCTGTTTGACAAAAGTATTGTGGCCAATCAGATAACGCCTTACAAATAAGTTAGGTTGATTGGCAGCTTGTTAGTCACGAAGTATGGAGAACTACTTTTAAGTATGTCTCATTGGAAATTAATAATTTTTGAACAGTTTTCAATGACACTTTCAGTTTGACTGATCTCTTGATTGGACACATACACACACACACACACCACGAATACATACATATGATTGATGATAATATTACAAAAACAATATCTTAAATGATGGTAATCATAAACACAGTATCATTATACTCCTTGGCATACACATGGACACAATCAATTAGTTCAACACACATGAGCACAATCACTTAGTTCAATACACATGGACACAATCAATTAGTTCATTACACATGAACACAAATTATTAGTTCATTACTCATTACTCATGAACACCATCGATTATTTCATTAGACATGAACGCAATCCATTAGTTCAATACTCATGAACACTATCAATTAGTTCAATACACAGATCGTCACTAAATTCATCACAGAGCAGCACACACACACTCGTATACATACACATATATATATACCCACTGGCATACATAAATACACTCTTACCCAATGTTACCCAATGTTGGCCTCGTAATGTATTATATATTCATTCTCTTAATCCTTGTTGAAGACCCACAACACACACCCACCACCCTTCCTTCACTCACCTACACTCACCTATAACCTTTAGCTTATGTAACCCCCCCCCCCTTTTCCTCCTACTTTAAACACGCAATATGAATACGTCATTCGGCTGTCATTGTCATCTTGAAATTGTTACCCACCGAGAAGACTGGAAGTAGCTAATTTAAAATATGTCGAGTAATTGAAGATGATTCATGGCGTTACGTCATTAGTTACCCCCCACCCCATCCCGCTCCCCATGCTATCACCGTTTACTTGAAGATGTGTACCCACTGGCGGCGGAGCAGGGGGGGGCAGGGGGGGCAGCGGCCCCCCCCTAAAACTTTTAAGGGGGGGCGCCGCCCCCCCTTGAATTTCCAGTCTGCCCCCCCCCCTAAAATTTAACTTTTTTAACTTTGTAATTCATTTTAGTTTATATATTTCATTTTCATAATTTATTTGATTTATTTCTTAAATTTAATATTTGAAAGAAATTATAATTAATTGACATTTTACAGTAATCACATTATTGAGAGTTGTTGTGGCATATTTTAAAATTAGTTGCAAGTACCCGGCTTTGCCCGGGTTTAAAATAATGTTTTCTGTTTATTTAAGAAGCGTAATTTGACGTTTAATTAAGATTTAAAATAAGACGCGTAAAAAAGGGTTTATTTGCATGCAAATTGCAATAAAAGGGTACATTTATCTTAAAGCAATGTGATACACAACATTTTTGGCAGTTCCTCTCTCTCTCCCTCCCCTCCCTCCCTCTTTCCTTCCCTCTCTCTCCTCCGTCTCTCTCCCTCTTTCACTCCCTCCCTTCCCCTCTCTCTCTCCCTCCCTCCCTCCTTCCCTCCCTCTCTCCCTCTCTCTCTCTTTTAGGCATGACTGTATCAAAAGATGACAATTCCTATGGATGAAGGATTGGAATGTAATAATGTAGTAAGTAATGTGATATTTGGTTCCCCGTACCGATCATATTTATAGTAAGTTAGCTATGTGGGAGAGAAGCTCGTAAAACCTGAAATCGGGGTAAAAGTTTGCCAATTTTCATGTCTTTGATATCCAAAATAATTAATTACAATTAAAGTACCCATTGAGAAAGAACGAAACCTGTTTAAGAACATTCCCCATGTAATTTTGTGTACCCAGTGGCGCAACCAGCAAAAAATGCTGGGGGGGGGGGCTCACATATTGAAAAAAGACAGTTTGACAGTTTGACAGTTTGAGTCTTTTTTGTAACTTTATAACGTAAATTATGTATTGATGATTAGGCCTGGGGGGGGGGATGGCTCATAAGTATAGAGACGTATTGCCATCTACCGAATGACGGCAAATGTAATTTTTAAAGAAAATACGATTATTTATTATCTTTTCATAAATAACTTTTTGTTTATTGAGTTTCCCGTTTCCGGTTTCATATTCATCATCATTCATGATAATTATCAGTAATTTTCTGATCTAATTTCACTATTAAATTTGTAAACAAGCTGACATTACGAATCAGTAGACAGAAGTGCTCAATGTTCATTTTTATCTTTTTTAATATATTATTTTTTAATAATATCGATTAAATACTTGCTACATAATTACTATATTCTATTATAGAATTAAGGGGGTAAAATTTGTCTTTCGGTCATATTTTGTCTTGCCCCTCCTTAAATTTTCAAGTAAGGGCGGCGCCCCCCCCCCTTGAATTTTGGCTTGCCCCCCCTTAAAATATTTCGTTCCGCCGCCGGTGTGTGTACCCCCTTGTCTTAGAGATTCCTCTCTCTCTCTGTGTGTGTGTGTGTGTGTGTGTATCGAAACTGTCTTAACTACCCTGTGTCCCCCCCCCGCCCCCAACATCATTATAGGCGTTTCTTGGGAATCCACCTTCTACATTTCATTTCTTGGAGTGGTTATTAAGTGACCCCGGGGTGGGGGGGGGAGGGGGGTGTAAGACTCCCCTGCCTATTGGTTTCATCGTGCATTAAAAAAACAACTAAACTTAGCTTCGTGTATACTTTTTTTTTTATATAAATACATTTGAATAATATGTTGTTCATGTTTGTGTTCATCTTTTCAAAACCTTTGCAGTTAACAATGAATCCTATTCAATGGCTACAGATGAACATTATTTTTTTTAAAATGACGGGTGAGAAAAAAATCCCAGAACAATATCATGCTTTGTTTATTCTATTCCATCTATAGAAACATGACTACCCTCTCCCCCTCTTCCCAGTGTGTTTTGTAAGTGCTCTGAATGGTCCATACCACTTTGTGTTCAATTTTTATCTATCTATCTATCTATCTATCTATCTATCTATCTATCTATCTATCTATCTATCTATCTATCTATCTATCTATCTATCTATCTATCTATCTATCTATCTATCTATCTATCTATCTATCTATCTATCTATCTATCTATCTATCTATCTATCTATCTATCTATCTATCTATCTATCTATCTATCTATCTATCTATCTATCTATCTATCTATCTATCTATCTATCTATCTATCTATGTCTGTCTGGTTGTGTCTGTCTAATCAATTTAACTCTTGGTCATACATTGCTCTAATCGTTGGTGTAACTAGCGTTCGTCGCGCCCGGGGTGGTGGGGGAGGGGGTGGCGAACTCTCAATATGCCGCCTCATTCCCTCTAGAAAAGCTCTCAGGTGGTGAAAATGTCGCCCCCCCCCCCCGGACTAACGACATATTAGTTCCTGCCCCCCCTTCACCCCCGCTTAGTTACGCCACTGGCCCTGATACCTTGTTGTTTTCTTTTACTCCTTCCATATCAAGAAGGCTAGCCCTCCCCCCAGCCCAGCCTTGTTAACATAAACTGGTACAAAAAGTTGTTGTACCAATTAGACAGCCAAGTGATTATGGTTCAGTTTTTTACGACTTGCCTGAGAGATGCAACTAATAACAACTAAATACATGTATCCGTTATTTAGGAAGTCTTTTGTTTAAGAGCTTATTTTTATTTCAATTTTTGAACATATATAGATGCAAATACTTAAAACTAAATATCCGCAATTTTTTTTCGGGGGGATTTTTTTTTGGGGGGGGGGGTATCTTTCGTTTTAAGAATTGAACTAAAATAACAATATTATAACCCATTTCATAGGACCAGGGCTCGATTTACCGCCGAGGATATCCCCGGCACTAAGACCTGTCACCCCGGCTCTGCTTTAGCTAATTTATCCCAGCAGGGGATGAAATAGACATTTATCCCCGGCACTGTTTTTTTCTTAAATCGAGCACTGCATAGGACCTTTAACAACACAACTACACACACAAAAACAAACACACGAATAAATACATAATATAAACACGGAATAATACACACAGCACAAACATACAAACACATTAACATAAAACACATAAGCACACAAAGAAACTCACCCATAGCATATAAACACTCACACATAAACACACGCAAAATACGTTTAACGCCCTCACAAAAAAAAACAACAACAACAATACTTACACACCTAAACACACACAATTATTCAAACACATAAATGCACACGTTTTATCAGAGACATATTTAACACACATAAAAAGCACACACATGTATAATATAAACACTACCAGAACACACACGTTAAACACAAACACACCGTGCTCGCTAACACATGTATAATGTAAACAATACAAGAACACATAACACACACGTTAAACACAAACACACCGTGCTCGCTAACACAAGTATAATGTAAACAATACAAGAACACAGAACACACACGTTTTAAACAAAAACACGCAGCGCTCGCTAACACAAGTATAATGTAAACAATACAAGAACACATAACACACACGTTAAACACAAACACACCGTGCTCGCTAACACAAGTATAATGTAAACAATACAAGAACACAGAACACACACGTTTTAAACAAAAACACGCAGCGCTCGCTAACACAAGTATAATGTAAACAATACAAGAACACATAACACACACGTTAAACACAAACACACCGTGCTCGCTAACACAAGTATAATGTAAACAATACAAGAACACAGAACACACACGTTTTAAACAAAAACACGCAGCGCTCGCTAACACAAGTATAATGTAAACAATACAAGAACACATAACACACACGTTAAACACAAACACACCGTGCTCGCTAACACAAGTATAATGTAAACAATACAAGAACACAGAACACACACGTTAAACACAAACACACCGTGCTCGCTAACACGTATATAATGTAAACAATACAAGAACACACAACACACACGTTAAACAAAAACACGCAGCGCTCGCTAATAATTAATCCACATGACTATTCCACACATCGATGCCATGCGAGAGGCTTCCGTTGAGGGTGGCCACTGGCCACATCTGTCCATTGTTGTGACCACTTTAGGTCTTTGAAAGGGGGGGGGAGTGGGAGGGATTGTACAACGGTTGAACTTCGTGGACTCGAATAGAACAAACGACTGTAAACGTGAGGGACAGACCATTGGACATAAATTCCACCAAGAGCGCGATTGGGAACAAAGGCGCGTGTGCAGTTGACCGTAAAAATTGACCTAGATTAGACCTGCAGCTTTACCAACTGGACACACAAGACCGCCGGATAATGATTTCAAAACCGGCACGCGACTGTTCGTTAGCAGTGCACTATGGGATATGCACTGTGTATATGAATTAGTACCATAGACTGTCCATAGACCTTACTAGTTTGTTGGACACCTAAGATTCTTATGGGACAGTTCCAGACGGTAAATTACAAATCATTGTTCACAGATAATTGTTTTCATACGTGTCATATTTTATATTGATCATTAATTTTAATTACTTTTTTTTTGCCTTTACAAACTAAAAAGCGTGTAACAAACAATATAAAGGTTAATTCTTTTAAAACTAGAATGTATGAAATATAAATTCATATATAATATTATTCATTTCCAGTGTGCGTTAAATCGAAAGCGGAAAACAAGAATTCAAAAATGGCGTCATCCCCTGAGTCTCGATTCAACTTTTCTTTTAGAAATATCTACAGTCTTCAATAGTTTCTGTGCTTTTAATTATAAAATGTAAAAGTCCCCAATATTAAAAATTAATAATTAGCATATAATATCATTCAAATCATTGTAGTTTTTATTACAACAGAGCATTTTAACATCGTCACACGTAAAACAATAGTAATAATCGAAAATCTCCAACGTCGGCGACGATAAGACTATTGACCGTGTTTTCGTATCTAATTTCAAAAATAAAGTTCTTTTTAAAAGTCGATATAATATTTTAAAAAAGAAATTCTGCAAATTTCTATACTAATTAAGTTCTTAGCTTTTAAAATACTTATGATTTTAAATAAATACGGCTTTGAATTATTTCTTAATTAAAAAATAACAATATAAACCTAAAAAACTAGGTCAAAAGGCAATGAAAACGTAACCGAGGAATATTTTTCTAACAGTACATTAAAATTGCACACTTTATTTGTACGGTGCGGTGGCTGAAAGGATATGAGACTGGCTAAGTAACCATTATTATGCAGACTCTCCGGGTTCGATTTCTTTCAGAGACTTTTTTTTTTTTTTCAGAATATATCCTTTTAGTTGTTTTAATGAAAAGTAACTAACTAGATCTCTTTGACATTTTTTTTTAAATTTAAATAATTTATCTTTTAGGATGTTGTAAGAAAAAGAAACAATAACTAATTAGATTTTAAATTATTTCATAACTTAAAAAAAAAAAATTAACACAGAGGCGTAACTAGGGTGGGGGGGGGTCCAAAATATTAAGTACATAATCTCATGTCATGTCAAAATGCAGGGCCCCCAAATCCTAGGTTCTGCAATGGCTTTACAAGTCTATCTTCCTGCAAAGGCTTTGACATTTTTTTTATTGTTTTTTTTTTTCAGAATATATATCCTTTTACTAACTTTTAGTTGTTTTAATTAATTAGATTTCTTTGACTTTTTTAATTTAAATAATTTATCTTTTAGGATGTTGTAAGAAAAGAAACAACAACTAATTAGATTTTAAATTATTTCATAACTTAAAAAAAATAACACAGAGGCGTAACTAGGGTGGGGGAGGGTCCAAAATCGAAAGTCCCACCGGGCTCCAGCTTGAGGGGAGCCCCCAAAATTATTTTTTACATTAAATATTAAGTACATAATCTCATGTCATGGTATCGAATGTCAAAATGCAGGGCCCCCAAATACTAGGTTCGGCAATGGCTTTACAAGTCTATCTCCCTGCAAAGGCTTTGCGGGGTACAGCTAGTATATAATAATACTCATTTCCAGTGTGCGTTAAAAAATCGAAAGTAAAGAATTAATACAACAGTATTCCGTTTAAAATACAACCATGAAAAAAATCGGATCTGCCCGGAACCAAAAAATAACCTAGCCTACCGATCAAGCATAAGGGGAAATAACTTTATGCAAATGTTTTGCAGGGTACAACTAGTATATAAATATATTCCGTCTCAAGTCTGTCTGCTCTAATTCGAAATTAAGAACTTGTGTCCTGTTTATTTATTAGTGGTCTATTTCCTATGCCTTGATTCAATAAATGTATTTCTTTTTTTTAAATTCCTATAATTTATAGTAAATCGACACATATAAATACATTGACATTTGACCTGTAGGCTACTTGATGACCTTGTTGGCCTATACTTGATGACCTCAAAGTTGAACTCTGGTCTATCTCTATGCAAATGTTTTCCACGGTACGGCTAGTATACACTCATTCATTATATTATACACATATTTATTTAAATTATTAGCGGGGGTGGGGTGAATTAACTAAAAATGTGCATTAGTTTATGAAATAAATAATTAATCTATAGTCTTTATAAGCACTCAAGCTTAAATTTTTAGTTATGATAGTTTTTTGTTATATTATTTATATTCAGACTGAATTTTACTTGACTGCCATCATATGTTTTACGTTTGTTAAATAAAGGAAAACACACTTTGTAAATAACACTCTAGGAAGTTGATTTTTTTACTCCGCTTTTGATTCATTTGATTTCAATGACATATATTATTACACTGTCATGACTAGGTCACAAATTAAATGACCAAAATAAAATTATTGCTTTTGAAAAACAGAATAGAGCAAAAAATAAAAAAAATATTTTTCTAACAAAAAAAATGTAAACATAATAGGTACAAAGTTTAATTTTTTTTATCAAAAGTTGAATGTGTACCCCTTACCCCCCTCAAACAAAGTTCCATTTTTACACGGGAACAAAACTCACTTAATTTTGTTTCATCTAGTTTTATTTTTGGCGGAACACGTTTTCAGTCTCTTAGTGTCGTGTCTATACGCCCCTATTAGTACTCAGTAGTGTTGTTTTAGTCCCAGGTCATATTTTAATTTCAGTTTTTATTTCGTTTTTTCTGTAATAATTTTAGTTTTCGTCTAGTTTTAGTCTTGCTTCTAATTTTAGATTTAGTTTTAGTTCTCGTTGACGAAAAGTCAACATTTTCGTTAACGAAGGTTTTAGTTTTAGTTTTCGTCGACGAAAACAACACTAGTACTCAGCTACTCCACGAATGATGGCAGTGCCAGTTGGCTCGACTAATAAACGGCATTCGGCGCTAGCCATAGATTAACTTGGTGACCGCCAAGTAGCCTCCTCCCCTTCCTTCCTCCCCCACCCACCCTCCCAGAGAAATTTGCCCCCTTGTCAGTACAAATTCGTTCGTTTCATTCCTTATGATAGAAATCCACAATAAGCTAGAGCTTATAGTATACAGATCACTAATCGACTTCGCTAGTAAGTCGGCAGGGATAATTCTAACCCATGACCCCTGCTACGTGTTACTCTAACCCAGGGAACAGTGTTTTGGGAAAAAAAAAATTGGATCGGGGTGGTTATGCAGTGGCCCTTGTTAAAAGCTTATCATGCCAGCGGTCGGCAACCGGTGGTCCGTGATAAATGTTTCATGTTCAGCAGTAGAGATTATACATTATTTATTTTCCCCATGAAAATCGTATTTGTTTATTAATTATTAAACGCTGGAAACCTTTTTTTTGTTGTTGTTGTAATTTCTTGAATGTACAGTGGTCTCCAACCTTTTTCTAGCCACGGACCGGTCACCGCGGCCCGCTGGAAGGGGTGGGGGGGGGTCAATTATTTCTCGTCCATTGAAAGTCGCACGATCCTGAGAGGAAAAAAAATAGAAAGGAAATAAACTCATGAATTTAGTGGTCCGCGGAAATAAACTCATGAATTTAGTGGTCCGCGGAAATAAACTCATGGATTTAGTGGTCCGCGGAAATAAACTCATGAATTTAGTGGTCCGCGGAAATAAACTCATGAATTTAGTGGTCCGCGGAAATAAACTCATGAATTTAGTGGTCCGCGGAAATAAACTCATGGATTTAGTGGTCCGTGAGGTCCAAAAGGTTGCCGATCGCCACTAAGTCATTCAAATACATGTACTTGTTTAGAACAAAACAAGATAGAAAACTGTAGCTCTGTGTGGTTCGAGGGAGGGGGTAAATGTAGGAGCTTTTTAATGTTGAGACGTTGTCTTGACTTCTGGCCTGGACCTATCGATATCCTAACTAATTCATTGTCACACACACATCTTTCTTTCACTCCCCCACCCACCCCACCGCCGTGTGAACACATGTGTGTCTGCTGTGGGTCTTTTTCAGCTCCCGGGGGAGGGTCGCGTCGTGTGTACAAACAGTGTTTAAAACTGCCGTCTGCTCGCATCCCGCCAGGGGTCCACTTAGCACTGCTTAGCGAAAAATCTTCTTTTTGTTTATTAGTTGCGGGAAAAAAAATGGGGTTGCATACAGAACACGAAAAATGACACGAAGATGTTTTTTTTTCACAGTTCATAATCAAAAGCGGTGACAGCAAGGATTGGCCCATTCACGTATAACCGGCTAAATCCTTTACACAAAACGTCTAAATGAATAGATGCCCCTCTTTGTTTAAGTTTGTTGATGCCCCCCCCACCCCATCCCCATTTTTTCAACTGCATTGACTGTTTAATAGAGTTTTTGTAAGCCTAATTCAAACAAAAAAGATTGCTAATTATCTGACCAAACGAATGATGTCTATCTATGTACATTTACGAGTTGTTTTGGAATTATGTTTGGCAAAGCGACCTTCACACTTGCGTTGTTCGTTGGAAACCACGAATGGGGGGGGGGGGGGGCAGCGATTTAACCCAACGGTGGGCAAACGTTTTGAGTCGCAGGTTACAATGGGCTCGTAAATTTGACCTGCCGGCCAGACCAAGAGCACGCGGTTGAAGTGTTGACATAAAATAATATTAATAAAAGGTAAATGTCATTACATGAAAGGCTATTGCTGTATTTCACTCTAAAAAACGAGTGGCGGGCCAGATTTGGCCCTTGGACTGTAGTTTTTCCAGGGCTCTTCCAGCCCCTCCTGTGAGATTCAGCAGAAGTGTCCCCAAGTTACGGTAATAGCGAAGCCACTGGTGATTTAGTATATTTTTATAAATATCTATAGACCTAGATTTTCTCGAATAGGCTAGCTGTAAACGAATGTTCGAGTGTCTAAAAGGCAACAACTAACATGAAAAGTTAGTTTTATGTTATATAAAAAAAATTAAATACAGATCTGTATTTTTTTTTATTAGTAAGGTTGTATTCCTTTTTTTTTTTGTTTACTTTGATATTAGTGCAGTGGCGTAACAAGGCTGTGTCGGAGGTGGACACTTGCATTGCCACTATCTACGAGCACCACTTATGCTTGTTACACAACTGCATCAGTTGTCGACGAATATTTTTTTCTAACAATATTGTTTCCAACTTTTCAGAACTATGAAGTTCATTTCTGATTTGAATCCAGATGAGATGTCAAAAGTGATTTTCAAAAAGCACTGTGTACATTCTACTAATATGAAGTTAAGGTGAAAGGTTTAATTTTAGGGATCATTCATCAGCCATGGATCGAGCACCCTGTTGGCTAAAATTAGCACTCATTCTGTACATGTTACTTTGTATTCTAAATAGCTTTGTCGCTGATAGTGTTTTCATTTTTCCATCAAATCAAATCGCCAATTTGGCAAGTCGAGGGCAAATTACAGAAATTCCTTACTGCAGCGAACTAGATTGCCGCCCTAGCTTCAATAGCACAACCTGTGTAAATGAGAAAGTCTGCTACGAAAAAAAGATATGTAACGGTAGAATATCATTACCCCTTGTAGAATATCCATTGAAAACCTGGAGGCAAGCAAGTAATTCTTCTGCATGCACTGTTAGTGTTAAAACTATGATATTTCCAACAATAGGCGCATCAAAAAGTGAACTGGTCCTATCAGTGAATGGTAGTATTTCAAGTACTTCGCCATGTTACTTTCAAAGAACAACGCCTTTGGATCCTGTGTTTTCATTAGTATACTGGCTTTCAGCCGATTGTCGTAACTGGTAAGTGTGATTACCACGTATCTAATGTAATAATTAATATACTAATTATATTTTAAAAAATTACTTAAGTTAATAGTTTAAGTAGTTTTAGGTACTTCAAGCAGCTATGTTGTGCCGAGCATAAAATGACCTACATTTTCAGTTTTCGTTTTTTGGAAAAACTAAATGGCGGTGTTCATTTTTAATTAAAGTTGTCTATTTTACAGAGAATTTGTATAAAATTCATTAAAAATGGGTTAGAAAAATGATTTTGGAGTGAATTGATACATTTTTTAACGTCATATGGTGTTTAGTAAAAAAGTTGGACATTGAAGAAAAAATACGTCACTTTAATGATAAAAAAAAATGTTAGACATTTGTCTTTTAATTCTCATATCTTCGCTAAAGTTCTTTATCCATTTTAACATAAGTATTTCAAATTTGAAGCTTTTTTGGCGTGTAACACGATGTTAATTTTTTTGCGCAGAAATGTGACCATGTCAGGTTTTCAGCATGTTTTTTTTTTTACCGATTTGTCCGGACCAGAAGCGATTTGTCCGGACCGGAAGCTGATTTGCATATAAATAAGGGTAAGCAGTGTCTATTGTTATGGTTATTTTTAAGATGATAATCTGTTGCATCCATGCAGTGCATAAGTTTTATTACTTGAAATTTATTTTTAAAGCACTTTGACTTATTACCTTAATTAATTCTTACTATATTTTAGTCATTTTATAAAAATTTAAATTATTTGTATATTTTGGATAATAACCGGCCCCATTTGTTTATGATAGTTACATCTCTTCTTCTGTCACTTTATTTTCTTTTATCTAAGAAAAAAGATTCTGCTTGTTTTTCTTAATTTATCTTTTCAGCTGAAAATAATTTATCTCAGGAAATGTGCTCCTCGGACCAGCCTAAGACCTACATACTTGCTGATTATAATCATTTTATTATGTCTTTGGATTCTGATGATCAGTGGCACAACCAGCAAAAAGTGCTGGGGGGGGGGGGGGGGCTCACATAGTGAAAAAAAACAGTTTGACAGTCTTTTTGTAACTTTATAATGTAAATTATGAGCCCCCCCCTGCCCCCCTCCTGGTAAGTTGTATTTTAATTTTTTTTATTTTTAGAATTTGTAGTATTACAAGCTAATTTAAAGCATGTACATTTATTTTTTAAGGGGTTAAGCCTACTTTTAATAAGTCTTCTACTTTATCTTTAGGTACTCATTTACAGATGGATATGTTAGATATGTTATTAACAAGGAAAAAAGAACCTTGTCAAAGTAACTCACCAATTGTTAAATGTCCTTGAAAGAAAAGATTACCATGTTATGTTCAAGAGTTTGTATAACTTAGTCTATTTTTTATATAATGCCACATGTAACAACACAATGGAATGACTTGCTAAGCAGGGTCCAGAAAAACAAGAAAATATTATATCTTATGCAGTAGTCCAAGGTAGGATTTATAGAAAAAAATGTAAACTAAGGAATGAGGAGGTAAACAAAACATCCAGACAGTACAGAATTAAAGTCAGCCAGAAAAGAGAGAAAGTTAAAAGAAGGGTTGTTGAGAAAAATATCAGAGCATGCATGAAAACTAAAGAATGCCAAGATCTGTTTGTAACACTAACTACTGAAATAAAAGAGTTGTGTCTGTGTGTTATAGCTAAAAATCCTGCTATAATTAGAAAACAGATTTGGCATATTTGGGAAATTGATGGGCACGATATAACTTTTGAAGGTATAATAACTGGATATACAAAAAATGAAGTTATTGTTACCTATAAAGAGAAGTTTGATGAAACCTTTATTACTTTGTAAGAATTGTATTCTGATTGCCTCATGGGCTTTATCAGATTTATTTCTTAGGAGGCTGTCCTATTAAAAACAGGTGATAGTCTCAGAGAGCAGGATGGGTTAGTTGTGTGGTGGGGTCAGCTAATTCTATAGTGCTCACTGATGAGGCAACCATGTGGGTAAAAGGCGCATTAATATTTCCCTATTTTTGTTGAAGCTTACTTTTAGATTTTCATATTGTTAAATTAAATGTGTTTTAATTATAATAAAAACTCAGTTGAAAACCATCATTTTTATATTCAATAATTTTTTTGTGTTTGTTGAAATAAGTTTGTTAATAGACCTAGAATATCTGATAAAAGTTATTTAAATATAAATAAAAATAAAATAAAAGGAAAAAAAATAAATGAAAAATATAAATAATAATAAATAAAACACTTAAGCATTAAATATTCATAAAATTAAATTATATTTGCTGGAAGTTGCTTTATCGAAAGGGCCACCAACAACTACTCCTCCACACACACATTCTATTCAGCTAATTTTTTTCAATGCATGATTTTTTAAAAGCTAAAATTAATCATATATATAATTCTCTATGTTTCAAAAAGATGCAGAAAATAATATAATTATACTAAGCATTTTAGAGGAAAAATTGAAAATAGCAATTTGTAAGAGCCGAGTCCACTTCAAAGATATCTTATTTTAGTAAAGATTTCTTTATTAGATATAGCTTTTTGTCTCTGAAATAATAATAAATATCAAGATATAACATAAATTCATAAAAATACATAAGAATTTTACTTTATTATACAGTTATCATCTTTTTAGTTGGTAAAAAAGTAAAATTTAGAAGCACCCCCAATAAACCATAAGTCCAACGCCCACTTTATTTTTAAAAGAAAGAGTCTTGTATTTATTTAATAAATAAAAAACATATTCTTTAACATACTCAAATTTCATCTCAATATCTCAAACAGTTCAAAAGTTATTAGCTTTTTAGTGCAAAAATTGAAAATTTTGGTCACTAATTTTGACCATTTTCCCCCATGTTTTTTCCAACACTAAAAATGTCATAACTTCGCTTCTATTTGAGCCAGAGAGATAATCTTTGCTGTTTTGGAAATGGTTTAGTGAGCTCTTTAATACGGTATCAGTCATTTTAATGAATTTTGAATTTCACTTTTTTCACTGAAGTACCTAGTAGTTTAGCTCATACATGCAGAGTAGGCAAACCGTCCATCTCGAAACATGATGGTAGCGCTCTAGGTTAGTCATCTAGTCGTCTTTTGAGAGCAGGTTCTTGAATGGCTCAGCAGACCGATCCTGGACTGACAGACTCTTCCGCAGTGGCCACAAATGAAGCTGGATGGAGGACCGAGGGCCTGTTTCTGCCGTGCGATCTTCCTTCTCTGTCTTTTGGTCTCCTGCTGTTGGTTCCTTAATTGTTCACCATTAAGGATGCCTTTGTGAACAGCCTGTTGCCACCCACTCCGGTCGTCGGCGAGCTGTTCCCAATTGTCGAGGCTGATGCCGGTCAGTTTGAGGTCGCGTTTGCAGACATCCTTGAAGCGCAGTTGCGGGCGACAACGGGCGATGCCCTGTGGCAAGCTCGCCATATAGGATGTCCTTTGGTATGCGTCCATCTTGCATTCGATGCACATGACCCAGCCAGCGTAGACGTCTTTGGCACAGAAGGAGATGTATGCTCAGTGAGCTGGCTTGTTTGAGTACGGCAGTGTTGGTGATTTTGTCCTGCCATCTGATGCCAAGGATGCGTCGGAGACAGCGGAGGTGAATGAGTTTCTGGGTACAGAAGTCAGCGCTGCAAGTGAAGGCATGAGATACAAAATATAAAATCATTTTTTTTGTATATCAGTAGTTAAATGATTTACCATTGAAAATAAGTTTATTGCTGGAAAACTTATCAGCTAGCTTAAATTTGAATATACATAATGTATGGTAATGTATATTATTTACATAATACTTAAAAAAATTTTTAGGGCTTTGTTTTTTATATTTATATATGTATATAACTTTTCCCTAGCTCAATACTTGAAATGAGCCAAAGTCAAGGCAAGTCAATTAATATACGGATTGTAAATAACACATTAGTTTGCTTGGACAGTGACTGCACAAGTTTTTCGTCTTCTAGTTGGAGTTTAGTTATGATGACACTCCAGGTAATTGATTTGGATGCTTGTTTAAAAAAAAGTGTGCCCATAACTGTCTTAGTGTTTGCTTTCTAAAACTTTTTTCTTCATTTCTTTCCTTTAAGTAATGTTTTATTTTGTCTCTTGCAGATAAATAACAACAAATTGAACATTTTTATGAACAAAACAAAACTTTCTTTTAATTACACTAACAGACTTAGTGCACAGCTAGATTTATTTATTGGCAGCAGAGAAGGTGAGTAACATTTGATATCCATTTTAATAAAAGTGAAACTCAGTATAAACAGTTTGAAATCTGCGGATAGATTCAGACGTATGTGAGCCCATTTATAGTGTGGTGTAAGCTGCAGCTTTTAATCCCTTTGACTATAATCACTTATGCCCCCCCCCCTGTTACCTCCATGGCCATTGTAGACTTGTCTGTGATTGTTAACATATCGATGTTAAAGGGCTCTGTGGTACTCTTCCAGAAGCGTTTAATATGTATTTAGGGACTTTATTGAATGGTATATATATGTCAGCTCAGCGTACAGTTCAGGGGCTGAATGAGGTCAATAAGAGCCTCATTCTATTTTCTATTATTCATATTTTAAAATATTTACTCCCTATAAAAAAACAAACGCAGAGCTCCACCATAGACAGTTTAAAAGATTGATTGAAAAAAATAATTTGATGAAGCTTTTTTTGACCACCATGATATAGCTCATCAGTTTATTTTGACTTCAGTGTCTCTGTACCCAAGCTTGTCTTTTATGATAGCAGATAATGTTTAAGTCTCGTATGGAGATGTCGAACTCCCATCGGGCGCCTCCCCAGGTGGCGGATAGGGGAAAGCTCGCCAGATATGGTGAGTGCCGATGAAATACAATTCTCGGGGCGGACCAAAGCAGGCAACTACTGCCTTGTAGTTAGTGGAGGGATTCACAAAGGCTAAGGGACCTAACCTTAAACAAAGGCAGCTACCCACAAGGCTGTGAAGGGCAACACCCTAGTGGTTGTGCACAGGGTTAACTACCCAGTCATGTAAAAAAAACACTAGTTACGAAAGCCAATCAACAATTCAAAAACCGGACTGATTCAAATGGAAACCGACCTTCGCATGATCACGGACATGATTACTGGCTAGCGACTTGGAACGTGTTAAGCCTATACAGAGCAGGAGCCCTAACCCGCCTCACTGAACAGCTTAGAAAATACAAAATAAAAATAGCAGCACTCCAAGAAATCAGATGGAAAAATTCAGACATACTAAAAACAACAGAGTATACCATCTTTTATAGTGGAAACACCACAAATACATTAGGAACAGGTTTTGCCGTCAGGAAAAACATCCTCAATCAAATAATTGGCTTTAAACCAACCAATGAAAGATTGTGCAGCCTCAGGATTCGTGGCAAAATGTTCAATATGACCCTAATATGTGCCCATGCACCCACTGAAGATTCAGAAGGGAATACCAAAGAGGAATTTTATGATGCCCTAGAAACGTTATATGAAGAAGCACCTAGACATGATATCAAATTAGTGTTAGGAGACTTCAACGCTAAGATTGGCAAAAAAACAGTATACAGACTGACAATTGGAAGCTACAGTCTACATGAAGAAAGCAACGATAATGGAACGCGTCTGATTGATTTTGCATCTGGCAAAGGCATGACCATTAGTAGTACTAAGTTTCCACACAAAAGAATACACAAAGAAACATGGAGGTCACCAGATGGGGTGACAAGAAATCAAATAGATCATGTGCTAATAGACAGGCGACATGGTTCAGATATTCAAGATGTCAGAAGCTTCAGAGGAGCAGATGCCGACACAGACCACATGTTAGTCAAAATAAAGTATAGACAAAAAATAAGTATCTTTCACAACACAAAAGCAAAGATAACAAACCAATTTGACTGTGAAAAACTAATAAAAGAGCCACAAACAAAAGAAAAATATGAACAAGAAATTAAAAGCAAACTAGAAACACTAGATATAGATAATAATGAAAATCTAAATAGCCACTGGGAAAAGATTAAACAAACCATAAAAAACACAGCGGAAAGTGTCATAGGGTACAAGCAAAAGAAGAAAAGAGCTGAATGGTATGACGATGAATGCAAAAAAGAAGTGGAAGAACGAAACAAATTGAGGATGATAATGCTACAAAAAGCAACCAGGAAGTCAACTCACGCATACACTGAGGCTAGAAGGAGGGCCACTAAAATATGCAGAAAGAAAAAACGTGAATGGGAAAAGGGAAAATTAATAAAACTAGAGGAATACTCAAAAGAAAAAGAAAAATGTACATGGCCATCAAAGAGGAAAGTAACGGCTTCCAAGCAAGATCTCACATGTGTCTTAACAAATCAGGCGACCTGCTTATAGAAAATGAAATGGTTCTAGAAAGGTGGGCGGAATATTTTGAAGAAATGCTGAACATTAAAACTGACAGCGAAAATGATGTACCAAACATTGCAGAGGACAATGGGGCAGAAATAGAAGAACCAACCATAGAAGAAATAAATAATATTATTAAAAAGACCAAAAACAATAAAGCACCAGGAGAAGATAACATAAATGCTGAGTTACTCAAATATGGAGGACGCACACTACACTTAGAAATACACAGGATGGTCAATAAAATATGGAAAGAAGAGATAATGCCAACAGAATGGGAAATAGCCTTAATAGTTCCACTACACAAGAAAGGTTCGAAACTTAACTGCAACAACTACAGAGGAATCTCACTTCTCAACACTGTTTATAAAATACTAACAAAAATAATAGCCTGCAGAATAGGGAATTTCAGTGAAACAGTATTAGGTGACTATCAATGTGGTTTCAGGCCTAGCAGAGCAACCACAGGCCACATCTTTTCCCTTCGAAACACTCTAGAAAAATGTTATGAGCATAATATAAACCTGCATCAGCTGAACATAGATTTCAAGATGGCATATGACAGCATCAATAGAAATTATCTTTACAAAACATTGCAGGAGTTGTGTATCCCCAACAAGCTCATTAGACTAGTACGTATGACATTAAACAACTCAAGAAGCAAAGTGAAAATCCAAGGGGAAAGCTCAAGAGAATTTAAAGTAAACCAAGGACTTAGACAAGGAGACTCCCTTTCGTGCATACTTTTCAACTTAACCCTAGAAAAAGTCATAAGAAACGTACAGTTGGATAAGCGAGGAACTATAACACACTACCTCAGAAGTGAAAAAACAAAGTCTATGAAAACAGGAACAATATTTACAGAACCCATCCAATACCTTGCATATGCTGATGACATAACATTGATAGGAAAGCAAAGCAAGGATATAGCAAAAGCATACATAGAATTAGAAACAGCAGCTCAGAAAGCAGGTTTAACAGTAAACGAAACAAAGACTCAATATATGCTGTTACAAAGAAATGAAAAAGAAGGAAGAGAAAAATTTTTCAAAATCAGTGATAGAGCATTTGAAAGAGTAGAAAACTTTAAATACCTGGGATCAACCATAAGTGAGAAAAACGATATAATGATAGAGATAAAAAACAGAATAGAAGTAGGGAACAGAATATATTATACACTGCATAAAATACTGAAAAACAGACAGATCTCCAGAAAAATTTAAAAAACCATATACAAGACAATGATCCGGCCAGCAGTAACATATGGTAGCGAAACATGGACCATCAGCAAACAAGCAGAAAATATGCTAAACACTTGGGAAAGGAAAATGTTTAGGAAAATATATGGGCCAGTAAAGGACAATAACGAGTGGAGAAGTAGAACCAATTCAGAGCTGTACGAACTGTACGAAGAACCAAATATAACAGCTGAAATTAAAATGAATAGATTAAGGTGGGTAGGGCACATAGAAAGAATGGAAAACAACAGAGGTCCAAAAACGATTTATAAGACAACACCTAATGAGAAAAGGCCTAAAGGCAGGCCAAGAAGCAGATGGTTGGAGGAAGTGGAGAAAGACCTTAAAGCCATAGGAGTGAGAGAGTGGAGGAAGAAGACCCTGGATCGGGAAAAGTGGAGAAGTGTAGTATGGCAGGCCAGGGCCCTAAATGGGCTGTAGAGCCAAAGGAAGAAGAAGAAGAAGATAATGTTTAAGTAAATCTTTAAGTTTTGTTAATTAAAAAAAAGCTTAAACCTTTTCCGATCATCATTCTAATATTTTCCTTGTAAGTTTTTTTTTAGTTTTAAACTTTCTATAACAAGTTAGGTTTTACATTCTTATATTGCAAGCCTTTTTACTTGGAACTTTGGCACCGTAAGCAAACTGTATATTATATCATGTTTTAGTAGAGGTTTATATTTGTAATTTAAAACACTAATCAACATCTTTTTTTTAATGAATCCATTTTAATGATTGCTATTGTTATTTCATCTCTTTGTTTTTAGTTCTACAGATGAACAACGTCTTTGAACTTCTTTACATTCAGTACTACCCAGATGCTCTCACTAATGAGTAAGTTCTCTCATTTTTGAAAACTTTTAAAATTAAATAAAGGTTTATAATATAAGCTTTGTCTTTGTGAGTAAACATTTGTTTACAAGTATGCTCATTGCTTTACACTACTTTTTTATAGACTTTTGAACTTATGTTTTTATTTTATGTCAGCAAGACTAAACTTCAATCAGACATACCTTTTTATCGTCTTGTGAATAGTACCTAACAATATTTCATTTTGTTTTTATTTCCCCTCATATTTTATTTTATCCCATCAATATTTAAAATTTAAGCATGTTTATTCATTACAAATGTTACTTGACGACATAAACTGTTAATTTAAATAGAGAGTCTGCAATAAATAGTAGTAGTTCTGCTGAACAGGAAGTATAATGATAAGCCATTGTTATGAGTTATTTGTCTCAATAAATTTTGAAAAGCAGCTGATATGATCAAGTTGTCTCAATAAATCTTTCCTAGTCTGCTCCATTTTCCCATTAAGAACTTCATAAAAGTAGTTTATGATGTCAATCTTATCTTTTTTTTTCAGTCTGTGACTATTTAAAGATTTATCTTAAACTCTAAATAATTCATTATTCATGTTTTAAATCTGAAAATTTGGCAGTGAACTGTCCCAGTTATGGTCTGGTATGGTTGATCCATTGAATAATTTCCCTGAATGTCAGTGTCCTGCTAGTTTCATCGAGCTGTCTGCCAAGGATTCAAACGTGTGCACAGATGGAAACAAAACCTATCCCAGGTTTAACAGAACAATTGTATTCTATTCTGCCAAAGTTATTTTGGATTCCAGACTAGACTTGAGATGGGCATCACCTGAATTACCCAATACAACATTGATAATAATCTATAATTCCACTTTCCTGGTAAGAAATATTTTGTATCTCTTCTTGAAAGTCTTTAATATTGAATAATAAAATAGATAAAGTTATTTCATTTATTCATGATTATAAAGAAATGATAAAAGCTAGCCAAATTTAATATGTTGACTTAAAACTGATTTTTTATTTTATTCAGTAATATTTTATTTATTTTGTAGATAATGTTTTATTATAATTTGCACTTATTAATTGACAAGCAAAATGTTACAGATTGATGGCATGCACATAACATTTTCAAAAGATGTCCCTAAAACTGTTTTGGCTAAACTCAGTTCGGGAGCAGCCGAAGGAAAGTCTCAGGAACTGAAATGTCTCAATAAAACTTGCTCTCTTGCCCTGTAAGTGTACCTTAATATAATTATTAAAATATGTAGAACACATTTTCTAATATTCAACAGAGAAGCATTTATATAAATCAGAATGACCTATATTTCGGTAAGAGCCAAATCAGAATCATTTTATAAACATGTCACTTGTGAATCCTAAATTTTGGTCCAACCTTGGGATTGAATCTTGGCCTTGCTTGTTATTTTGGAGGGAGGTAAAAGTATTGATCTCAGACTTTTGCAGCTTGCTCTATAGCAATTCAGAACTCCTTTGAAGGGTGGGTGAACTAAGCAAATAATTAGCTGAATTTTTTCCCTTACCATTCAACTTGAAGTCATAAAATGAACTGTTATAGATTCATTCTATAAACTACATTATTGAAAAAATATTTAAAGAAAAATAATTCTGCAACTGGGAAATATACCTGTTACAACAAAATAATGGATACTATTATTTTTTTAAAAATCAACAGAAATATTGTTCAGGAAAAAAATATAAATCAAGTAACTTTTCATACTGCAGATATTTAAACTTTCTTGATTTCTCCAGATCCAACTGGACAAGTACTACAAACTTCCTGGATTACAATTTACAAGTGGCTGACAAAATAGAAATAGATCTGAGTGGTTCAGAGACAAGCAACTCAAGTTTTATCCTAACAAATATAACCATACTAGGAAGGTAAGATGCTTCATAATTTTTTTTCATTTTTTTTTTCTTCCATTTTGATTTGATTTGTAGTAATACTAGTTAGTGACCTTGAATACTTACATCTTCAGAAGTTAATAGATATTTTAATCTTGTTTCCCTGGTGCGCCATGTGAATTTATGAATTCTCTTTAAATGCAGTGAAAATATAAACTTTTGATGAGATGAATTAAGTTAACAGGCAGTGAAGCTGGCTGGCTCTTTGGTAGGGAGACAGATCTACATGCTCTAGCCCAATCTACATGCTGTTTGTTGTAGGTTCAAGTCCTGGTATGTCCTATGCTAACGAAGTCTCCCATAGTGCCTCACTGGTCATTGCACCATCGACCAAAAAGGGGGGGGGGGATTAAAGAGCACTTAGACAATAAGGATAATAGTTTCAGAGTAGTCAACAGAACTTTTAAGAACCACTGACAAAGTATTGTTTTGAATGAAGTGCTTAAGACTTTTCAAATTCATATCTATTCATTTTTTTTCCACAGTTAAATCATGAAATAGTTTTGTTATGTATATTATCTTAAGTTATAAAAACAGATGCTTTTTAAAAGTGTTTCTCTTTTTTTTTACAGATGCGATTGTCATGGCAATGCAGATTCTTGTAACGAAGTAAACAGCACATTTGTCTGCAGTTGTAAAGCAGAATCTCATTCAGTGGGCAATACTTGCAACACATGCCTGCCCTCATACTATCGCAGCTCTGACCGTTTCAGCTGTCCTGAACGGTGTCAGTGTAACTCAGAAGGAGTTGTCAATGTCTCTTACCCATGTGACCAGGTAATAGGGTCCTTTCCAGTTTACTGTAAAATATACATTTATACAGTTATGTTTCAATGTTAATATAAATCTGCGATGGCCAGACATTTTCTACTGCACTATTTTATGGTTAACAGTAGTAGTAGTTCACTTAGCTTAATAGGCTATCGAGGTAGCTGTTGTGTAGAATTTATCTGTTTCTGTAACTACTGCATATAAAAGGATAGTGTGGTTAGCACAACAGCCATCCGCATTTACTTGCCTAACAAATGTCAGGTACCCATCTAAAGATGGGTGGACTTGGGGAACTTTACCATCAAATTTCACCTCACAAAATTCCCTTGGTTCCTCACCAAGGATTGAACCCTGGACTCTCAAGTGGACAGTGAAAGACTCCACACTGCCTGGCCATCTGTACACCCGTTAATAATTGGCTTATCAAAGATAACAAACAAAAATTTGAAAAGTTTTTTTTATTCCCAATAATACATGTACAATGCATTTCCTTTTTATAGTCCTGATATTAATTTCTTAATGTGCATTTCATGTAGGCCTACTGTAAAATTGAGGCTAGTATTATTTCACCAATAAATTTCTTACACAGTTATAAATATTCTTTTTGTTTATAATTTCATAGCTGACTGGTAAATGTCTATGTAAACTCAATGTGGAAGGACGGATGTGTGATACCTGCAAACCACTCACATACAATCTGTCCAGCACTAATAGTTTAGGTTGTACTCATTGTTCATGCAGTCAGCCAGGAGCACTTTCTTGCAGGTGAGTCTGTATGGTCTGGTGTTTGTTAGAGTATCAAAGTACTTGATATGCAAGTCCACCGTCTTGTGTAAAACAGGATACAGATAAAATTAAAAATCAAAAATGTTTCTAAAATACTGATACATTCTTGAATTTCAATGGGTTATCACACTTTAGAAAATTGAAAAATAATGTTTTTTTTTTGTATTGGATTTTCCAAACATTTTGAAGATTTAAATTTTAGATCCTTCCCAATGTGAACATTTTTTTTAGACCTTAAGAATATTTTAGAGGTTCTAAACCTCATAGTGAGATTCTCTAAGATAGAACAGGGCATTGTGAAAACTGATCTTTAGTATATTCTGTCAGTTAGTAACAGGTGTATGAATCCAATGTCTCCTTATCAATTTCATAAAGTCATATTTTATGTAATAACAGATCATGTTAATAACTTTAAAGCATAAAAAATAAAATTTAAGCTTTTTCTCAATAAAAATTTTGTATTATGTTTGAAACATAACAGATTTTTTATTTATCTTTAACTTATACCGCAATTAATTTTATTGTCTTATATAAACATTAATGATATCCAGAGTTTACTCAAATGTTTTATTGACTTTTAGCAATATTACAGGTGTTTGTTCTTGTAAAGCTAACACTGTAACTCCATCTTGCGACAAGTGTCAAGAAAAGTATTATGGTATTACTTACCCTGACGGCTGCAAACCATGCAACTGTAGCATCCTTGGGACTGTCAATCAGAGCATGTCTTGTAATACAACATCAGGGCAGTGCTTGTGCAAACGTTTTGTTGAAGGTAGGTTCAGTGTTTTAACCCTCTGTTAGGCTAACACTATTCAGCATTTAAATAATGTGAAACTATTTTCCCATGATGGTAACTAGAGTTATAAATCAACTGTTGACTGATTTCTTTTAAAACTTCAGTCCTGGTAGCCCCACCGTGACAAACTATTAAATCAGAATATTGACCAATATAATGTACTTGGTCTAACTGTGAGGACATCTATATACATGTATCTGTGTTTGCTGTATATTGAGAGATAATTAAATACATGTAGATGTAAAGTGTCCATGCTGAAAAGTCTGTCCTTATGCCTGAAATTTCTCATATCAGTGTTAAGACCTGGAGTGGTTACGTAGTGAACATTTTTTTATATATATATCCTATGAGGTCCTACTTGTAAAGATGAGATCTTTTGTTCATACTGTATGGAATCGGTAACCACTACACAGCAGTTAACCCTTTCATAGCTGAGACTGCAGTGGCCTGTTGGGGCTCCACAGAAACTTTTCAAATGATATACCTATTAAATGATATACCTATTAAATGATATACCTATTAAATGATATACCTATCAGACTTATAGGTTTCTTCTAGATAAGTATTTTTGGGGTCTCCCCAATTTAGTTCTTTTATTGTTCAAATCATATTAAGTAATTAAAAGACATTTGGCTTTATGAAGCATAAAAAATGTCAATAAACCAGCACGACTTTTGTGGATTAAGAAAAGCAGTGATGCTTTTCTTACGATAATTCCCAGACCAAGGCAAATATCTGATGGTTGCAGCAAAAATTGAATAGTGTTGCTACTTGCTGAGTTTTTCTGCAGAATAGGTGTATTTTTCGCCATTGTAAAAAATCTCATATGGCTGCAATGTTACATCAACTCAAATTAAATATTGTCAAAGCTAATGTAAATTCATGACAAAACATCGCTGACATTTATTTAATTTGATTCTGTATTTCATAATATATTGCTTAAAAAAAAAAATCATAAGTAAAAACTTGTTTTTAACAATTATTTGAAAATAACAGTGTTTCAGCCAAAAAAAAAAGATAGCTGATTAAAAAAAATATAAGCCCAAGTTTGATTTTTTCTATGATTCTTGTAATACCCACACCACCCTAGTTTTAAAAGTGATAATTTTTTTTTTACAATTTTCGAATCTAAATTGATATGATAAAATGTTTGGAGGCAAATAAACTACTATTTAGTAAAAGTTTGAAGCACTTTTGAGTATCAGTAAGTTTAAAGTATTATTTAGGGTATGTTCAGGGTACTAATTGAGACACTTAATACTAATAGAGTACAAATTACTGTGCATGATAAATCACACATCCCCACAAGAAAGCTCTTATATGAGCAAAAATTGATGCAAAAAACCAAGCCTGTTTTTTTTTTGGGAAGCACATTATATAATTTGTCGAATAAGATTTAAAAAAAAATTTCCTCTTCAGGTTTACACTGTGACAGTTGCAAGTCTGGTTTTTATTACCTGGAAGCAGCTAATATTCAAGGGTGTATGTCATGTAACTGTCACACTGTTGGCAGTGACTCTCTGCAGTGTGACAGACAAACAGGGCAGTGTCCATGCAGAGCTGGAGTGATCACTGACAAATTTTGTGTTAGTAGCTTTCATTTAGCTTTGGCTATTTTAGTGTGTTGCCTGTTTAATTGACATGATCTCAAAAATGGATCCCAGAAAACTTATATGTTTATTTTTCATGAGGTCTCTAAAAATTTCGGTTTCTAATTTTATTCACTCAAAGTGCAGAGAGATTCAATTTCTTTTTTCTTTTTCTTTTTTTTTGAATCCCTTACATGTGCATTTATTTTTTTCATACGTAAATTTAATATCATGTCTTTTTGCAACAATTTTTTTTACAAGTTTTGACTTGCGCATGATGTTATTAAAAATTTCTACTTTCTAAACATAATAATGATTGTCTTTTGTCTATTTATGTCACCAGAGCCCAAAAATAGAATCCATGGATCCATTATATGGTCCTCTTGGTGGCGGTACGCATGTCTCTGTCCAAGGGAGGCTACTGGGAAGTGACACCAGCAAAGTGTTTGTGTTTTTTGATGATGTCCCTCAAAATGTTCTCTCTGTGTAAGAGCTGAATAAAACTTTATCCTAACATTCATTAGATTATCGGCATTAGCCGATATTTTATTTTAATTTGTTGTATCAAAAAAAAAAGTGTTTAAATTTTTATATTGTTTCCTCTAATTACAGAGATGACCACCATCTTGTTTTTACCACAGTTAGTTATAATATAACAGCACTGTTGGCACCTATTCTAAAAGTGAGCTGGGAGGACGCAAGCATTCCAGTGGTCTCTGGGTTGAAGTTTACATTCAAACCAAACCCTGTCATTTTCTCTAACACGTCTCGAGTCATTAAGACATTTGTCAGGTTAATAGTTATTTTAAAAATCAAAAGTTTTTGTTATCTATAGCTGATGCTGTTAAAAACATAAAGTAAAAATAAAAAAAAATGCTCCTTTATAATGGTAGCATTTAAGTTATAATATATTCAGTAAAATGATAGTGATATTGTATAATGACATTGTATAGTGATTTTGATTTCTGAAGAGAGCAGGTGACAAGTAAAATATTTTCTTTTTTGTAGAAATACCATTCTCTTTATAACCAATGAAACTATTGAATGTCGCCTTTCATAATGTTTATCACCTTTTTATCAAAAAATATTTTTTGGTAAAATAAATTTTTTTTAAGCATTTTATTTTTTATTGATCGATAACATGTTCTCCTTGCATTCATTTGAAATTCACCCGTGCCTTTATCTTTTATCAGTGGAGGATCTGCCGCTTTCATATATGGTGAAAACCTACAGAGTGTTATGTACCCAAGGTTGGAAATGATAAATAAAGTGAACCAAAGCATTGTTAAAATTGGAGTAGGTTTATTATTTTAGTATTCTCTGTTAAATTGTTTACTTGTTATGTTGGCAATCTTTTAAGGTGTTGCTAATTCCATTCATCAACCACATCTTAATAAATATAAAGGAGATTATGTCTGTCTGTTGTATAAATGTTTGTGGCCTTTAGAAATCAGCATATCTAAACCAGAAGTCACAAAAACTTGGCACAAGGATTCTCTATTACAATGAGTGTGGTGTTATTTTTTTAGCTAATTAGTTTTTAAATTGTCAGGATTTAGCTATTTTTTTAGCTAATTAGTTTTTAAATTGTCAGGATTTAGCTATTTTTTTAGCTAATTAGTTTTTAAATTGTCAGGATTTAGCTATTTTTGTTTTGAAAAGCTGGATTGACCTCTGATTAATCGTTTAGAGATGACCTTTGGACTGTTGACATCTTAACAGTACATACATGAATTCAATAGTAAGGTGATATTATGAAAAAAATGTAAAATATGTTAATTTTGTTGAGACCAATATAAATTTCAAAATGTCAAATTTATATTTCAATATGATGTATTATTGGATCATTATATGAAAATTTCAAAACCTAGGTCTCTAAGACAGTTATTAATATATATATATATATCAGGGATCACTAACATGATACCTATAACATTCTTTAAATTCTCATTTAAATTCGCCTGTCATCATTTTGTTTTTATTATACCCTTAACTGATGTGGTTGTTTGGGGAACAAAAGGACACAACACTAGACATACTTTTATGCTTTTATACTTGCTTTCTTTAGGCCTGTAGACTTTGTTGCGCCCATCTCCTCTCCAAGTCAGTGACAAATATTTTTGGCTTTACTAGGGATTCCATGTGAGTCGAGTTCATTATCAACTTCGCAATACAGCTGCTTTAACTTTGATTAAATGAATAATATATAAAAGTCATGTAGTCTAGTAACTAAGATCGAAGTTTGTAAAAAATTATGGTGGCACTTGGAAGGTAACATGTTTAATGCTCCTGTCATGTCTAACTTTTGGAAGGTTGGTACTATTTTCAAGGCATTGTGGATTCTTTTATGGAATCTATTTTTTGACTTGGTGTTATGTAATCAATGTTGATTTCACCAATTTCTTGTTGTCTCTTCAGAGGTTTATTATTTATTTATCTATCTGAATGCTTGTATAATTTCTTTAAAATTTGTGAGATGTTTACACATAAAACACATGAAGGAACTCGTTATTTATTTCTCTCTCTATATATATATGTTCATTTACTCACCCTTTCTTCTGTTAAAGAAATAGTAACACAGTTCATGTGTCAGACTTGCTCATAATTAGCTGGATTGAGTGAGATAATTATTAGAATCAGTTTATCACACGTGATCTATGAATACAATTTACTTATGTAAGAAGTCCAATCTTCCCTTACAAACTCTAATGTACATCTGATGGTTTTTTTATTATAACTTTATTTTTGTATGCCTGCTATTATTGTTTCCTACATTGACCTAATAAACAATCAACAAAACAAATTTATGTTCAATATAAATAGATAAACTGTGACAGCTTTCTTAGAGACCTTTGAACATGTCAAAGGATTTGGAGGGTGGATGGGGTGATTATTAGATTTCAATTTTAAAAAACTAAACATATTTAGCTAAAAATATATTTTAAAATAAAAATATTGATAAAAAAAAAAGAATTAATATTTATGTAAATTTTTTTACATAGAAAGAATTTTCCAGTGAGCTGATTTTTATTTCACTAAGATGTATGACATTATAAAAATTAACACACTTAATCTCTGAGACACTGTTAGTTATATATGTTAAATTTAACATAAAATCACAAACCTGACACCATATAATTTACATTGGATACATGTTCCCTAGACTCGGCTGAATTAAACTTGGATTTGATCAGTTTGCCAAGTAATATGATGTAGTCTATGTACTGAGTATTTACGGTAAAGGTGACTATCCTCCCAGAGTCCGAACCAGCGCAAAGAATGGGTCCCTAGTTACTAGTTAATGTAATTTAAATGTTTTGGATTTTCAAGCTCCTGATATAATTATTCTTTGTGAAAAAGCCAGTGATAGTGCATAAAATATTTTTGTGAAATAACTTTCAAGTTAATGAGTGATTGATATAAAAATCCTTTTGGCTAAGGGTTTTGAATTAAGTAATTACCGTGGCAGATGAACTCTAATTGTTTGATGTAAAATATTTACTGTATTCATTGATGTTAAATATTTACTTTATTCATTTAATAGATAATATTTAAAAATTCTTTCTACGTTTATTAGTCTTGCAGGCACAATCCATCTAATATCATCTGCGCCATTCCTGATGCTACAGATCTGTATAAGACAAATGAAGATATATTTCAGCTGAGAGTAGTGTTAGATGGTCTGATCATGAGCGATTTGTTTAACGTCAGCGTTGTGCCTGACCCTGTGTTTCATAATATGGGCAACATAAGATTTCAGTATCCATTTGAAGACACAATAACGCTGAATGTAAGAGGATCATTTTGAAAAATTTTCACCTATTATCCAGAGTTCATTTAAACAAATATACTTGAAATATACTCAGTCACAGACAGTCTACGGCTTTCATATCCATGTTTTTTTTTTTAATAGGGTCAAGGGCTAACTGCTGCAAACAACATTGGTGAATATTCTGTTTACCTGGGTGTTGTCTCGTGTGCTATAAAGTCTGTTTCAGACACAGCTATAGTATGCCAGCCAGCTGAGTCGCCACTGAGTGGTGAAACCAAGATGGACATTGTGGTAATGACCTTCCCCTTAAATATTCAGGCCCCTGTTTTAATTTCATTTATCCTTATGATATATGTCATAACATTTTTTATTTTATTACTTAAAATGATGCATTTTAGCAGCCCACAGGAAACTGTTATTTTGTGTATTAGTAGACTTATTGGTGTTTTTTGGGTATTATTTTTATTAATCTGATACACATTGCTGATGTATTCGTTGAGTCTGTTGTATTTAAAGTTGTGATCTTGTACATCTACTCCATTCATCAGAACAGTTATTTGTTGATATTGTGATGTTGCACTTTAAAAAAAATGGCTAAATATTTTCTGATAAACTTTGGTTTGGTAGAAATGATCTTTCATATGATGAAAATGATTTTGACATGATTACTTGAATAATAAATAAAATTGTTTTCAATTCAAATTACACTTCAAAATGCTATCAACATTTATTTATTATTATTGTCTTATAACTTTTTTTGCAGATTAGGATAGGAAATATCAAAAGGATAGTTGGTACTTTTGAGTACCTGAAACTGCATGAAACAACAAATTTCATAATTATTATATGTTGTGTATCAATCGGACTCTTCTTGATTGCTGCAGCTGTAGTTATTTTTCTGTACTGCCGAAGATACAGAAAAAATCACCAGTCTACCACAACCTTTGCTAATGTGGAAACTAAAAGCACTGCTGTTGATCATGAATATATTGAACGTAACTATATATTTACTCTACTTAAATATAATAATAAAGATAAAATGAATAACCTTTTGTTTAAATGGTTTTGAAATGTTATTAAATTAACACCCTAATTTATTTTTGGGATAAAGAAGCTGAAATTTTATCAGAGAAAGACTTTAATCAACTGCAATTCTTTTGTTTTTAGAATTTTAATTGAATCGAGAGGACAAATAATGAATTAATTAATATTCAATTAAAGTTTGTGTATTTACATTCAGGTGAATTCATAAACTTTATCCCTATACAAGTCAAGTACGGTATTCATTGAAGTAAAATACTAACTCAATAGCCATTTTTTAAAATATTCTTTTACTAATGTAACAAGCAATTAAGCCTGTTCCATTCTGGACACGGGGGGGTGGTGGGGTTTTTTGGTGTGTTTTATTAGGTTTTTTGTGTTTTTGAAAAAATTTTTGTATTTTGGGGATGTTTATAAATTTTATTGTGGTATGCATATTTTTTTAAAAAAAATTATAAAGACGTTTCTTTTTTTTAAAAAAAAAATTTTTTTCTTAATCTTACAACAGGGGTTTGGGGGTTTGGATAGGGTATTAAAATTTAAAAATTTATTTTTTTGACCCCCAATTGTTGTTGTCTATTTCATTAAATCAAAAAAACTTTATTTTTTTTGAGTTTTTTTAAATTTTGTGGTCGGCGTTTAAAAAGGGGGTTTTGAGGGGTTTATATATATAAGGCGCGGGTTTGTGGGTGTTGGGAATTTAATGCAAATAGTGGAGCCATTTACAAAATCCTAAAAGTAATAAAATGTATTTATAACAATCAAGCAGAAATTCTCAATATTTTAAATGGTGGATAAATCATTCATAAGCAACTAAGTGAAAAACTTCCAAAGATAGTTAAGTGATAAGCATGTTTAATGGGTTAATTCAAGATAAAAAATGCACATGTGTTTGCTATTGGAAAATTCAGTTTTTCTGATAAATGAAATAAATTATTATTATTTTTTTTTCCCCTTTTTTTAACAGCTCTTTCTGTTGATGCTCAGCCAAAACAGAACGGTGGCGGTGAATTGGTTCGGATGGAGACAGTCATCAAAGAACCCAAACTGGGCTTTGTAAATAGTCAGGCTGAGGAAAACGATATTTTGGATGAGTTTTTGGAAAAAATTGAAGCCAGCCTTAGGGAAGAGATTAAGAATTGTTTTATTGGAGGTGGTCACTTCACTGTAGGGAGGACATGTTATCTCAAAGGTAGGGAACAGACGCTTCACTTGGGAGAATTATAACTTGTGCTACGATTTGCTTGTCAAAATATTCTCTTTAATCTATATTGATTTTCTTCATAACTTTGACGTGTCTTGGTACATTTTAGATAAAGTTCTTGCTATTTTTTTATATTTTTCATTTAATTGAATTATTTCCTTGAACTCTGTAGAGCACAGGGCATCTTTCATTAAATTAATATGTAACACCTCTAGTGCAGTGAAATGTTTTTAAGCAAACTGTAGAGATTACATACATATACTGTATATCATATCACAACATTTCACAGAATAGGTCTGTTGGGTCATAAAATATTTCCTTTTACTTTCTTATTTAGGACAGTTAGCCATGCTGACCGATGGCTCTCTACAAAACTCAAGCTCTATATCGGGCCAGAAAGTGACCATCAAAACACTAATCAAGCCATTGGCTGGTAAGGATAATTTTACATTGTGGGTCTTGTACCATAACATTGAAATTTTAGCTGAACTTTCCTGGAATTATGATACTGATATATTAAATTTTTCAAAGTTTAAGGTCCAGTTAATATTTGGATTTCCGTCATAATAATTATTTTCTTCCTTATAGGTTATGTTCAAGCAAAATGTTCTAAGTCCCCATGTGTATTATGTGTTGAATTCATAGCATTCAAGTGTTTCAATTACACATTTTTTTCCCCCAACAGATCTGTTTAATTAATTGTAAAAGTTGCCCTGACCTTTGAACTTTGCCAAAATAATTTATGATGATGGAAAGTGGAATGATTCCACAATGCTTTGTCGGAACATATTTTTGAAGTATGCTATGATTTTTTTTATATTCGCAGAATCTTTGCTTCCCCCTTGGGCCAGTTTGGCTCTGAGTGAATGTCTGCGTTTAAAGCGCCACAAACATATTCATGTACTGACCATTTTAGGTGTTGGAGTCGATAGGGAGAAATTTCACATTCTTTACCCGCACATGTCACAAAATGTTCTCAAGACCATTGTGGCGAATATAAATAAGGTGAGACAAAAAATATTTTCTTCCAAGCTGCTTACAGTTGGTTTATATTGTATATCTAAGTCAAGTAATAATAAAACCTGGTGTCCTTTTAGATTAAGAAAGGATACATTCAGAAATTTTAGAAAAAATTAGTAGGCCATCTTTTTAGTAGAAATTTTTGAACTTCATAAAACTATTTATTTCTGCATCATATAATAGCATTTTATCAAAGTAAAATGTATTAATTTTGAAGAAACTTGCCTTGGCCCACTCTAATTTTTGGCTATTTTTATAACACATTTTTGTTTACCGAAAAATGGAACGTTTATAAAATGGATGATGTCCGAAAAAAATGTTTTTTAACCAGGAAAATTACACTATGGTGTAGAAAAATGGTTCAGTTTATGAAACAACTATAAATGGGCCAATATTAATGAAAAGAAGTAGTAATTAATCTGTTCATACACTTTGCAATTGTAATGTTTT
This sequence comes from Bulinus truncatus, assembly GCA_021962125.1. Classification (NCBI taxonomy): domain Eukaryota; kingdom Metazoa; phylum Mollusca; class Gastropoda; family Planorbidae; genus Bulinus; species Bulinus truncatus. Next base: position 18,217,558 of record JAGDYQ010000002.1, read on the forward strand.
TGGCAATTATTAACTGGGTCAGAAATCAATATACCCTATTTACCCTGATAGGGACTTAAATATTATGGATGTTTTCAGTACATTTAGAGTCCATTACACTAGATATTTAATTAACAATGAACTGAAAGAATGCTATACACTTAGTTGTCATAAATCTTGATACAATAAACAGAAAGAATACTCTACACTTATTTCTAAAAAATCTTGATACAATGAATGCCATACTTTTAGTTCTAAAGGTGGTGACAATGCATTGTGGTCTTGTTTTTATTTTTATTGGCCTAATTGAGAAGAAATAAACCATACATATTTATTGAAATGTTACTTGCTCTGTGTTATTATCATATGACGTCATTGAACCTCTTTTATCTAATGTTCTTCTAACCTGAGGAATATTTTTTTTTTTGCTAATATAAAATATCTTCTTGTAACCTATATTTATAAATTTGATTCTGAGAACATTATCTTTTACAGAAATTCAGCGCTCGTGATCTTTTAAGATTTTGTCAGCAGGCAGCTGAAGGGTTGAGCTTTCTGGCATCTAAAGATATAACTCATAAAGATGTAGCTGCCAGAAACTGTATGTAAGTGTTGAGCCATTTCACATAACATTAGTGCTTCGTCTATTGTTTTCTTTGAAAGACAGGTGAAGACAAATTAAGCTTTCGGGTGAGAAATTGAAACATATTAGGGTTAGGCTTGTGAATAGTCAGCAGACCATCATACATTTGTTCCTCACCATAAGTTGGTTCACTTGTTGCAGCTTCTTTCACTCACATGATTTTAAATATTAATAGGTCATTATTCACTTTTTATGTCAGATTTGACTCTACATCATTGTTTTCTCTGGGATATCACCATCTACATGTATATGGTATTTATAAGTTTAATTTTTTTTAGAGCTTTAATTTTAAAATATATTTTTCGTATGAAATACTTTTCATTTGAACAATTACAAGAGAGTGGAATTGGTGTATAGAGTCTAAATTATATATACATTTAAATAGTAAAATAAACAAAGTACACTTCTTTGGAGATTCCCACGTTTTGCTGGGGAAATGTATAGGTGACAGGTGACAGTACACACCTTAACACTAAGGAAGTCAGGAAATTATAAATATCAACCCAAAACCTATTACTGTATAAATCTTTTATCAAGACATGAAAAACTAGTTGCTTTCTCTAATGTGCGATGCTGCTCATTTCTGTGATCTCATTAACACATGTTTATTCAGACAAGGAATTAGAATTGGAAGTAGAATTGAAGTTGTTTTTGTTTCTTCTTAGCATTGGCAGGATAGTCATACAAATGTGCATGGTTTAAACTGAGAGGTAGTTAACATACAGTTTAATAATACTTGTTAACAATGAATTGTTTTGTTGAAATCCTCAGGTTGGATATGAATGATGTTGTTAAGTTAAGTGACGCTTCTTTTTCATGGGATTTCTTTCCTGATGAGTATGTGTATGATGGTCAGCGTGAGAGATATCTGCCTCTCAGATGGATGGCTCCAGAAAGTTTGTCTGATGGCTACTATGACAAGAGAACTGATGTGGTAAGATTTTGTATAGCACTCTATTTTGTGATCAAACTTTATTATGTGAATGTTAAGCTAGATAAATTATAGTAGCTAGGCTAGTAAAGGTAGATAGTAATAGTGCACTGGTATTTATGTGAACATTGTTAATAATTCAGCTTCATTTAAAGTTTATGATAATCAATTTTAAAAAAAACCAGTCATTGTAGACTGTAGATCAGAAAAGGGCAAACCGCATACCACTTGTTGGGCTGTTTGCACGGGCCTGCACGCCACCCTTAACACTCAATAGCATAAACGTTTAATTTATATTAGTTCATATAAATACAGTATTCGTCTGCCCCTCATCCAATTTTAAGAACCCATTGTGGCTCATGATTCAAAATGTTTGCCTACCCCTGCTGTAGATCAAAATAATAGCCGATTTATAAATCAAGCTAAACATTTGATGGACTTTTTATTTATATTTTATTTGGGCATTGCTCTAAACCAACTTTAATCAGGGACTACATTAAACATTTATTTTTTTTTTCTCTTCAAGTGGTCGCTTGCTGTTTTAATATGGGAGCTGATGACTAGAGGGTGCCTGCCATTTCAAGAAGTGCCAGATGCTAACGTAAAACAGTATATTGTAGGTGGATACATCTTAGGAAAGCCAGACACACTGTTGGATCCTATGTAAGACATTGTTTTATTTGTTGAGACATTTACTAGCAGTTTTTTTTTTTTTTTGTTTATTGTACAAAACTAATTGGCAGAAATAATGCATTTATCTGTATGATAGATATGAACTTATGGGATTCTGGGTAAACTTCAAAGACTTAAGTTTTCATACTACTTTTTCTCTTCAGGTATGAGCTTATGTGTCAGTGCTGGTCCCCAGAGAACGAATGTCGACCTTCTATAGGGGAGATAACCAGAAGACTAGGGGAGATTATAGAAACAGACGATGATGTATATGAGAATTTAGTTTCCTACTCAAACAGTCCAAAACACATCCCTGTAGGTACCGATCATATATACGGTATAACTAATGTTAGTAATGTATGACAGAAAGTTTGAAGTGTGCATTGAAATATTTTTGTCTGATCTCTGTTTTATTATGTACATATATTGCATATGTTGGTTTTATTTTTGTAAAAATATAATAGGATCTCATTATTGTATAAATGTATGTCTCGACTTTTATAACTTACATCACTGATTTTTGCAACTGATTTAAAAAAAAAAGAAATAGGACAAAACAGTCAATTAATATCTGGGTAAAAAAAATAATGTATTTCTAAGAGATAAAGTACAACTCTAAAAAAATAACTTCAAAATTTATCTATAACTGCTTTTTTAAATAATGTAAAAAATTCAAGGATTGAATACCTGAGAAGCTTGTTATCATTGCGTGATTTAATGATGTTGTTGTAAGAATCAATAGTTGTGATGTTAAACACTGTATTACGTGTAAATGTGATTATCATTTTATGCAATTTGTGCCAAACAAGTGGGAGTCTATGTCCTTGTTTTAGATCTGTATGTGGCCAGAAAAAAAAAAGTGGACTAAATTACAAATTTCTATGCCAGGGATGGGGTAGATGAGGGTCACACTCCAGTGTTATCTGTACATGTAGTAGTTCAAAATACTTTGAAGAGTCCACCACATCAATTTATCTAAATTTAGTAAACAAAAGAATCATAGAAAAAAAGGCCTCATTGGGAGCCACAGAAAACTCAAAACAGCTGTTTGGACGACCCCTGATCTAGGTTTTAAGAGAATCCATTTTTTTCACAAAATTTCGTTTGGTATTTTTGTTGGCCTTCACATATATTAAAAATATGTTTTAATAAATGAATTGTATTTATTACCAATAATTATATTCAGAATATTTCAAAATTGTTTGGGCTTTCCACTATGTCTCAGAACTATTTCAGCTCACAGTGAGTTGGAATCATTTATCTTTCATAAAGATATTCTTCTCCTATCTCAGCTCACAGTCATGAAGTGTTTTGTCTTGTGTAAACCGTCTTTTTTATTTAAATCTGAAGGGATGTAGCCTTGGTATAATAGTCAGTTTATTTACGGAAAATACATTAGTCTTCTTAACGACTGAATGTTTGTCGCCAGGAAGGAAATTTTAGTGCCAATATATTTAATTTTTGTTTCTAAATATTCTATATTTTCTATTAGGAAATATTTTATTTGTCATCCATGTTCTGGAAATGATTGCCTTTATTTTCTTTTGTTATATTCCATGTTGAAATATGAAACAGCTAAAGAAGAAGTAAATGTGTTCTGAGGTCCACAAGTAAGAATAGAAAACAGCTTGGCTTTTTTATTTTCAAATATATCCTAACAGAAAAAAAAAAATGTATCTAATTTCATGATATGAGAACCTTTGTCTTTCAGTGCAAAATGCATCATTAACCAAGTACCATTCATTTCAGAGTAATTTTTTTTGTAACCTGATGATTCCATGATAAATTTAAACAATTTCTGCTTCTATCTAGGTGACCTTTTAATTTAAACAATTTCTGCTTCTATCTAGGTGACCTTTTAATTTAAACAATTTCTGCTTCTATCTAGGTGATCTTTTAATTTAAACAATTTCTGCTTCTATCTAGGTGACCTTTTAATTTAAACAATTTCTGCTTCTATCTAGGTGATCTTTTAATTTAAACAATTTCTGCTTCTATCTAGGTGATCTTTTAATTTAAACAATTTCTGCTTCTATCTAGGTGACCTTTTAATTTAAACAATTTCTGCTTCTATCTAGGTGATCTTTTCCCCTCTGAATACAGTTTTTAGTGGCTTTTTTTTTTTTTACTTAACACCAAGTCAAATCTCATTTCGTCACATTATGGAAATTTTTTTTTTTAATGTGGTAAGATAGTTATCAAAAAATGTTTAATAGTAAAAAGAAAATCACAAAAAAACCGGAACAAATTTGCATCCATGATATTAAGGATTATAATTGTTAAAAGAAACTGTTGAGCTCAGTGATAATGAGGTTTGACTTCAGCGTAGACATTTTAAAAAAAAAATACAGCATTTCTGTGGTGACGGTAAGGTTTTCAGTTATTTGCTAGTTAGCAAAATACAGTAGTTGTTAAAAAATAACATCTCCTAGGTGCTATGTAATGAATTATTTACTATGCACACATCTGTATCTTTTTTTTTTTAATTTATATTTAACTGTTTTTATTAATATAAGCTATTTTATAAAAACAATAAAAAAAATTATAATTCCAGCAGTCAAGCATGAATCACTAACTATTAAGTCTGTATAGCCTGCTAATATGTTAACCAAAAAAAAACAACCATTTTGTATGTATACATTTTTAGTTGTTTCCCCTTATCTGTACTTGTATGACAGTGAAATAATTATAGATATTTAGAATGTCTGGTTGACTGACTTGAATATCTTGACTTTTGCACAAGTCTAGCATGTCTTGCTGAATGGTTAATGTATTTCTTCTGTACATGTCTTTATCTAATTAAATTTGGATTCTATTTTTTTTTTTTTTTATAATTTATTTATTAAGCAAATTTTATATTAGACAAAATTTTTCATACTTTTATAATTCATTTACTAAAAAAATGTTTTTAAATCATTGTTAGATGTTTTAAATTCAATAAACAATTATCAAGATTCAAATTCTTCACTCATTTTATCTTCAAGTGTTCAAAAATTGTACTAAACCAAAGTAAAAATCCTTATGTCAGCTGAAATTTGTGAATAAATTAATTAGCAACAGGAGTAAAAATGATCAAAGCTAGTATTTTAAACTAAATTTTTTATTTCGTAAGTAGCAAATTTTTAACAAATGTAATAAAATATTACAAAAAACATGAACACAGTATTTATCACAAGCAGACGTTAAAAAAAAACAGGAAACTAAAAATGTAATGAACTGTACACATTGTAGAATACTGTACAACTTGTTGAATAGGTCTCAACAAGATTAGGTTGAAACTTTCTGAACTGCAGGCCACAATAGGGTTTATGAATATAAGAAAGGATGGCTGGACCCAAAAGCAGATGAATATAGTATTTATAATTTACATGAAATAATATTAATGAGCAGAGCATTAGCCAGTTCAAACAGCCTGAAGGAACATTATAGACCCTTAAGGCTGTTGTGTGCGAACAGGAGTATTATTTTGTGAAAAAAAATATTTTTATACACTGATAAGGTATAATCAAATTATGAAAATGAACATGTATAATCAATTACATAATTACAAACTTCAGTATAAAGAATCATTTAGTATTGCATTGCAAACATTTTTTCAGCTATCCCATTTGCATGTATTGTATCTGTTAAAAAACCTCACTATAACAAATTTTTACTACATGTATCAGTATTGCAGAAACATAGCAGCTTTTTGCAGATATTTTGTCCCTGAAAGCTTTCATTTTTAACAGATAATGAGCGAGTAAGGGGATGGAGAGATATTCCAATGCGAGAAATGTAAATTTACAATCAACCAATGAAATGTTATTGATTGGAAAAGTCTATGCAAGGGAAAAAATAAGAACACGGCTGTGGTCAATTAAAGTACAGTGTGGGACCAATATAAAGCAAGATGATGGGCAGAAGGAAAGGGGGGTGTGGGTGGACATCTTCTGTACCCCTGTACCCAAGTCTCAAAGAAAAAAATCAATTAAGAGTTGTTGGCTACTAACTCCAAAGTACAAATTGTTTGGGGTAGAGATTGATGGAAGCTGACAACTGTATTTTGGCAAACATATTAATTAATATTATAGTTTAATGAACTTAATTTTTTTGAATGGGTATGAGGGGAAACTATATATCATAAATGGCAAAGTTTGTAATTGAATATTTTATGTTTACCTATATATGCTTCTATTTAAAAAAATTTTGTGACACTAAACCTTTTTTTTCTAAATGTAATTTAAAAAGGCATCCTATTTAAATTAACTTTAATTTCTACATTATTTAATTATATAGACAATATTTTTGATACACACGGGGTTAACTCCCTGGATACATTTTTTTTTTTAAGTCTAATTTTATACACAAATTATGAAGAGAAAATATTTCAACAACAATTATTTTCATTTGCATTCATACCTAATTCCAGTGTAACAAATTCGAAGTGAAGTATGATGAATAAATGATGAGTTCCCATCAATTTGGTTACAGCGTAATTTCACTGTATATAGAATTGAGGAACAAGTATTTCTCATATTTATAAGGCAAAACAAAGTCTTCACTTTTTAGTAGCTGCCTAGTACATTATGGAGGTAATATTATAAAAAAATATTTACATGTGTGTGTTATAGACCCAAATTTTAAAGGAATGAGCTCTACACAAGTGGGTCATTTATGATCTAATGTACATTTATGACCTAGTGTAGATATGATCTAGTGTACAGATATGATCTAATGTACATTTATGACCTAATGTACAGATATGATCTAGTGTACAGATGCACATTTATAAAAAGCTGTATCCTTTTCTTCACAACTGTTCTCATCAATTTAAAATAAGACCGTTGAAATAAAAATGACTAAGAATACACTCAGATATTTTAAACAAACAGTAAAAAAAAAACAAAAAAACAGAACAACTTAAAAGTTTGTTGGGATAAAAAAAAGATATCACAATAAAAAATAAAACACTAAATAAACTATTTCCTAATTATTCTACAGAGCACTGAGTTAATTCCCTAAGTAGCCTGGCTGCAGTGTCGGTAAAAGTGAAATATAAAGAGCCGCATCAAAACTGCCACCTCAGCGGTTCTCAAAGTGGGAGCTGCGGCAAAATTTTAATTCATAATTCAAGGATTGAGGATCTATATATATGTGTGTGTAATTCCAACTCAATTTTTCTATAATCCACAAACTAAAAAATTGTAAATCTATATTTAACAATAATGACGCTTTTATTATTATCTTTCCGTACAGTTTTTTCTTTGAAGTTGGGTTACAAAAACACAACAACATTTTTATACGGTGGGTTGCTAAGTCAAAATGGTTATTGTTGTGAGTCCTGGAGGGTAATAGTTTAAGAACCGTTGATGGTGCAAAAAGAGAAAATTTAAGTAAAACTCTGTAGACTTTCAATTGACTAATTAGAACAGTGTTCCGTCTGCTAACATGGTCACATGTTGCCGACAAGAAGGCTCTATGCAGCTGGTGGAAAGCCTCTTGGGGTGTGTAATAAATGTAACCAATAAAAAGGCAGCAAGCAGCCACTGCTGTGTCGGAAGAAATTTTCATACTCGTTGAGCTGAATTTACTTTTTTCTATTCTGCCAGTGCATATTTTTTTTTTTAGAGCTCAAATATTAATCTGAATTATATCTGGCTGGATGTAACTCAGTAATTTCTGAGAGTGGCCTATAAGGAATTGAAGAGTGCGAACACTGATGTAGAATTAATTATTAAAATGACACTACATTGTCCGGAATGTATCAGTTAAAAAAAAAATTACTAGATTCAAGCAATTACTAGTCATCTTCATCATCGGAAATTTGTCTGCCCTTCAATATCACTGGTTGCACAGGTTTATGGGGACTGGCTGTTACCCAGTTGAATATTGTTTTCTGAAAAAAATAAATTAATTAGGAATAACAAATATTTAACGAAATGTATACCAAGCATCTAGAATAGTTATTCAAATAAAGAGTTAGTGCTATAGTACAAAAAAAAACAAGCTTCCTTAGCCTAACGGGCCATCGGGGTAGATGAAGTGTAGAATTCATCTGTTTCTATAACATCGGCATATGGAGGGGATGTGTGGTTAGCACAGGTCAGTAGTCAAGCATCCACACCACTCAAGCACTGCTATGGTCAAGCATAGGGCATAAATCATTAATGCCATTAATAGCAACATTCTTGGCTAATGACTGATGCAACAAAAAAAAAATTTGCGGCAATATTCCATTAGCTTGAACTAAACGGTTAAAAAAATTTGTGAAAACCTGAGGTAAAAAGTAAAGTTCCCTTAGCCCAAATGGGCCCTCGGGACAAATGAAGTGTAGAATTCATCTGTTACTATAGCCTCAAATATGTAGGGATTGTGTAGTTAGCACAACACCCAGCCGCCTTTACTTCACCCAACTGAAAGTCGGGTACCCATTTAAAGCTGGGTGGACTTGTGGGACGACTTTGTACCAAATTTCACCTGGAAAAATTCCATGGTTCTCACAGAGGATCGAGCCCATGACTTTTAGGTTGACAGATGAGTATCTACACCACTCGGCCATCTGTCCCGAAAACCTGAGGTGGTTGCCTAAATAATTTTCTGAGTGTACAGTAAATTAGGAGCATGTTTTAAGTGCTCAGAGACCTCACAGAACCCTGCCATGATGGCAGAAGTTGATTTTTTTTCATACATTTAAACTTGAAAAACAAAAATTGAAACTAAGTTGTTTTTTTTTAAAACATAGTTTTAGTGTCCTGCATGGTCTTAGGCACATGTCGGAGAAACAAGGTACGAGTACCCTTTTGTAAAAATTAATTTGTTTTAGCAACATCATGAAGTCATATTTTTTACAAGGCTGAAATAGCTTGCAGAAAAGTTTTGCATGCCAGTGTACTTTATTTGGAGTTATACTGAAGATATATATGGTCTGCAACAGGGACAAGGCGAGAGTGTTGCCAGTCTAACTCTTAGAGAAAAATGTATTGATGTTTTTATGCTTAATACAAAGCACAAACGAACAAAGATCTAAATATTTGTATAAAGTATTGGACTAACAACATATACAATTTATATATAACTGAATGTTTCAGATATTTAAACTTGTAGTCAATTTATTATTAATGATTATACTAGCTATAAAATGGTACTGTGTTTATTGAATATATTTAGCATAATCAATCATAATAAAACAACTACAAGTTTAAATATATATATAACAATTTATTGATATAAATTGTATATGTTGTTAGTCCAATACTTTACACAAATAAGTGATTGATTGGGAACATCGGGAGAGTTCAATTGCGTATAAAAATAAATTTATATTGGTTTTGGTTTGGTTTTTTGAGTTTTAAATTGTGTCAATAGTGTTTGAATCACTGTATATAGATTGTTATTCGTTTGTGCTTTGTATACAGCATAAAACATTAATAAAATTTTCACTAAGAGTCATGACCGGCAACACTCACGCCTCGTCCCTGGTCTGCAACTAAAGTGGGTTGGACTTTGCTGAATTTTTTTTTTGCTAACAGTGCCAAACATAAAAACAACATGAAAATAGCTTGAATTATCCTCAGACAGTGTGGAAATAACTTCTTTCTAAATTAAAAGGAGACATTTAGAGTGACCCACCTGTTTAGACTTTGAGTCTTGCAGAGTAAGTGACCATTTCATGGTGAGGCTTGTCAGAATGTTTTTTATCTGAATCAAAAAGGTTTCAAAATGTTTTTAAATTTAGAAAATGCTTTAATTACAAGTAAATATCTTTCAGCCTTAAAACAAACCTCCGTTTTCAATAAGATTTCTGTACACTGAACTAACAAACTTAATACATCTAGAAGATATAAGAAATGGGAATGAACTGGAATCTCTTGCAGTGAACCAGTTTAGGAATCAGAAATTGAGCTTATAAATCCCAGATAAAAAAATAAATTTAGATGTTTCAGATTTCCCATAAATTGACACACCACCATAATATATAGAAGTTACCTTAAATTGACACCACCATAATATATAGAAGTTACCATAAATTGACATCACCATAATATATAGAAGTTACCATAAATTGACACACCACCATAATATATAGAAGTTACCATAAATTGACACATCACCATAATATATAGAAGTTACCTTAAATTGACACACCACCATAATATATAGAAGTTACCTTAAATTGACACATCACCATAATATATAGAAGTTACCTTTGAAAAATCCAGGTCATTTATGTTGTCAGGAATCAACCTGATGATCACTTTGACTTGGCCAATCAGGTGCTCTAACTCTACCTGAAGATAAACAATCAAAGACATTTCAATCTGTATAAAATGTATATGCAATTAAACACATATTAATACATGTATACATCAATGTTGGCTCAATTAAACACATATTACTACATGTATACATCAATGTTGTATACATCAATGTTGGCTCAATTAAAAACATATTACTATATGTATACATCTATGTTGTATACATCAATGTTGGCCAGATGTAGCTCTTGTTATATGTGGCTCCCAGCGAGCCAGTTTTTTTCTATAATACAAATATTTGTACATGTATTGGCTTGATAAAGTGATATTTCTATAAAGTATTTTTTACTACATAAAAAACCAGTAAGCGCCCTCAACTACCTCATGTCTGGCCCCGCCTCTACTATGTAGATTGGGAAAATTACCTACTCAAACGATTTACAGCACAATAATATTAATATAAAGATAATTCATTGAAAATGTTTATTAAAATCTGAACATATTATGGTCTTAAAATGAAAATAAACTGACAATCCAACTTGATAGAATAAAATAAATAATGTTATTTTTGTTCCAACGATTTGAAAATTAAAATTTACTAATTCAAGAACCAATATCAGCTGCTTAACAGGCATTCAGCCATAAGTCACAAAAAAAACCCCAACCAAATGAAGTGACTTACAATGGTTTGTTTCTCTCTCTGTAGCTCATCACCGACTGTAGAATCTAAAATAGCTACGACTGAAGACAATTTGTATAGGTCGTACTTGACAAGTCCTTGCAGACTTGCACACAATGGAGTCAACCGCTCATCAATGGTTGGGCAACCGATGCTTAAAATGTCAGCTAGCTGTAAAATTGAGACAGCAAACAATTAAATTAAAAGAGAAAAAAGCACTTCCACCACCAAAAAGTAAACATTGACCAAGAATAATTTGAGTCTTCATTTGAATTGCACTTATTAACCTTTTACCTACCACAATCACCTCTATCTATAGCCGACTAAATTTAGCTTTAAAAGTTTAACTTCAGCATTTGTAGGTGTTTACAGTTTTAATAGGTCACAGACTTTTTCTTCTGCTATATTTGTCATGCTAAATTGATAAATTATTACTCACATTTAGATAAACAACTTAGAAGGAATGAAAACATATGAATGGAAATGATAATAAAGGTGTTTATAATATAAATTTTTAAATATGAAAAAGATCAAGCCAGATAGTGATTTATATTAAAGAATGAATAAAATAACTTGGTTTTAACGACATCACCGTATATATTTTTTTTTCAAAAGTCATTCATTAATTAACATATTATTTATACAGTTAAAAGGTTTGTTATGCATTTCTCTGTATATCTTTAAATTTTGAAAATTAATTTGACAGATCTAACTTTCTTCAAGTGGTCTTTTCTGACGGGTCTATGGGTAAAGAGGTCAATCTTTTAAAATTAGACATTTATGTTGTCTGCCTGGAATGCGCAGGGAAATTCACTACTAAAATTTCTGGAGAAATAAATCGCAGTTAACTTGTCTCAGTGAGATTTGTCCCAGTAACTTTTGCTGAAGGAATAAGCTTACAATTTTAAGGCCACCAGTTCAATTTATGATTTTAAGCCTTACTTTCAAATCATCATAATCTAAAGATGGCGGCAGTGGGTACTCTGGAGCCAGCTGACGCTGGAGGAATAAAAGGCCCAGCCTTTGCTTCAAACACCGGCCACGGGGGCTCCTTGGCAGTTTGTCAATGAGGTAGGACTGATTGTGATGATGCTCTGTTATGTCTCCCAGGCAAATGCACAGCTGAGGCAGCTGGTAATTAAAAAAAAAAAATCAAAATGATTATGACTAACTACCTGACTCAAATCAGAAATGTTGGAATGAATGATGAGAGCTTTTGACGTGGCAGGATGAAGGTAGGGATAGGCTAATAAAGAAAAAAAACTGAACAAATACATACCGAAACCATCCAGTCAATTGGGCTGTAGCATTCTAGTAAGGAACTCAAGCAAACTTCAAACTCCCAGGACAGACAACTGATCGATACACATTTTTTTTATTAAAAAGGAGAAACAAAAAAAAAAAATAAAGTAATAAAAAAAAATAACAAAATGTGGAATTAAATTCTTTTTTAATATAGTTCTACATTTGGACAGGAAGTTTATTTATTTTATCGAAACCTCAAAAATATGTTTCAAAAAAAATTATTCCTACCATTGAAAGCTTGTATGGAGTAAAGTTTTACAAAGCAGATAAAACATAAAACTGATGTCTGTTTCGTTTCGCAGGGGACTGAAAAAAAAAACAAAATTGAACTCGGGTCAAATCAACAAACATTTCAAAAATGTTACTAATTAGGAAATAATTTCATCAAAAAATGTACATCAATCAAATAGTTTATTATCTTAAACAAAAAAAAGGTCAACCGGAAGTGTAAAAGGTCAGACTGACCTCGTTTGAAGGAAGTGTGACAGAGTATTTAAAACGGCTCTCAAACTTTCAGCCAGTGCTTCGTCATTCAGACTTCTTGTTTGCTTCTCAGCCACGTCTTTAGTTGGACACAGAGAGGCACTGGAATGAGTTGAGCAAATTAAATTAGCACTCATTTTTAAAGACATAATGCACAACCCCCCCTTCCCAAACAACTTTATATGCATCACGTACCTCTATCTAAAAATTGTAACCATCGTTTATAACTCGATGGATGTTTTCTAATTACAATTTTGTCATAGCAAGGTATACATCATAGACTTTTACATGATTAAATGCATAAATTGGTTATTCTCCAGAATTAAAAAAAAAAAAAAATTGATGGATTTATATTTCAAATACAATGCATTAGTGTATACTGAATGGGTAAAGGATATACAGTTGTATTCTGTTCATGGGTTAAATTTCTATTAAAAATGAAACTTGTCACTGCATTAACTGATCACCCACAACCTAACACAGACTTTTATCAAAGGGAATAAAAAGAGCGACCTCACACTGAAGCTTTTTGATGGAGGGATAGGGTGAGGCTAATTGGACACTAGAACAATTTTCGTCAGTGAAAAGATATTTGGTCCTGGCCAGCCATTGGACAGGTTACTTTACAATTGTGACTAGGTGAGGTTTTTGAGCCCAAATGCTCCCGGCAACTATAGTTACACATATTTGTGCAAAATTTTTCTCCCTGACCATTTGATGTAGACTTTAGTCGAGATGTGGTAATGCTAGAAGAGCCTGATTGACAGCACAATCTCTATTTCAAATTGGACATTTTCATTTTTTAAATACAGCATAAAAATGTTTAAAGGAAAACCAAAGAAAGAAATGAACCTGATATCCCTTAAGTTGTAAAATGTCTGTTTCTCTAGAAGATCTTCTTTTAGTGCACCTAAATAAAAAAAAAACAACATAGTCTTAATTCAATGAAGTGATGTAAAAAAGACTAAAATTAGTAAATGGTTGAAAAACCAAATAACTGCACAGATCAGCTTCACTGATGAGAATCTATTTCAACATTAATGTATCAAATTAATGGATGAGAATTTTAAAAACAAAAACATAAAACAACAACAACAACATGCTGACCCAGATTGACTAAGAGACGAAAGAGATCTTTGGAATTAGGACAGAAGCTTGGACTTTTCTTGATATTCATCTTCTGTATCATCCATCTCAAAAGGTTGGAAATGATGAGCACCAGCGAAGGTGATGAGTGGATGGACACTGAAAAGAAAAAAATATGTTTTTGCAATCAAAAAATAAAATATAAGCTGGTTACAAATAAGTAACATTTTTTGTAGTAACTCAAAAAATGTTCACTTCTATATGTAAACAACAATAGGCTTAGCACTGACATAGAAAAATAAAAACTGCTCTAAAAAAAAATGCAATCAGTTTACCAGCTTTAAGGTAGTGTAATTTAGAACCTGAGACTCAAGTTTTAAAACTAAACTTGTTATCTCTGTTATCTATTACAAAAAGCTAAGAGTCCCAAACGGCACGTCACCAGTGCTAACTAATTAGGCTGTTTACTTCAGTTCAGCCCAGAGAAAAATAATTTAAGTATTTCTTTAAAAAAAAGTTCCCTTAGCCCTAGCCGGCCATCGGGGCAGATGAAGTGTAGAATTCATCTGTTTCTATAACCTCGGTATATGAAGGGATTGTGTGGTTAGCACAACGCCCAGCCGCCTTTACTTCCCCAACTTAAAGTCAGGTACTCATTTAAAGCTGGGTGGACTTGTGGGACGACTTTGTACCAAATTTCACCTGGAAAAAAATTCCATGGGACTCACCATGGATGGAACCTAAGACTCTCAGGTCGACAGTCGAGTATCTACACCACTCGGCCATCCGTCCCACTATTTCTTTAAGGAAGGGCTATGTAAAAAAAAAGACTCAGATTCAACTGACTAAACGTTTCATTTTTAAGAGAAGCTTTTCAATTCATCTTTTTCGCTCTGACACATCACAGACAGAAGTGTTTAATATTTTCGATCACTGCAAACATCAGATTGTTATAATCAAGGTTAGGAAACAAAATAAACATACATGTGCACAGACCTATGTCTAAGTGAGTCACTTCCCCTTTTCCCTTAACTTACTCAAGTTCCATAACCACAGCATGACTTTGTCTGGGTAGGAGATCTTTGACATGCAACACTGGATCACACTGGACTGTAGCGTACACGTCAGGCTTTCTGGAAACATAAATAGCGAAAAGATTGAAAGGTTTCATCATCATCATCATCAATCTTGAGAAATTTTTGCCACTGACCTAATAATGTCAACAAAAAGCACATTAGGGAAAAAATT
Source organism: Bulinus truncatus (assembly GCA_021962125.1). Taxonomy (NCBI): domain Eukaryota; kingdom Metazoa; phylum Mollusca; class Gastropoda; family Planorbidae; genus Bulinus; species Bulinus truncatus. The sequence continues at coordinate 18,232,821 of JAGDYQ010000002.1, forward strand.
CTTTTGAACTCAAGCTAACTATCTTTTAAAATAAAAAAAGTCATCAAATTTTAAAATTAAGACACAGCATTAAATAAAACAAATGGAGAACTGCTTAACAGGTTAATTTGATAAGGGAAAACAATTATTCAATCACCGGCATCAATGCTAGCGAGGTGCTTATCGATGTTAGACTCAGATGGAACAAATCCAAAATCTTGAGGGCTGACATTTTCAGTAAACAAACAGCAAAAATGTTCAGGATGAAACAAAGTCAGTCCAGGATGAATGTTGGTCAGTTTAGACGGCTTTACTTCTAGCTAATAAAAGAGAGAACAAAAATAAAAGATTACTAATAGATCATAGTGGAAGAAACGTTTACAAGACCCAATGAACAAATCTTAAATATACATTGTACATGTAAAAAGATGCACCAAGCATTAGCGAAGAAAAAAATTATGTAAAAAAAATATAGAAATGCATTTTAAAGTCATACTTTATATTAAAAAAAAAAAAAAGGTATTTCCATCTCATTGCAGTCAGAATCTTGAAATTCTTTCTCAAAATAAAAATGAAAAAATATTAATAACAAGCTGTTGGGACAAAAATTCAATTTAAAGGCATTGTTCATAACAATTGATCACAACGATATTGTTCACAACAATATTGTCCAATATTTAGAACCATACCTGCCCAATGTGCACAGCGTGCTCTGAGGCCATGTCTAGACTGTCATCATCTGGGGGGGGCAATAAGTCAGAGTTTAAAGGCCGTCAAAACAGATAAGCAGAAAATGAAAATGACAATGAATTCATTTTAGGTAATATCATGGTATTAAACAGAGTGAATCATGAATATCTTTTACCACAAATATAGTAGTAAACACATATTTATATAAATTAACGTTTCTAGAATAAAATTTAAGACAAAAAGTGAGCTTACCATATTCGTTGTTAGCCTCTTGGTGAATGTTTTCCTAAGAGTTAGAAAAATTCCATTCAAAGGTTTGCTTTTAGCAATATACACATACATGTATTCTGTTTTGTCCACATCTTTTTATTTCTAGCTACACTCATTTATTCACCTTTAAAAAATATATTCTTAAACAGCTAGTGCTATCCTGATTGTTAATATGTCAAACAACAACTAAAAAATTTTTAATTAAAGGTTCTTTTTAATATAACTGTCTTGAGAACTTTAAAAATAAGATAAGTTTAGAGTTTAAAGAATTTATTGAAATCTATATTAAAATAAAAAGGTTACTAAGGAACAAAGCAGAAAAAGATTTTAAAAGAACTCAACTTAGACAATAAATGTGATTTTTTTTCCTCCACTAATTAACATTTTTTATACTGCACCAATATAAGATTATTTGGATTCTAAAAAGTATATCAAAGTAGAAAATGTTCTTTAGTAGCAAGCACTGGTTACTTTGATATATCTCTTTATTTACTTGGAATGTATGGGCTACTTCAATCTCTATGATAAAACCTTTATATATGCAGCAGAACTCTACATCACATTCACACTGTACAAAACATTTCTTTTTTTTTTTTTGTAAAACTAAATATCTTGTGATAATTTTCCTTACCCTCAATTCATTTTTCACTTTCATCAATTGGTCTTCTTTAGCATCCTGTACAAACAAAATTAAGAGCTAATGAGCCAAATGTGGAAAACAAAAAAATTGTGCAATGCTAAGCATGAAAAATGCATTGGACACATAAATGACTAGAAAAGGTCAAAAAAAAAATTATTTCCCTTTGCCTTAAGGGCCATCAGGGTAAATGCAGTGCAGTGCATATGCCATCTTCTTCTGTAACGACTGAATATTAAAGTATTTTGTGGCTAGTACACTATACCCAGCCACCTTTACTTCCCCCCAACTTAAGTCAGCTACACATTTAAAGTTGGGTGGACTTGGGGAAGGGGGGGGGAGCTTTTGACTTTGTCCCCCCCCCCCAGATCTGCAACAGTCATGGAACATGCATTCTGTTAGAATATATAGCGCTTCCAGATGAAGACTAATCTTATCAATGCGAAAATTTAACTAAAAAAAAATTTCTCCTCTAATTACTTAGCAGGTTAAAATAGTTGTTAAGCCTTTTAGTTGCATTTTCTATCAAAAACATTTCAAGTTTATAAATTCGTCTTCTTTCTAAGGGCCACACACAAGTCTCACCAGAACCACATACAGCTTGCAGAACAGGAAACGCTGGCCTAGAAATAAGGCTAACAAGAATAAACCTTTATTTATTAATATCACTTGCACAGAATGGAGTATTTTATATGAAACAAAAAGATAGGGTGAAAATAATTACCTCAATCTGAACTGCTTTTAAAAGTTCATCAAGGCTTTTATAAGCCGCATTTTGGCCTCTGGATTTCTTGTTGGACTGTAAAGGCAAAACATGACTAAGTTATATTTTATTTTTAAAAAAACTTGATCTGTTCAGATTCGTATAATTATTTGTTGTAACAATTAAGCATACATCAGTATTTTTTAAATGTGTCCACATGATTTTATGTTTCCTGGGGGATGGGGGGGGAAGGGGAGACAAAATGTGTCCAGTTCACAACATGTACAAAAATTGTCTCCCCCTTTTTTTTTGTAGAAACAATATTTCTATAAGCATAAAGTACAAGCATGGACTAAGAGGTCATAAAATATTATATCAGCTTTAGGTACAATACTCGGTTTTGGTGGTAGGGAATGTTAGATGTGAGTAGTTGTGGTTCTTTCAGAATTTAGATTATTATGTAAATCCAGATAGTCAAAAAGCACAACAAACTGTGAGTTTTATATTCTTAACAAAAAGAAAAACATAAGCTACTCTAGGAGCTCAAATAATTAAATTAGACCACAAGTAAACGTATCCTAGAATAAGATCCAAACCTGAGCCTTTTAAACCAGTGCTTCCTGTCATAGTATAGTTGTGTGTACTCCTTTTTTCAGCTCGTACCAAACTAATACTCTTTTAAATTCTTAGTGGCTCACTTAAGTAAAAAAGGGTCTCTTCTCTACATGTAAAGAAAATGCTGTTGGGGGAGGGTGGGGGCAATGCCGTAGCCGGGGGGGGGGGGGGGCAGGGCTCAGCCCCCCCAAAACAAAATCCTGGCTACGGCCTTGGGTGGGGGGTATGTATCCGGAACATTGTTATACAATATTATAATGGGGAGGTGGTTTGAGAATGCGCACTTTATACAGATCAACAGATAAATAAAAAAACAACAACAACATTATGTTGTTATTTTAATAAATAAAACAGTATTGAGCATCAATTGTGTATTTCTAATGTAGCGTTATTGTTATTGTTGTTGTTGTAGTTTATTGAGTACAACCATAACATAAAGGCTCATTGTTCAAATTTTCCCATGCAGAGATTTTCACAGATGTGTGAGAGCCCTAAGAAAAGTATTTGTCAGGCAGGTCCCTCTACGCATCAGATTATGAAGAAATTGTCAATCGTCCTATCTATGAGAATGGTTCTGCTTGCCAGTATTTTGCTTCAAGACAACCAATGTACAGCAACCTGGCATAGCATTTTAAATTCATAATGATATAAAAATTCGCAAAATATAGCTCCTTTTTTTTTAAATTTTATTATTGTCATGCCTTCATTCATTATACCTGAATGTCTTTGTATAACTTCCATTCCCAGGGCTTGCTTATGAGTGTATGTCTTTTTATATTTATTTCTCTACACATTACTGCATTGTCTTTGATGTTATCCCTTAGAACAATAATGATAATTTTTTTTTTTAAATCTATAAAGATACTATTGACTTATGTGTTAAGTATTTAACACCAGTCTCTAAAGCAGCAATCACACATTGTAATGCACATCTGCCACCCAGTGTGCCATGGAGTTCAAGACCCTAAATTAAAAAACAAATACAAAAGGACAAGCATGCTAAACATCAACTATTTTGAAATTGAAAGACTTTAAAACAGAAAGTTGTGGCAGAGTTAGATAAACATCATCACCTCATTGAGATCACCGCCAGCATCTGGTACTGTAAAACTTTCACTAAAAAAAAATGAATGCTATTAACTGTCATTGCATGCAAATATGACAAATTTACTATATTAATTTACTGCAAAATTAAATATCAGTTACAAAAAATCTGTAAATTAAAAATTAAAATATTGCCAACCTATTTCCACAAGTATTACATCTATGTCAAGACATGTGATAATAATTTGCTGAAGCTTAGTCTAACAATGAAGTTAATATTAATACACATCACATGGCTACTAATTTTACCAAAACTATGGTCACTATGGAGCTCGACGCAAACATAAAATGTGAAGATAGTGAGACAGATAATCATATTTATACACAGAGAGAAAAAATGAAAATGCAATATTTTATATAATGTAATATAAATATAAAAGTATACTGCACCTTTTGATTGGTGATTTAATAAACTTTTCAATGTCTTCTAATTCATCATCAGATTCCAGGATCTCTATCACTAGTTTTTAAAAAATATTATTTCAAAAATTACAGAGAGCATTTCAAATCACATGCATAGACAGTATAGTCTGTATGGTCACAGTGTATATGTACTAGAAATAGTGCATGTCAGTAAGATCGCACGATATTTTAGAATCTTTTTTGTGGATACCTACAAGTCTACTATTTAGTATAGACTATGAAGTCAATTGTCAAGTATAGTAGTATGAGTCACTATCGTCTATGAGTATGACTTTTTTATAATCGTAGTTATGAATTGACACTAAAATATGATACTAACCTGACTCGTCTGAAGATAAAGGCTCATCCATCTATAAAAATGTCTGGTTTTTATTCATTTTACAATCCTACGTTTTGGTTATCGTTTTTTTTTTAATTATCAGTTCACTGACAAAATGCATGAAAACTGTCCTTTCACTTTTGATTTCAGTGGTTAACTTTCGAACTGATTTCATTCGTTAAAAATAATAATTCTAAATTTATATTTCCGAAGATCATTGGTGATTTATTAAGCTTTTTAGTCTCAATATATTAATATATTAAATTTAGCAAATAGATGTTATCATAAATTTAATAATTTCAAATTAATTATAATAAAATTATTTTAAACTTATAAGCAGTTTTTTTAAAAGAAAGATATACAAAAATAAAAATGCGTTTATTATATAATAATTATTAGCATTGGCCTCTTTGGGGAATTGTGGGATAACGTTTCGACGACAACAATGTAAACTTCCTTTTCGCAATAGTTTATGAATTAAAGTAATGAAATAACAGGTTTTTAATGTTTCTGATTAATATCTGATATTTTTTTATGAAATGGCTTTTGTTGTTAAAAATACAGAAGATCTAGAGGATCTAGATGAAGCAGAACTTGAAGACTTGTATTCCTGGGTCGATAAGATTCCACTTTCTAGACCTAAGAGAAACATAGCTCGCGATTTTTCAGATGGAGGTAATTATTGGTCAGATTCCGTAGCTATGATTGTTCGAAAAAGAAAATTATTACCTTATGGACATATCTTCTAATGTCTCTATTATCTAATCTGAGCATTTTAAACGTTGTTCTCTTAACATTGTAAAGGTTATCTCTGCCCAGCTCACCAAAATCATTACGCCGGTATGGACATCAATTGTTATAATTTATGTCATTATACTGGCTATTCATATTTATATTGTGACAAAGAAGATCATACTTTTTCTGCATTGTTCTCAATTTATATTATTTCATTTTGAAATATCTTAACGCACTGTCTCCGGATACGTCTAAGCGTACTACGTATTTTTTTTCGGGATACGTCTAGCAAACTTTGATGACGTCAGTAAACAGAATGAACTCTTATGATTTAAAGTTATTTTCTTTTCACGGGAAATTGCATAACCGAGCAATTTTTTCTGATTATACATTAAAATTGTAGCTATATTTCTGTGGCGCGCTGGCAGAGAGGGTTAATCGCTTGGCCGTGACCCATTTTGGCTAACTATATGCGGGTTCGATTCCTCTCAGAGACATATTTTTTTTTTTTCAGATTTTTTTTTCAGGATTAGGGTTAGGGATAGGGTTAGGGTGTGGAGCAATATCTATTGATGGTCCCCGAAAAAAAAAAATACGGGAGACATTTTTTTTTTCAGATTTTTTTTTTCAGGATTAGGGTTAGGGATAGGGATAGGGTTAGGGATAGGGTTAGGGATAGGGTGTGGATCAATATCTATTGATGGTCCCCGAAAAAAAAATATATCTCCGATTATTAACAATAAATGACGTCATCAACGTCTGCAGTAAATAAGAGTTCTCATTCATTCTGTTTACTGACGTCATCAAAGTTTGCTAGACGTATCCCAAAAAAAAAAATACGTAGTACGCTTAGACGTATCCGGAGCCAGTGCGATATCTTAAACAAATTCTACATTAGTTTAATTAAATCTTGAAAGATTATATTATATTATATTGAATAAGGATGTTTGTCTTCAAACTTTAATAAAATTGAAATGCTTTTTTACTGACACAATATTGCCTAATCAATATTTAATTCTTTAGATATTGATAAAAGAATTTTTTTTTCAAATTTTTATTATAAGTAAATTAATTCTTGATGATTTTCCATCACCTTTTACAATTCTCATCGCCACTGTCTAAGTGATGGTAGCGGAGTTGGTTAAACACTTTTTGCCCCACATTGTCTCATTACATAACTACACTCCAGCTAATTCAACTAAAATGAAACTGGATAATTGGAGACAACTTAACAGGTATCCTAGAACTCCTGTCCAGCTAGCTTATCTAATTAGCCTAAAAATTCTACATTAATTTTTCATTAGCAAAGTCATTTTTTTTAATTGTTCATCTTGCTCTTTGTCATTAACATATCTTAAGGAAAAAAATTGCTTGATAAAATAAAGCCAGAATATAATTAGACATTTTTTCTATGTATTAATTGATTTTGATCACTGTTTTTTTTAAGCTGTACTTGTAGACGTTGAAGATTGATCAAGGATCAAAATGAATAATTTTTCATTTTTATTTCTTAAATTATTCATAAATGCCATTTTATTAAGAATTCCTTGAATTTTAAGAAATCTGAAATTTAAATAAAAATGTTTTTTTTTAAAGTAGCAGCCTTTTTTTATGGATGAAATAAAGATCAGCATAGGGAACTCATTTAAATTATTTCTCTGCTTTTTGTCTATGATGCTTTTATTTATTTAACTTTTTCTGCAGAATTAGTTATATAGCTCTTGTTTTTTTTTTTTTTGTTTTATATCTTATATTCTTTTTAGTTTCATTCATGCATTCTCTAATTATATTTAAGATTATACTAGAAAATTTCTGTTCCTTGGGGTTGCAAATGGATTGTTGTCATGCCTGATTGAAGTCTTAATTTGTTATCCTAGAGAAGACAGTTAACTAGTTTGCAACACAGTTGTCTAAATATTATAGCAGCCCCAATTAAGTGGAAAAGTTGTTACTGACTCAATACAGTATAAAAAACCTTTTTTTTTTTTTTTGCATGCACTTCATATACTTCCCATAAAAATTATCTGGCCCTTGTTTTTTTGAATGACTATAATTACTAGGGAGCGACCAATAATCAGATCGGTATCGGACTGATATTGGCACTATCGGTTAATATCGGAGCAACCGATAGTCAGACAGATATTGGCACTATGGGTTAACTATCGGACCGGCCGTTTTTTGGCTGCCGATGCATTGTTTTTTTTTTTCACAACAGAGTTGCAGAAAAAAAAATCCGTAAATAACCCAATTCTATAACCAGATCAGACAAGATTTTAAAAAAAGGGAAAAAAAACCTGTACACAGAAACTGTCAAGTCTACAAAAATTGCATCAGCGATATGACCTTGAAACAATAGGATTGGCATTTCTTAATTCTAATGTATGACCTTGAATGATACAATTAGTGAACATTTGTGTGTATTTTTTCTTTTGGGATGGGAAGTTGGGGGGGGGGGTATTACGGTAGTGGAGGGTAAACAAGACTCACGTGTGGGCGAGGTGTTACAAAATATGACAGGGAAAGGGAGGAACAAGGGTTGACAACTTGACATACGTCATAAGTTTGAACTACTGCATGAGAAAAACACGTGTTTGGCATAGTTGTTGATTAAAAGAAAATATCGGTATCGGTAAAAATGCTGGTGAAAAATATCAGTATCGGACTATCGGTAAAAAGGCATATCGGTCGCTCCCTAATAATTACCTTGTTCATATCTAATTAAGCTTCTTTTTCTGATTTCTTACATTTTTCTTGCACTCATTTGACTATTGACTTTCATTTCTAAAAAAAACATTCAAATTAATTCATTTATCTTGGCATTGTTTTCAGTTCTTGTTGCGGAGGTGGTCAGACACTTTATACCTAAACTGGTTGAGCTACACAATTACACTCCTGGCAGCTCAACTCCACAGAAAATGCAAAACTGGTTCCTGCTGAACAGGTGATCATTGGTGATTTTGGTTGCTCCAGATCAGCATATTTTCTTTCTGGAAAATTTTATTCAATAAAGTCATCAGTCACTTTTCATAGTGTGTAATAACTGAATCGATATGTGTGATTTCAAATGAAAAGCTTCTATTTCTTACAGCTTTGTCTTTTGTTTTACGCATTGTCTTTGGCAATGTGAATCTTTTATTGATGAAATATCATCATCATATATTTCATATTCGGCAATGTTTAAATGCCAGTCTCAACCACACTTTTCCTTAGGTACACTTAACAAAAAATATTATTAATTATAAAGCCGCAATATGGGTTTGAAACTATCCCCTTCAGTTCTTCTCCATGACAGGAGACTTAACAATCCTTTGCCTGCATAGGGATACAAATGAATCATATATGGGCTTAAAAACTCAAATAAAGACTTTCTTTAATGAAGGCTGAATATCAGTTTGGGCTTATTATTACAGATAAGAAAAGAAAAAAACACTTTTCTATAGAGCATCTAATAAATGTAACATCATATTTCAGACAATTTTTTTTTTCCTTTTTTCTCTACTATATATTTTTCTTTTTATTTCTATCTTTATCTTTTGCTTGAAAATTGTTTTTATACTGTTAAATATTGTAAAAAAATTATTGTAATATTCATAGACCATTTAGAGTTTAATTAACTAATCATGCTATTTACAGTCAAACCTTGGCTTACAGTAACTTGATTTATAGCTGTTTAGCAAGACGAGCAAAATTAAAAAATAAAGTTTGCCTTAATATACATGAAATGTCTGGCAAAGCAAAAGGAAATGTTTGGGAGAAATTATGTTTGTTTGGAAAGTTCTTGTTGATGTAAAATACTGTTCAGAGAATTGTTACATTCTGATGCCAATAGACTTGACTATGAATGTTAATGACTTCAAAAGAATACACCAGTCACGAGTTTTTAAAAGAAAAATTACCATACTATTTTAGCTCTGTCTCCCATGCTTTACAAAATTGGATCACAAGTCATTCTCTGTATGTTCATAAACGAAGTTTTGACTGTATTATAATTATAACAACTTCACTCTTTGTAAGGCAATTAATCTTCCCTTTTAATTATAATATATTGTTTTTTAAGCTTGACTTGCTAAAAACAAATATTTCTGTATCATTATTAGAGGCAACTCTATTTTTTGTTTAATTTTTAGAATAATCATTTTTAAAATTTAGTTCTAGCAAAGTATATATTACAACATTAATCAGTGCTGGCAAATTTTAACGTTTTGATTGCGCTTCAGATTTTTATTCTCATTCTTCTTTTTTCTTTCCTACAGAAAGGTTTTCATGAAACTAAACTTTCAACTGACTGAAGATCTGATTAGAGAGCTATGTCTCGGTAAGCAAGGCCTTGTTGAGAGATTCCTAATGCACCTTAGGGCTAAAATTGAAAAAGCTAATTGGGATTTGCAAAAAGGAGTAGGAGAGAGAAATGAGGTAGCTCAGCATCAGTCAAAAACTGCAGTGAGAATGATGAATCAGAAAATTGCTAAAGCAAAGCACTTGAATGATAAGCCAGAGGCAGATCAAAACTTAAGTAAGCCTTTTTCTTGTATATAATTCATTGTCTTTTTAAAATATAGATGATATACATTTTAAGGCAAATACTTAAAACAATTACCCAAGCCCACAAAGCACATTTTGCATAGATCATCTGTTTCTGTAGCCTCAGTATATTTACTCATCTGTTTCTGTAGCCTCAATATATTTGCTGACTGTGTGGCTAGCACAATGCCCAGTAGCCTTGACTTCCTCAACTCAAGTCAGGTACTTGTTTAAAGCTGGGTGGAGTAGTTGGAGGGCTTTCAACCAATTCTACATGACTTGACCTTGAGAGCAGAGATAATTAATACATTTTCAGACAATTTTAGCTCTTATTTGATTTTTTAGCTGTGTATTCTTATAAAAAATTACTTTTACTAATTACTACCACTGTTCAAAAATAATACAATGAACCTGCCGAAATTAAAAACAAAACATGGATCAAACAAAATGAATCAAACAGTTAAAATTGTTTGTAACTGAATACCCTAATTCCCAATCTAAGTGAACAAGGGAAATCACTTGTCATAGATGAAATCATGGCTATCTTTCCTGATTAATACTTGTTAAAAATACGCTTCCTTTACCACTTTTTATTCTAATTTTCCAGCTAAAACATACTGATTTATATTTTTTTTTCATAGGTATGTCAAATTTTAACACACAGGGTTATGAAAGAGAGGATTACAGAAATGAAGGTAAAGTTGGTCTACATTTTAGAAAGCGAAAAAAAAAAAGACTTTTGAACTTATTTTCTTATATATTTAAGAACATATCAATATCGTTCTTTGAACTTGAGTAAAATCCAGTATTATTGTTCTTGCTTTTTTTTTTTTTCAATATTGTGGTATACCAGCCATGGGTGCATCCTCTATAGGTCAACAAGTACTTTTCCCATTGCAGCTTTTTAATTGTTCTACAATGAATAACAATTTTTGAAAGAAAACTAAATTCAATGACTTACTTGTTACCTTGCTGTATATATTAGACATTACTTTTTAATCTGGTGTTTTTTCCACTGGTCATTGACTTTGACATGTAATATTTCAGTTAAAAAAATATCTACTAACACACACCATGTAATTTATTATTTTAAAGAATATGTTGAAACTTATTAAAGCACATTTAAGTAATATAACCAATTCCTTTACATATCATTGTCAACGCTGATTTTCATTTATAAGAGTCATCAGCTACTTTATTATTTTAATTAAAAAAATATTTGCCATTGTTATTCACTTCCCTGGAGCTTTATTGAAGATTCACTTAACATATGTATTTTTTTTTATTTCTATTATACTAGTGTCTCCTGGCAGACAGAAACTTCCTCCAGCTCCCTTGCACAAAGGGTATGTATATATTCTTGGTAAACTAACATGCTGAAATAATTTTTAAAGCAGGTTAAACATAACATAATAGATGATTAATGTAGTCTTTTAAACTTTTGACTTTTGCAAACCGTAATTTTAAACAGAGCTTTATTTCTTAGTAATGTGCTTCCATTTTTTTTTTTAGATTGCACAGACTTCTCTTTATCGAAATGTTTCTTTTGATTTAATTATTAAATATTTGTACATACATACACACTCAGAAATATTACTCTAAATTTAATTGTGTGAAAATAAATAATATATCTATTATAGTAGTGATTGCTAAAATATGTTTCATCGTTTTTTTTTAAATCTTTTTTGTTTAAGTGCTATAACCAGCTATTAATAATAGTGAATAAATTCTTGTGTCCACATTTAGCAATGCAAAGATGAAACCTTCTGAAGATATGATGCCTAGGGCTGTGTATGAAGAAAAAGAACAAGAATGTTTAGCCAAAGAGGAAACGATTCAGGTTTGGTGAATTTTTTGTTTTATTTGAATAGCCTGTTATTTCCCTTGCTAATGTCTATTGACATTTCTTCTCTGCTCCGCCTAGTGTAAAAAAACAAAATGATGGCAACTCTCACCCCAGACACAAAAATTAATCTCCAGTTTGTCTGAATAATTTTGGTCAATATTTGCAATCCTCAGATTCTTCAGGCAAAAGTGCGGAGGCTGGAACATCTTCTTCACCTCAAGGATGTTCGATTGGAAGAGCTCCAGAGCAGACTTGAGTCCATGAGACCAACAGGGAAAAATAAACGATAATTCACAGAATTCACCACATTATTTATTATTATGCGATAAAAAAAAATATAACATCGATTAACATTGGAATGACTGCAGAAGCATAAGCACTATTCAGCTGCGATTTCCAACTTCGCCAGATGATTTGTTGATGTGGTACATATAAAATCATTTATTCTTGTAGATATTTAAACATCAACTGGTCACCCTCAATAGTTCATTACTCAACGAGAAAGGCTTTCTTTGCATGTCATTCTATTTCTATAAAATCATATAGCTCCATCTTAGAGCAATGACTTGATCTTTGTGTACAATATTCTTTAAAGTCTGTTATGGTGTTTACAGATTATAATAATCTGTTAGCTGTTACAGTTTTCAATAAATTATTATGAATTATGACAATCTATTAATTAGCTATTACAAATTAACTGTGATCATATTTTTATTTCTTATCACCATTCAGTTGTGATTAAAGGAGTTTTTTTTTATATTTAAACAATAAAAGACAAAAAAATATTGAGATTAATGATTTAATTGATTTAATTATTTCATCATTTTTCATGCACTATTGATTTAATTATTTCATCATTTTTCATGCACTGTGATTGACACCTCAAGCTTATTTGTTTGACCAGTATCCTAGGTGGTCACATGAGTTCACTGAGTCATATACCATACAAATCTCTTTATTTACAAAAAAATGTTACACTTCTTAACCTTCTATTTTAACATCTGCATTTTTTTATGATGAAAAAATTGATGTCCCTTCAATGGGGTAATCAGAAACTGTAATGATATATATATATATATATTATTTTATACTGTTTTTTTTTTTAAAGTGTATCTCTTTAGCGTTAATAAAGAATGATCAGCGCATACTGCTGTAAACGGATCCATTCTTAGGTTTTTTGATGGGGGGGCATAGATAGATAGAGAGGGGACCAAGATACATTTACTTATCAATCACAGGCAACATCTAATTTGATAAGAAATAAAACATGATTGAAGGGGGGAGATGTAGTTAAGCGTTAGCCATTTTGTCCGTCTACTATGACTGTCAATATGACAAGCAACAAGAATATTAACAAATACTTTTTTTTGTGTGTAATCGTCCCATTCAGATTCATATCTGATGGTCTCCCCGTAGCTGTTTACTCATCAATAACAATTAGTGCACTATGTTACATTAAACTTTTTTTTTTATATCTCACTATTGTTATTGTTGTTATTTTTTTTCATTGTAGGAGGGGGAGAATCACAACTTTTCGATAGTTGGCGATCTTTTTTTTTTTAATTTTCAACTTCCGCTTTTCAGGATTAGGTAATTATTTCAATTTTGAACGACCATCACCAAAAATGAGTTATTACCCACACTTTAGGAACCACTGATGTTGGTCATCCCTGATAAATGTGGAATTTTTTTTTTTGGGAAAATTTATAAGTTTAAAATAATTTAGCAGCAACATTTAAAAGGTTTACGAATTTGAGAATGGAACACATTTAGTTTTACCAGCAGTAATATAGCAAAGTACATAGTTATGGCTGTGTGTGGAAATGTCTCAAGAGATTTCTGTAGTGAAGAGACATTTACTTTCTGGTCACATAAATAATAAATCCAGCCAGCGTCTTAAGTAGGCTGCGTGGTGCGCAGCCCCGTAGCCAGTGGGGGGGCACTGGGGGGCCGTGACCTTCCGCTCGGTGTGGAGTGCCCCCCCCCCCCGCTTAAAAAAGAAGAAAATGAGGAAAAAATAAAAAGTAACTAATATGAGAAGGCGCCCCCTTGCTGGGTATTGGTGCCGCCTGCTTACTTTGACCTGGCAACGGGCCTGGTGGTGCGTACACACAACATCAGCGTGCGCACGCATTTTAGCAGCATATACAAATGTTAAGTAGGCTTATATATAACATAATATCGCGCAAAGTCATGCTAGTTACCTCCCACAGCCTCTTGGTAAAAATATAGAGAACATTGTATAATCAAGTCCATTGAGCAGCAAAGGTAACCGGAAGCTCGAACCCGCGAGCTATGCCATGGCCATGGCCATAGTGCAAGCCACCCCGCGGCCACATCTTTGATTGGGGTGGGGGGCGGTTGTGGCCCTAGGGAGGTCGTCGGAGATCATGCTTGCGGCAGAAGTGCTTAAAAAACATAAATTATTACTCAAAGATGCCCTTTAATTAGTGAAATTATAAGAACATCTCCAATGAGAACAGAGTAGGTCTATACATTCAATAGATGCAGCTTAAGAGATATTTGTGATTTAAAAATGTTTGTTGTTTTTTTTTTGTCGAACTAAATTTTATAAATTGTAATACTTAACCTCTAGTGGCGATAAAATGGTGCAGTGTAACAAATCTAAATGATAATCCAATATGAGAGTCCTGTCAGATAATTTAAATGATAATCCACTATGAGAGGCTAGTCAGATAATCTAAATGATAATCCAATATGAGAGTCCTGTCAGATAATCTAAATGATAATCCAAATATGAGAGTCCTGTCAGATGGTGTAAATGATAATCCAATTATGAGTGTCCTGCAAGGTAGATAAATATAATGTTAGATAAATCACGGGTGTTGTGTTACTAAAAACATAATTTGTCACACAGGAAGCAATAATAGTGCAGTGTAACCCTGATCAGAGGTGACCTCAGTAATGTCTTGGCTCTGATTTTAGTTCTGTTTCAGTCAGATAAAAAAAAACAACAACAACAGCATTCAAGCGCTGGGCCCCTATCACATCTGGGGGCCTAGCTGTCACAACATTCGCCCCGTCTTGAAGGCCGCTACTGCCTTGCAGGCCCACCGAGAGAAATTTCGGGCCCCTGGGCAGGGCGGTCATGGAAACCCGTTCTGATACTAATATATTCAAAAGTTGATTGACCAGCTCAGTCCTAAAACTCGCTGGGCCCCTGGGTATTGGCCCCCTGCCCCCCCCAACCTCTCGGCGCCACTGCTGCCTTGATGTTTATTAATATCAATGCATTCGTTGTTTCTTTACTTACCGTTGTGCATTCATCTTAGGTGTGTGTGTGTGTGTGTGTGTGTCTGTGTGTATTAGACAAGCACTACTTTTGCATTGTGTGTGAAGCGGAGCTGGTGATAGATGGTAGAGACACTCCGTGTGGTATGTAAAGACAAAGTGTGCAGAGATAGACGCATATAGGTCGTATACCAGCGAATCAACGGGACTACACCATTGGCTGGCTCGAAGACTTTCTGACGTCGGTCCTGCTAGTGATTTGCGTGTACATGACTGGATATGTAGATGTGGGTCTCGGTGACTGAAACTGGTGGACAGGGCCGTTCATATTTACTAGGGAGGGTGGGCAGGGGGGATCGTCTGTAGAGAGGTGTGGCAGCACAAGACACGGAAATTAGTCGGGGCCTCTTAAAGTATGATTTAGCATACTTACTGGGGCCCTAAGAAAAATGTTTTAGAGATATTGTGGGGGGACCTAGACAAAGTTATCTGTAGGGGGCCCCTTAAAGTATGATTTATAATGATTTATCAAATAAAGGGCCAATTTTTTCAGTAGGGGGGCCAAGCGGTGTTGCCTAATTCATTAGGACGACTGTTCTAGTGTAATATAAAAATATATAATTCTTTTTTTTTTAAAAGAATGGTGCATTCTTTAAATTATTTGAAAGAATTTCTAAAAAAAAACACTCTTCGATTTTATCACCACCCCCCCTCTCCCCATTTATTTCTCTCTACTTTATTGAACAGAAATTTTTTTTTTTAAACTTAGCCATTTTGTATTTGAAGTCATATAAACGTGACCCAAATAGTCGATAATTGTAAAATACAATTAAACTTCACAATTATCTTTTAAATTTCAGTATCGAAATGGCGATTTTTAGAGCATTTTCGAAAAAAAATGCTCTATTGTCCCCGTTTTGTCTGTCTGTCCGGTTGTCCGTCATCACCCTAGATCTCAACAACCATAAGTCCTAGACCCATGATGTATATATCATTTTGTAGGTCTTGGCCTGCCAAGAAATGGCTTTTTTCCATTTCGCGATCTGACCTCTCAGGGCCGTAAAAGGGGCCTTAGTACCGTTTTTTACTATATAAGCTATATTAATAAAGGAGCGCTATATCTCAGCAACTATAAGTATATATGTATATATCATTTTGTAGGTCTTGGCCTGCCATGTGTACATCAAAAGTTCATTTTGCGATAGGACCTCTGAGGGCCGGGCTTCAGGGCTCATAAGGGGCTTATATATTATATATACACCTTGTACGTTCAATAGCCCGTTCATTTGGTGCGAAATACTGCAGCACGTTGTTTCACCAAGATTTATTAAGAAACTCATCAAATGAAATAGTAAGCTTGTGTTCTGAGTTTAATTGAAAGTACCAGAGCTATGCAACAATTGACGGAGTTTTCGGACGATTAAATGACTATAATTTCGAATGTTTTCAATTTTGAGTCCTATTTCAGTAACCACTAACCACTTGTAGTTAGATTTAAGAGAAAATAATTTTTTTTCAAGATATATGCATTACACTATTGAATTTATAAACATTTCCAAAATTTCCAAATATTTACTGAAAGATAGCATACGTACTGATACATAACATGAAAATGCGCTAACACGTCCTGTGTCCAGAATGGAACAGGCTTAATTGCTTGTTTTTTTATGTATTTATTTGCTATGATCTCGAACATTTTCCCCACCTAGTTTTGGATGCAGATGACTGAGATGTTTGGCTAATTAAAGTTGTTCTGAGGTTGGAAATTATACTTCGAGATAAGACTCCAAGTATCGTCTGTCCCTAACTTGCCGAAACAAGGATGACTTCCCAAAGACTAGATTTATAATGCGAGTCATGTGCCAGATTTTTTTTTTAATTTACTGAAAGCCAAACTTGGGTCGCAAAGTGTATTGAATTAACTAGCGGTCAAAATTTACAAGTAAAATGAAATCATTTAAAAAAAATAATAAAAGAAAAGGAAACTTATTAATAAAGCCATGACCCACTAAAAAAAGTAGTTGTCTAAGTTCTAGAACATATTTTTTCTTTGGTTTGAAGTCGTGATTGGCCAGATGATCACGTGTGTGTTTGAAGAAGTGGCACGCTGACATTACAGTCCTTGTCAAGGAGAGGCTACAATAATCAGTCTTGTCAGTGTGGCTGAACATCTCGAAGGTCTGACAAGGGGATTATATACGCCCACTTCCCACTCCCCTACCAATCTTTATAACCGTGGAGGATGGGGGAGGGGGGAGTTGTATGGGTCGGTCAATTGGTTTGTTTATGTACGAAAAAAAATTCCCGACCTTCATGTTTTAGGAATTCTCGACTCTATGAAGTTTAAAACGCTGCCAACAAAAAAATGTGAGGGAAAATAAGAAGATGATAGAATGCCCATTGGAAGATTGGGCACTGGGCAGCCGAAAGACTGAAGAGCTTAGTGACTTGACAGTAAGATGACTGAACAGTTAGGTGACTGAAGAAAAAGAAGGGTGGGCAGTTGAGTGAATGAAAAACAAGATGACTGAAAAGATGGGTGACTTAACAGTCAGAGGACTAGCCAACTGGGAGACTGGGCAGCTGTGTGACTGGACAACTAGATGATTAACCGACTGGTTAAGTGGGCAGTTGTGTCACTGGACAACTAGATGGCCAACTGGAAGAGTGGTAAATTAGGGAAGCTATATAGCCACCAAATTTGAGGAGTGGGGAAACTGAGTAGGAGGGCAGCTAGATGTCTAGTGTCTGGGTTGTTGTTGTTGCTGTTTTCTATTGTTGGGGTTTTCTGTAGCTTTACAGCTAGCAAACTGGGGACTGAAAACTAAATGGAGATCTAGCTAGAACAGTGGACATCTTGGTGACTCAACAACTAGATGGAGATCTAGCTAGAACAGTTGACATCTTGGTGACTCAACAACTTGATGGCGAGCCTACCAGCTAAGTAGGCATCGGGGTGAATAAATCAGCAGCTGATGGATGCACATTAAATAAATAAAAAGTCTGACTGTTGAATTTTGGGCAGTTAAATGGCTGTACTAGTTTGACTAACTATGTGACATGAAGGACGCAATCAGTGACTTACTTTTGTTTACATCATCTGTATCATGAGCGAAATGGTTTTGAACTTAGGGAGACACACATTAAACATGATAAGCTTCCTCTATACAGTTGACCACTTAGGACAAGATAACTAGAAGAGGAAACCAACAAAATCTACTAGAATACAAAGATACAAAATCAAATGAACCAGGCATTACGTAACCATGAAAAAAAATTGCAAAACAACAACTGATACACATTAACGAGTTTTAACACCTAATGAACACCTTAGCAGAAAACGGTTAATTAAACACAGAAATTGAATCCACCGAAAGATGAACGTTTAAAGGAGACAACTGATATCTCTAGAGGCGTTACTTAACAAGAGGAAAATGACAGGGAAAGTCAAAGCTGGAGCTATTGTGATTTTCTAAATTGTCGATTCCGTGTCATGTCGTGTTTTTCATTCAATATCCAAAAGACACTTAAGCCAAGAAACAAAGCTAATTAATAAATGAAACAGAAATACCACAGTAGTTGTAATAACTTCAAGCTTCGTATACAAGAACTGATACAAAAAAAGGGTATTGAACTAGCTGCAAGGGGAAAGAAGCGATCAAGTGTGATAGTTTTTCTTTCCCTTGCCATTAGTTGTCATTTTCACAAACGGCCTGATACTTACGTTAATATTTATAAACTTGGAACCTTTTCGTCTTGGATATTTTGTTTAAAAAGAGAAAAAAATGATTTTCAGTGAATCTGTTTTAAGTACGTTGGAATTTCGCCTTTTATTGTGTGAGGAAAATGTAAACATTGGAAGACAAAAGTAGATTGAGACATTGTAAGATAAATCCGACTTTTATGTTAGACACAGTCCATTGTTTATACACATAAACCCCGACAGTAAAATTGGAACCGTAGCTGTTTTTTTTTTGTAAAAATAAATGGAAAGAAATTAATAGCTAAAATTTGTTATCCAAATATGGTTGTTAGTAGCCCATGGTCGATACTGAAGCTGACCACCAGGGCTGACGTCTTTTATACTTTGCACTGGCCATTTACTTTGCTTCTATTCATTTTAAAAAAAAAAGTCCTTTAGTACACATAGTCAAATATTTAGAATGAAAAGGTACAGATCAATGAATGTCCATTTTCGTTTTGTTTTGTAAATAAACATCATGGGTATTTACATTTGATTTTTTTTGCTCCTGGATCATTAAGTGATCTCTCTCTCTCCCTCTCTCTCTATACCACAACAAACGAAAAAGAGAAAGGGAAAGGGGGGGGGAGTTGGAAGTTGGAGAGATAAAGGTAGTGAGAGATATGTTTATGGGGGTGGGTGGCTAGGGAGAGACAGAAGAAGAGACCCGGGGGGAGGGAGAGATTAGTGTTTTTTTATTGTTTTTCTATTGTCCCCGTTTTGTCTGTCTGTCTGTCTGCTCGTCATCACCCTAGATCTCAACAACCATAAGTCCTAGACCCATGATGTATATATCATTTTGTAGGTCTTGGCCTGCCATGTGTGCAGCAAAAGTCCATTTCGTGATCTGAACTCTGAGGGCCGTAAAAGGGGGCTTATAAAGTACCGTTTTTTACTATATAAGCTATATTAACAAAGGAGCGCCCTAGATCTCAGCAACCATAAGTCCTAGACCCATGATGTATATATCATTTTGTAGGTCTTGGCCTGCCATTTGTACATCAAAAGTTCATTTCGCGATCTGACCTCTCAGGGCCGGGATTCAGGGCTCCTAAGGGGCTTATATATTATATATAGATTATAAGCTAAACAAAGGGGCGAAATCATTATTTATTTTTGTAACAGTTATTAAACATGACTTACTTCCCTCTCTATACATGAAAATGCTCTAAAACGTCCTGTTTTTACAGGCTTAATTTTTGCTTGTTTTTTTTTAAAACTATATAATTACTTTACATAAGCTGTTCTTGGAGCCACTATTCAGTTGTTTCAGTCTGTTTCTGAGGCGAGTGACAAGCCGTAAGTACTTACGATTTTTGGAGTCCTAGTCAAAGGTACATTAGGGAGTCCTAATCAGTGCAACATTTCAGGGCTCTGGACAAAGTTACCTTTGGGCCGTTACAAGGAAAAGGTTTCATTTGGGAGCCCTAGGCACATTTCGGAAAAGTTTCATTTGGGAGCACTAGACTGTTAAGATGGGAGTACTAGGAAACGCTACTTTTGGGAGGCATCGGCAAAGTTACTTTTGGGGGTTTTTAGGCAAAAAGGCTTTTGAGAATGCCGCTTGCTACAATAAGGCCCCTGATATTCTTCTTAAATGGGGCCCCTCTGATCCCAAACTAATGCATTTGGTTAATGCAAAATTAAAAGTCAGGGGAGGCACCTTTCTAAAAGGGGTGGGGGTGGGGTTCCTAAACCGACTTCTAGTTTTCATATCCATAAGAACGGTTCTGGTCCATTTCTTGATATATTTGTGGTTCTGATAGTAGAACCTCTGTAGGGCGCTTCACTCATTTAACACGGCATTGTTCAGCTCAGTGGCGCAACCAGGGGGCCTCAGACCAAATTATCAATACATATTTTACTATATAAAGTTACAAAAAAGACTGTCAGACTGTCTTTTTTCAATATGTGATCCCCCCCTCCTTCAGCATTTTTTGCTGGTTGCGCCACTGGTTAAGCTTCTTTTCAGGGTCTTAGTACCAGATGTATGATGCTTCCGCGTATGAAGACATGAAAATATGTTGTTTTTCTGGATGAATACTTCATCCTAGCTATTTTATCCGTACAAATCTGTCATTGTTAGTGTGAGTCGTTCGTTGTTTTATGATTTTTACGAGTTTATTGTTTACACTCTGACACGTTATTTGTTTAGGGCCCTAGGTAAAGAGTGTATTAGCATTAGGTTTACAGAATTTAATATCTTTCGAAGTATCTCTCTCTCTCTCTCTCTCTCTCTCTCTCTCTCTATATATATATATATATATATATATATATATATATATATATATATATATAATGTACTTTTTCTAATAAAAAAAGGTACCGGGACTTCCTATTTATGTCCGTCGTGCCATAAAGAAATAACACTAAACAATATAATACAGTAAACAGTACAATTTTGAATACGGGGAAAAAAAGTACCGGAACGCAGTTCCAGTGTGTTCCACCAGAAAGAAAAGGCACTGTAGATATAAATATACACACACATGGAAAACATTAGTTAAATTATTGAAATAACTAAATTTAAAACAAAGAACTTTTTTAAACAGTATTTTTATTTATACATTTAATAAATGTTTAAAGATTTAAGAAGAGTTTTATTAGATTTTTATTTTAAATGAATTTTTTCTTCGTTTTATAAAACAAAAAAAAGTAAGTAAAATTTTTTTTTATTATTTTTCTTTCATGTTTCACTCCATTGCCTTTCTCTGTGTATCAGGTATTCACTTAAAACAATACTTGATCCATTTACAAAACAACACACGCACACACACATATTTACTTCTAGGGGCAGCAGTCTATTAGAAAAAA
The DNA here is from genome assembly GCA_021962125.1 of Bulinus truncatus. NCBI lineage: Eukaryota > Metazoa > Mollusca > Gastropoda > Planorbidae > Bulinus > Bulinus truncatus. The sequence continues at coordinate 18,254,471 of JAGDYQ010000002.1, forward strand.
AAGTCGTCAGGTGGCGCTAATATATATATATATATATATATATATATATATATATATAAACAAAATTTGGCGCCACAGTTGTTCGTAATGAAATTAGGTAAACTGGACTAGAGTTTAGCCCTTCTCCGCCCCAGAGTCACATCTTCTAGGACCAACACCTATAAAATGTAATCCTATTTTTCCCCCTTTCCCCCGTAAGAAGCGTCTTAAAATTAATTGGCCTGTAATCGTTTTAAATTGACATTAATAAAGTAAATAATTTTCTCTTATATTATATTACATTTTTTTTGAACAAATGCCAATAGCAAGCTTAAAGTTTATTCACACCAGGACAAATGCTAATTCACACAAACATATGCAAGTTTTAGTATTGGAAAAGATTGAATCACTTAGTGATTCACTCTCTTTGAAAAATAAGTGAGTGAATTGGAGGACAACCTGATTTAATCATTGACAGATGCACTTTAAATAGATTTAACCAATGAAGACATCGCATGCACTGCTGTACATGGTCCCATTACAATTTATATAACAGTTTATTTTGCTATCGTAATAATTAATATACATGTACATTGATAATAATTTATCGTATCACTGTTGGCTGCATAATTTATTTATCTCGGTCAATATGAGAGATTGAACAGTTTTATTACAATAATGAAAATAATTACAAGCAGATATCAAAATATAAATGGATCACAGAGTTAAAATATAAAATATATGTTGCCACTATATAGTTTATAGCATCGATTTAAAAATCATGTAATTAACAAAGAATTTTTTAAAAACGATTTTAAGAAAAGTTTCATGAAAATCAGAAATTATTGTCTTACATGGGCCGTCTCAGAATTATTATATATATACATGTAATCTGCTTCATGAGATTAAACACAATAATTAAATATTAGTATTAGGTTTTTATTAAGCTACTTCTGGTTAATTTTGCAAAATTATTGATACTAATAATGCTAAAACGAAAGAGATTTTGAGGTAATTTTATAGCATGTTGGTAATGGCGTTGATAATTTGAGCATCAACTAATCGGAAACTAAATTAAGATAACTGGACTATTAAACTAGTATTTAAATTAAAATGTTAATTTATAAAACTGTTGCATAAAGCAATAATTATAAAAAGAACCATTGAAATTGTTGAGTGAATCGGAAACACATGAGTCAATCAGTAAATCAATGACTAAAAATTGGAGAACAGATTATCCAAAACGTTATCTTTCAGGTGAAAGTATTGGATGCATAAGTTGTGTTATGTTATAGGACTCATTGAGCCAGTTCCCCTTTATTCGAACGAGACTGTGAACGTTTGTTTACATCTTTGAGTTCACGTGTCATGCCGTCAGATTTTTCGATGTCTACGAAACAAGTGCCACTGTAAAGTTACTACGGTAATTGTAAATGGTTTATTAATTATCATATACTTTTTTTTATGGGATAGTTAGATAAAAGCAGTGGTGTACTGGGAGGGAAACGCGGTAGAACGACGTTCCCTTACCTTTTTTTTTCAGAACCGGAACGCGTTCCTCCAGTACTTTTTCATGTCCCGACAACTCCCACTTTTATTTGCTCCCACTATGAGTTGTTTCCCTTACTTGTTATTTTACCAATACATCACTGGATAAAAGTGGTATATAATCATGGCTGTTAATAAACTTAATCATTAGCCAGATTTAATAAAAAAAAACAGTTTCTGTGATAATGAGAAGTGTATCTCTTAAATTGTATAAACCACTTACGGGGCTGTTTTTTTTTTATTTTGTGTGCCTTATTCATCTCCACGCCATAGCCGCAATGCGCAGTGACCACTGAGCCACCACGGGGAACATAAAGAGCCCAGCCGCCTTAACTTCCTCCGACTTAAGTCAGGCACATTTTTAAATCTGAGTGGACTTATAGACATTTACCAGGGCGCTGAGATTCCCTCCGTGCCCACGGGACACCAATTTTTTTTTAAGTGACTTCACACCGCGTTCTGGAAATATGTCGTGCTACTAATGTAGGACCTCCACGTTGCTCAATGTACACTTTGAATCAAAACTAGCGGTACATTAAGTATTATAATCAACCCCTCCTAGTCTTTACACATGGGCCGAAACGAGAAGTCTCCCAGCAATGTTTATCTTTGAGGCTCAACTCTCTGGTTTTTTCCTGGTCGGCCATAATTGTGTTAATCTGATTCTCGATATGATTGTCACGGAATAGAACAAAAAATAAAAAAAAATGTAAAGTATAGTTCCAACAACAGTAGTAGTTCAGAATTTTGGTTATTATTTCTTTACACCCACCCCCTCTCATTCCCACCCACCTTTTTTTATAGTTCTACGCCGCTGATGACCGCATTTGAGCCGCCGGCGAACGATGCCCATTTAAAATATTAAAAAAAAGGGTAATTTCGGGAACAAAATATTATGAAGTAGAAGAAGAGATCGTTTTTAATCAGAAAATTCAAATGTAATTGTTTTGTGAAAAAAAATGTTATTTTTCCTAAAAATTTGTGTAAATAGTTTTGATTGATAAATTACCGAATTCATACTTTCTTAATCTAAAGGGGGGAGCTAAAATTATTTATGAAAACAACTTTGTAAATTATCTTTTTAAAAAAAACAACAACATTTTGCTAGTTTCTTGTGTGTTTTAAAACAAATTGTTGAGTAGAACTGTAACAGGTGCGGGTCATTTTGACATTTTCCCAAGGTCGTCTTCCAAAAACGTCGGATCATACTGTCCTGGTCCCATCCTGTGACTCAACAGCTTGTGGACGTATTCGTTCAGTTTCACGGCATCTGTGGAAATAAAACGGTGATGGTGGGTGAGTACATTTGATTTGGTCATACACAGCAAGGCTGTTCTTACGATTAAGAAAACTGAGTGATTGCCTGGGTCAACTCCCAACCGTCGAAAGGCCCTTCTCCCTTGAAATCTTATGATCTAGGGGCTTTTTTCAAGCATTGTGTTAATGATGAACGACTAATTATATTTCATTTACTTTTGTGGATATCATTGCGGGTAAAAGAGCATTTCTGACGTTTTTAAGGGTGTCCTAGGCAATGGAACGTTTGGCGGCCGTAGACAATGGTACATTAGGGTGCCCTAGGAAATGGTACATTTGGGTTCCCTAGTCAATGGTACGTTCGGTGGCCGTAGACAATGGTACATTTGGGTGCCCTAGGCAATGGTACGGGGGCTGTAGACAATGGTGCATTTGGGTGCCCTAGGCAATGGTACGGGGGCTGTAGACAATGGTACATTTGGGTACTCTAGGCAATGGTACGTTTGGGGGCTCTAGGAAATGGTACATTTGGGTTCCCTAGTCAATGGTACGTTCGGTGGCCATAGACAATGGTACATTTGGGTGCCCTAGGCAATGGTACGGGGGCTGTAGACAAGGGTACATTTGGGTGCCCTAGGAAATGGTACATTTGGGTTCCCTAGTCAATGGTACGTTCGGTGGCCGTAGACAATGGTACATTTGGGTGCCCTAGGCAATGGTAAGTTTGGGTGCCCTAGGCATTGGTACATTTGGGGGCTCTAGGAAATGGTACATTTGGATGCCTTAGGCAAAGGTGCGATAGGTGATCCTTAGGCTAATTTGGAAGCCACCTGCTTAAATATTTGGCCACCTAATAGTCATTAAAAACCGCTGCCTTCCTTTTGATACAACAATCCGATAAGTCAATTTAGCCCCGGGCACACCTGACACATGTTAACATTGTTTTTTTTTTATTATGGCTAGTAAAATATAATTCTTGATAATGGGCCCTCTAGTAATATGGGCCATAGCTGCCTAGCTTACCTTTATTATAGTTCTCAATATAAGAGTTGTTATTATTCGAGTTGTTACTATAGAGTTGTTACTATAGGAGGTTTTGGTACAGGAGCTGTTACTATAGGAGGTATTGGTACAGGAGTTGTTACTATAGGAGGTATTGGTACAGGAGTTGTTACTATAGGAGGTATTGGTACAGGAGTTGTTACTATAGGAGGTATTGGTACAGGAGTTGTTACTATAGGTGTTGTTGGTACAGGAGTTGTTACTATAGGTGTTGTTGGTACAGGAGTTGTTACTATAGGTGTCGTTGGTATAGGAGTTGTTACTATAGGTGTCGATGGTATAGGAGTTGTTACTATAGGTGTCGTTGGTATAGGAATTGTTACTATAGGTGTCGTTGGTATAGGAGTTGTTACTAAAGGTGTCGTTGGTATAGGAGTTGTTATTTTAGGAGTTGTTACTATAGGTGTCGTTGGTATAGGAGTTGTTACTATAGGTGTCGTTGGTATAGGAGTTGTTACTATAGGTGTCGTTGGTATAGGAGTTGTTACTTTAGGAGTTGTTTTAGTTAAAGTCGTACACATGCTGTATATTTAATTAATCAAGTATTGTCCAGCTGTGTCGTTTATATTCCTTTTAATTTTATTTGGACATTTCATTGTTTCTTAATATAATAATACCTGAACAGAGCATACTGTCTTTGTGTATTTATTTCTGCCTGTATTCAGTACGCTAGTTACCAGAAAAAGTTATTCAACAGCAGGCCCGTAGCTTGCGGGGGGCCAGAGGGCCACCCCCATGCGTTTTGTCTGGCTCCCTCTGCTTATTTGCTCTACTTAGTTAAATGTATTACCTGGCCCCCCTGCTATTGCCTGGCGCCTGCTGTAGAATGCCTGGTCCCCTGCTGTAGAATTTTCACGCTACGGGGCTGTTCAACAGTATTATTAACATACCATTGTTAAGTGAAATGTAAAATAGGGTTTGGTAGCATCAGCGCGTTAAACCAATATTTCTAAGTTTTTTCTTAGCAAACTATGTATTATATTTATTCTAACTATTTTCGGTGATTTATTGATGATGTTACACGTAGGGGCATACAACCCAATTAGTTGTACATAAAAAGAAATTTTATAATGATTAGGAGGTTATTGACAAATGGCACCTAAATATCCCGCGCAACGCCGGATATCATCAGCAAGTATATGTATATATACAAAAAATCACACCCTTCCACTCTGAAGACATTTGCAACAGCAGTCGTGTGTAAAGCTCACTAGAATGGATGAGGTAATTTCTAAGCAAATTACACTCCATACTCTCTGCGCCTAGCAATCATTCTCTTGAAGGTTGAAACCATCGTGGGGGAAACTAAATAAGAAGTGCTAGTGAATAATAGATAGAGTGAACTTGGGTAAGAGAATATACCTAGATAATGTGAACTTCGGGTAAGAGAGTATACCTAGATAGAGTGATCTTTGGGTAAGAGAGTATATTCAATTGAATTATTCTATGTTATAAGCACTGAGCTCCAATATAACTGGAGTGCTCACTGGGCTAAAAAACCCCGGATTTATTGGTAGCCGTATGAGATGCCTTACAAAAAAATAAATTAGGGGACCTAATTAGAAAAAAAAAGTAATTCTGCCTGTCGATTACGGCCCGTGAATCCTAAGAACAACCAGTTGGCAACATCCCATATTTTGTGCTGACATGTGAATCAACCAGAAGTGAAGTGTCCGAGAATTAACAACTGTAATATCCTCCTCTTTCGTCATTTGTCAATATTGTCATGGCTTTCATCTCCTCTACATGACCAGCTTGTCGATGAGTAGTGGAGTGTTTGGCGGAAGAGTTCCACTGACAGGGGACGTAATCAGAGGTAAAAACAAACAGATCTGGTGTACACAGCACTTAAGAAGATGAGTGCAATGAATTAAAAAGAGAAATGTCATTTAATAGTGTCATATGAAATAATTTTTTTTTTTGAAATAACGGGTCATTTCCCTTTATTATTATTATTATTTTTTTTTTACTAATATTTTAAGCTAGCTTCATTTTCGTTTTATACATTTTATTTTTATATTATCTTTTTATATAAATAGCACACAATTATGTAGTTTAACTGATCATATATTATAGAGTTTTTTGAAATTCAAACAAGAATAGCAACAACTTTGACTGCTAGGTTCAGACCAGCCCCGTAGCGTGAAAATTCAGCAGGTGCCAGGCATTCTACAGCAGGGGCCAGGCAATAGCGGGGGGGGGGGCAGGAAATAAATGTTACTAAGTAGAGCAAACAAGCAGAGGGGGCCAGACAAAACACGGGGGGGTCCGGCCACCTGCCCCCCCCCCGCACGCTACGGGCCTGGTTCAGACTCGATGGCAGCAAGTACAGGGTGTACAAAATATTTGGTAATACCCACCCTGGACTAATCCTTGACCCAACTTGGGTAGACAGAAAGAAGGAAGGATATAGGCATTTGAGACCAGGTCCTTTAGAAATCTCGTACATGGAGCACAGGACTCATGCCTACTGTCACGGAAGTGATTAGTAGCGTGTAAAAAAAAAAGTGAAAGTTGACCCGTGTCTCACGCTACAGTGCCCTGAGCAATATCATAATGCAGGTGGGGGGGGCCTTGAGGGAGAGCGGGTGAAACGTGCCACCCTAGAAAGAATTGGATCGCAAACATTGAAGTTTGGACTAATATAGCGTCTCTAATCAAAATCACGTGACAGAGACAGAAAGAGAGTGAGAGAGAGAGAGAAACAGAGAGAGAGAGAGAGAGAGAGAGAGAGAGAGAGAGAGAGTGAGAGAGAGAGAGACTTCCACGATTTCCACGACAGTGTCCCTGAAGTCAACCCCGCCCTTCCCCCCACAGCGACGAACATGTTAAAAGACCAAGGTTACTGATAATATTATATAGACTGATTGATAATAAGCCCATACAGCTGTGAGTCACTATAGGTTGATAATTCCCATCAGGTTTACCTTTTAGAACTTTTCCCAACCATTGACTTTAACAGTGCTAAAAATAGCATGGGGGGAATCTGAAAGCAAACAAAAAGTGTTTACGTTTCTTTAAAGAAGAAGTTAGTGGCAATATTGCTACTTTTAATGAAGGGATTGGAGGAGGAAGCAGAAGAAGAACAAACAGGTCTGACCAAAATTTGACTAAAATTCCAATAACATCACCAGCTACCGCATGTCAGTCATTAATCCTCAAACATTGTCAGTTTGTCACGCATCAGCTAAAGACAGCGGACATATGCACAACACGTCACTATCGGCTCTGGTAATCGTCTGCTCATGCAATCAAATCGGAAATGAGTTTTTTTTTTTTAGCTCCCCTTTATTTTTTTTTTTTGTTTGCTACTCTTGTTTCAGCAGCTCTTCTTCACTCTCCTGACAAGCAAACAACACAATGTAGACGCAGAGGCGAGTCTTCGATGCCGGAGATTAGAATGGGGGTGGAAGGAGTGGTAAGGTTGAGTGAATAACGGCCATCTTGAACTGACTAATAGTTCAAGATGACCGTGAGTAAACCAAAGGGCCTTAGATACATATATAAAGTGTGCAAGGAAAGAAAAATGTACACACATAACCTCCCAAACTCCCTCTTTAGGTCACGCAAGAGGTCATGAGGGTCTCTCGTGCAGTCACGTGAACAGTGTGTTGTTCTTTTAGTAACAGACTTGAAGAGCTGTTGCTCGCCAAGAAAGTATGGAGACATTTTTTTCTGTTATATCGGGTGTTTGCAGAGTTTTGTAATTGCGTTACGCCTTATGGTCATGACATCGGTTGACTTCGTCTCGTAAATTTTGATTCTGTTTTTGGTCTTGAGATTACTTTCAATTCACTGGCCAAGCTAGAGAGTAAATGTGGATTTTCTCAGTGTGTTTGAATGTGTGTGCGTGTGTGTGTGTGTGAGTGTAAGAGAGAAAAAGAGAGTTTGTGCATCACCAGGGTCGTCACAAGAGGAGGTGACCCGAACACTCATCAGGGGCCCAGATTCTTCAGGGCCCGTCGATTTCGACGGGGCCCGTCGACCATACCATTTTTCTAGCCTTTGACCGGTCAGCGTTTGATAATTTCACCAAGTCCCGATGGATGGGTGGGGGAGGGGAGGTGAGGGAGAAGGAGAGCGTCGATTATTTCCCGTCCATGGGAACTCGTACAATCCCGAGAGAAATACACCATAGTTAAAAAAAAATGAAAATAATTTACTGTTTCTCGGGCGGCCCAGTGTTACTCGATCCACGGACCTACAACGGCCCGCGGCCCGGGGGGCGGGGCTGGGGGACCACCGATCTACAGCGCAAGCTTCGCCAGCCTGTTGTCGTCGTGTCTTATACGAGACACAAATCGAGACATCCTTCGTTCCTCCATATACAGTCTAACATACTGTCATAATAGCTGCCTTCGTTCCTCCATAGACGGGCTAACAAACTGTCATAATGGCTACCACCTTTCATTCATTGAGTGTAGGCCCTCAGCTCAGAGGCGGCCATGACATGACAGATGAATGCGAGGGGCCTTGTACCGTGCCTGTAAAGTATATTGTCGTTTCGAAGCGCTCCTGGTGTGGCCCTCCTCTTTAGTCTGCCCTAGACTCAATCCCTTGAAGCAGCTCGAAACAGTTCACGCAACAACACTCTGTCACGACCAGGACCCCAACCCCCAGCTACGTAATACGGTCTCACTTAGATTCAGAAGAATTTTCACCCCAAAGTCACCTTCACGCAAATTGGTGGTCACCATCACGCCAATCTGTGTTCACCATCGCGCCAATCTGTGGTCACCATCGCGCCAATCTGTGGTCGCCATCGCGCCAATCTGTGGTCACCATCACGCCAATCTGTGGTCACCATCGCGCCAATCTTTGGTCACCATCACGCCAATCTGTGGTCACCATCACCACGCCAATCTTTAGTCACCATCACGCCAATCTTTGGTCACCATCACGCTAATCTGTGGTCACCATCGCGCCAATCTGTGTTCCCCATAAACTATTTGGTATAGCTCCAAATAGTTTATGGGGAACACAGATTGGCGCGATGGTGACCACAGATAAACAATAAAGCAACCAATCAAAACAAACATAAAAACTGTCAAGTTTATTCAGAATTTTTACTGTCGATAAATTAAAAAAATGGATTGTTGTTATTGTGCAATCATTGATTTGTGATATTTACAGGGGCATTAACACTGTATTTGAAAGGTAAATTTTGGAAACGAATAGAGATAACGAAGTGAATCGGGAGCCCCAAATGCGGGCTAATTTTGTAGCGCCCTTTCTGAGCCATCAGCCTTGTGCGTTGTTGAGGTAATTCTGTTTTTCTTATGAAACGAAAATGCTTTCGCTTGGATTTGAACCCTAAAACTGTATGCACCTTGTCGTGCTTTCTGATAACCTTTATCTCTTATAGAGACTGGTAGTGGAAAGTTGTTAGGACAATCCTACGTGGGTGTGTTGAGAATGAGTTTAAATCTGTGATTGTGGTGTGGAAGAGATCAGACCCTCATTCTAGGATTGATTATAAGATTATTTTACTCGTACTACAGAGAGTGTTATTTGTATTGCAGAGTAAATACAAGTCATTGGGAAATACACAAACACAACAAATAGAGAGTGGGTGAGTGAGAGAGAGAGAGAGAGAGAGAGAGAAAGAGAGAGAGAGAGAGAGAGACAGACAGACAGAGAGAGAGACAGAGAGACAGACAGAGAGAGAGAGAGAGAGAGAGAGAGAGAGAGAGAAACGTGCTGGACAGGGTTTCTCCCTGGATTGGGAAGGATAAGGATTTAGAGATAAGGTGGTACCTCCTCGAGTCCATATTGTTGAACTTTATTCAAAAGTTCGTTGAACGTATAAAAAGACCATTTGTGTGTATGTCGGACGTCATTATGTTGTCTGCAGATAGTGCCATTAACGAAGATCAATAGGTCATTAAAACATATCACAAGTCCTTTGTCTATTTTTTTATTTATTTTTAAGGTTAAAGAGCTACGTATGGATGATAAGCCCCAGACATTGTAGACGGACCTGTCCACTTTTATAAAAACTGTTTTCAATGCACAAACAAAAGTTCATTACAGTTATCTTGCTTCTGTTATCAAAGCGAGTAGGGGGGGAGGCGGCCATTGAAAGTGGATGGGAGTTAGGGATTGATAGGATATGTGTGTGTGTCTGTGTGTGTGTGTGTCTGTGTGTACTGTGTGTGTGTGTATGTGTGTGTCTGTGTGTGTGTGTGTCTGTGTGTGTGTGTCTGTGTGTACTGTGTGTGTATGTGTGTGTATGTGTGTGTGCCTGTGTGTACTGTGTGTGTATGTGTGTGTCTGTGTGTGTGTGTCTGTGTGTGTGTGTCTGTGTGTGTGTATGTGTGTATGTGTGTATCTGTGTGTGTGTGTCTGTGTGTGTATGTGTGTGTATATGTGTGTGTGTATGTGTGTGTCTGTGTGTACTGTGTGTGTGTATGTGTGTGTCTGTGTGTGTGTGTGTATGTGTGTGTGTATGTGTGTGTGTGTGTATGTGTGTGTCCGAGAGAGACAGAAATAAGACAATGTTAAGTTTTAAGAATGTACTGCCTTTAAATCGTTTAAAAAACAACAACAACAACAAAATATCTCTGGGAACTGGGAACATTTTTGACCCTCTAACGCCTCTGTCTATGACTATCCATTACAGCAGGAGCCATGTTGTAGGCGAGATGCTGTTTGGTGCATGGTCAAACTGTTAAGTACAATTGGTATATCTATCTATCTATCTATCTATCTATCTATCTATCTATCTATCTATCTATCTATCTATCTATCTATCTATCTATCTATCTATCTATCTATCTATCTATCTATCTATCTATCTATCTATCTATCTATCTATCTATCTATCTATCTATCTATCTATCTATCTATCTATCTATCTATCTATCTATCTATCTATCTATCTGCCTGCCTGCCTGTTTGTCTATATATATATATATATCCATACACACATCAATTCACCAATTAGTGGTCTATTTTAATCAGGAATGTGAAACCGAAACCGTGGAATCATATCCGAGTTACCTCAAATGAAATACCTTCCCCCCCCCATCCTCCCCAATCATGTATCCCATATTTATATCCATTTTTGCGAAACATCGCTACTAGAACGAAATACTCTCTAACCACTACAGCTCTAGAAGCAGCGTATCTTATTTATTTTCTTCTACCGAAAAGTCATTCTGTTACCATGGTAACTCGTCGCTTTACATTACGCGATTTTCCTGACGCTTCCTACTATACTAGCCCTGGGCGCGATTCTCACTTTTCTTTTTTTTTTTTACCAAATTCACTGTCAAAAGTCAGTCCTTCCATTTGTTTGACATAATTGAGGGATCGGCGTTCGGCAATTTGCCCTGGCTTCAAACAATTTAGATCCAATCTCTGGCTATTGGCCATCTCCAGGTACCAGGTCACTGCCTGGAGCTAGGACAAGAAGGGAGTGTGAGAGTGAGAGCTGAGAGAGAGCAGAGAGCAGAGAGAGAGAGAGAGAGAGAGAGAGAGAGAGAGAGAGAGAGAGAGAGAGAGAGAGAGAAGGTCTTAGGAAAAAAAAGAACTGAAAAACGTCGCTCCCCGACTTTTTCATTAAACCACCATAAACGAAATCTTGGAGGGTGTCGGAAAGTGTTGGTGGGGGGAGGGACCGGTGGTGGGCCGGGGGGGGGCTCACTGAATGGGGGAGGGGATGGACTGAGGAGAGAGAGAGCAATCATGACTTCAACACAAATAGTCGCCGCTTTTACTTCTTTATTGTGTCAGTGGAGGTTGAGATAGAAGAGTTCTACTCCAGTACGATTGAATGAGACAGGGCCGGTTCCACCATGGTGATTTAATGTACATGACTGCTGGGAGCTCTTCTCTCAAGGCCGTGACCTTGATGGAAAAGTTAATAAAAAAAACAAAAAACACCCACCACCAAAAAGAAAGACCAAATTAAACCAAAACAAACACTTAAGCCCAATTATTTTTTAAAAAAATCAGCTTTTAATTAGTTTCACTTTCAATGGGCTCTTGGTGGGTTAGGGTTGTATGTGTGAAGTCCCTGTAAGGATGAGATGAAATCTCTCAGATCCTATAAACCACTAATGGGACGGTTTTTATGGTGCCCTTCTTTCATCCCAACCATAGCCGATAGTGCAATGGCCATGGAGGCACCACGGGAGATATATAGGGAACTTGTGCCAAGACGTAAAAAAATTTCCTTGGTCCTCACCGGAAATCGAACCAGGTACCTTCAGGTCGACAGTCGAGCGCGCTACCGCACGACTATCAGTCCCCTTTAGGGTTGTATGTGAATCTTTTAATTCAATTAAGGACCTGTTTTTGTTAAAGAGTATATCTTTGCGAATGTGAACTGATATAATGAAGTTGGCATCCATGACACCTATACAAAAGAACAACTACCCAAGCAAGTGTGCCATAGCTAAATTGGGATGGGGGTGGTGGATGGAGGGAGGGAGGGGCAGAGGCGTACCTAGGGTGGGGGGAGGGGGTCCAAATTCGAAAGCCCCCCTGGCTCCAGCTTGAGGGGGGCCTCCAAAATGTTTTTTTACATTAAATATTAAGTACATTATCTCATGTCATGGTGTCGAATGTCAAAATGCAGGGCCCCCCCGCCATAGAGGCGAAGTCCTAGGACCCTCAAATCCCTAGGTTCTGCACTGGGGAGGGCGGTCCATGAGGATAAACTTCATTCAATCGCATCAATGACACGACCGCAAGAAGTTGCAGTGGATCTGAACCTGCAGGCTTTTGGCGACGCTTCGATCACACCCTTAGCAAGCAAGCCACCCATACGCTGGCCAAGCACAGATCACCTCTATGTGCATTGTCCATAATAATGTTGTCTGTTGAGTCCTGCCAAGACCATATTGAAATCCACGACTTGTAAAAAAAAAAAAAAGTACGCAGAAATCTAGGTCAACAAAGGTAAATAAAGAAGAAGTGTAAAAAAAAAAAAATAAGGTCTGGTTTTTTGTTTATGTACGGAGGGAGAGAGGAGGGTGGGGGTGCTGGTGATGGGTACACTTACAGGATGGATGGTGAGGGAAGATATACAGAGAGGAGGAAAACATTGACCGATCTAAGGGAGAAAAAGAGATAATGAAGGAAACAGGAGAAAAAAATATATATATAAGAGCGAGGTAATAAACAAGTTGGAGAAGTGAAGTGATCAAACAGATAGAAGGATCTGTGAGACATTGGGAAGAGATTTGGTTTCTTTTAAAAATTTCTTCTTGACCGGCTAGTTATTGGCTCATTATAAACTGATGTTTGTTTTTGATTGGATTGCTCTCTGCTAGGGTGAAAAAAAAAGATATATAAGTAGTTGACCACTATAGGTGAATAATTATACACAAGAATATATATATATATATATATATATACATAAATATATATATATATATATATTATATATTATAGTATAAACATAGATAATTATATATGGATACATCGTTAGATAGTTAAACAGTTAGACAGATTGTTAGATATATAGATTTGACATAGAGATAAAAATTGAACCATAGACAGACAGATATATAGATTTCATTAGATAGATGATAGATTCTGTCATCGTGAGTCATTCAATAACGGTATAGAAGACGATTGCATGAGATGTTACGTAATGAGCCAGGACAAAAACAACAGAACTCATGAAAAGACCAACAAAGATTTCATATCCATTTTACGATCGCTATTTAATTGTTTCTTAATAATATAATCAAATCGATAAATAAAAAAATAACGCAATTTAGATCTATACAACTAATAGTAAAGTAAAGTTCCCTTAGCCCTAAGGGGCAATCGGGGCAGATGAAATATAGAGATTCAACTGTTTTCTATAACCTCGGCATAAGAAGGGATTGTGTGGTTAGCGCAACGTCCAGCCGCCATTACTTTCCAGATTTTAAATCTGGTACCGATTTTAAGCTGGGTGGACTTGTGGGACGGACTTTGAAACAAATTTCACCTGGAAAAATTCCCATGGGTATCACCGAGGATCGAACCCAGGACTCTCAGGTCGACACTCGAGTGTCTACACCACTCGGCCATCCGTCTCGCTTTATGCAGCTAATATACAAGTTTATAAAACACTACATAAAATTTAAAAAAAAACACAACAACATGATATACATCTTTGTTTACGATTCTTTTGTATTTTGATTGAGTGAATAATTTTGAAACATCCGTTGAAATTGTTAACCCGTTTTATTCAGAGCAGTTCATATGTAGTGATGGGAATAAAGGGTGGGGGTGGGGGGGGGGGAGTATATATTGTATATATTGTTTCCTTTGAAAAGTTGGAAGGCAAAATAAATGCCCGGAGCAAAACGTTTGTAGGTGAAACAAAAAACAAACCAAATGGAATCTGTTTTTTTTTTGTTTTTTTTTTTTTAAAGTTTGGTTGTTATTATTGTTAGTTGTTATTGTTAGATATTTGTTTTGGTTGTGTGAAGAAAAAAAAAATACATTTCCCCCCCAAGGCTGCTGAAACCAGGGTCATTATAGCAGTATATACCCCCTCTCCCTCTCCCACCATTTACAATCACTAACATCAATGAATCGGAGATCATTTGATTGACACGCTCCTTCCTCCTCCCCCCTCCCAATCATGCAGGTTCCATCTGTTGAGACAGGTTCCATCTGTTGAGACAGGTTCCATCTGTTGAGACAGGTTCCATCTGTTGAGACAGGTTCCATCTGTTGAGACAGGTTCCATCTGTTGAGACAGGTTCCATCTGTTGAGACAGGTTCTGCCCAAACGATTTAGTAGTAGTAAGTAAGTAAAGTTCCCTTAACGGAAGATCGGGGCAGATGAAGTGTAGAATTCATCTGTTTCTATAACCTCGGCATATGAAGGGATTGTGTGGTTAGCACAAAGCCCAGCCGCCTTGACTCTTAAAGTCAGGTACCCATTTAAAGCTGGGTGGACTTTGGGACCTGATAAAGTCCTAAGGTTTTCACTGAGATTCGAACCCGGGACCCTCCGGTCGACAGTCGAGCGCTCTACACCGCACGACCACCCGTCCCCTACGCAAATGATTTACCGTCGATTTAATTAAACTCCCCCCCCCCTCCCCGTTTCACTCCGATGTAATAATATGTGAGTCTTTGTAAAGGTTTGGGGGAGGGCGGGGGGGTTAGGGTGGTTCGTATTTATATTTGGACTTCCATTAAACATTTCTGATGTTCACATTTCTCAGCTGGACACACCTACATTCAATGGAGCTAACGGCGACAGCATAGTCACTAGGAGTATTTGCTCGTTGGGTCCCCGATTTCGGTTTTTCGGGGAAAAAATTCATACTCATGAACAATACCAGCTTCCCCCCCCCCTTTTTTTTTCCCATTAAAATTTTCTCTGCCCTTGCTATATTTTTCTGTCCAGGGTACAATCTCCTCTTTCACTCACTTTTTCACACACACTCAAGTTCCCCCAATTTGAGGACTAAAAATAAAAATAAAAAAAAATAAAGGGAAAGGGATGGAAATAGTAGCCTCCCTTTAAGAAAAAAAATGAGTAGCTTCCCTTTGTTTTCACTGTCTTTACCCCCTTCACCCCCCCCCCCCCCCCAACCTAAAGCACGATGCCACACACTTACACACAGAGACACAGACAGAGTCTCCTCTTGTCCAAATCCCTGTCAATGAGATAACGTGTCAGAGAGACCCAAGACACTCGACTGGTCGTTAACGACACAAATCAAAGTCCCAACATTGCCAATTTCGGCAGGGAGCTCGTGACGTCGCGGCCATATTACGAAGCCCATAAACTTTTCTATTACAAGGACCGGGCACTCTCCGAACAACGGAGTTTTTTTGCTGTCGTTTTTCCCCCATCCTGTTGACTAATACTGTGGCTGGTTTCTAGGGACGCTGAGCTGTTTATACGTCGCCACATTACCTTTTCATTCGCCGGGGCCACTTCGTCATTACCCCCCCCTTGTTTCCCCATCAGAGGCGTACTTGTAGACTATAAAAGTACTAATGAAGGGGGTCTAGGTCCAGCGGTGGTTTTTTATTTTACATTTAGATGGGAAATGTGTAATGTTATTTTGTTTAAACTAAATACTTCTGAGATTTTTTTTTAAATCTTGAAACGGACTTAAGTTGGACCAGCTAATCATTAGTTTGACCCCCCCCCCCACACACACACGTGTTACATTCTTTCTCCCAGTAGTATCCTTGAGGGGGGGGGGAAGGGCTTGCAACTAATGCGAAAGGATTTTTTTATAATGAAATTAAACGCAAGTGATGCTCGCCGAAACTCTATTTAGTAACACTCGCCCTAGGCCTAGCAGGTAATGCTCGCCCCAGCCCTGGCAGGTAATGCTCGCATTAGGCCTGGCAGGTAATGCTCGCATTAGGCCTGGCAGGTAATGCTCGCCCCAGGCCTGGCAGGTAATGCTCGCCCCAGGCCTGGCAGGTAATGCTCGCATTAGGCCCATCGTTAACCCCGCCCCTGTTCCTCGCCCGTAGCACAAAGTTTACAAATCGTAAATAAACAAAAACACACGCGCACGCACATATATCTGCCAGTCTACGTTTGTGTGTGTGCGTGCACGTGCTTGTTCTAGTTTGTTTATCACTTTAACGCCTCTGGAGGTTTTGGGCGGTTTCGCTAGTTTACCCCCACCCCTCAAAAAAAAAAGTTCGCCACCGCTGATGCATACAATTTTGCTTAAAACAGCGTGTGTTTAGATATATGTAAGTCAAATGCATTGAAATCAGCAAGTTTTTTTTTTTGAATTAGTCATAAAGACTTGAAGGTGGTTTGGGGCGGAAGGGTGAACATTCTTCCAAATCTTGTACAGCGAATTGGAAATCGTTTGTTGTTTTTTCTTTTGCACTGCACGCTTAACACAAACACATGAACTTGATAGGTTTCTCGAATAGTATAAGAGGTTTATTCCCCCCCCTCCCCGGGTAACATCTGGCATATCATCCCTAAGGGGGCCACACTTTCTGTACCAACGGTTATTACTTTTCACGACCTTCCATCTACATTGACTGCAGTGACTAATGATAAGTCCTCTATCTCTTAAAGTATCCGTCCAGTCCATACAACAGACTATATCTCGAAGACATAATCAGGATAGGGAAAGAGACTTTAACTCGAAGACATAATCAGGATAGGGGAAGTTATGCAGGGGATCACTCTATACCCCCCCCCCCAATCCACTGTAGCCATAGTTTGATCTAGGATTATTCGATACAACTTTTAACTAAAAAATCGGATAACTCGATATTAAAAATGAAATGTCCATACATATTTAGTTGAGAGAGTTTTGAAGATGCATACTAAACAAGATGGCACCTACTGATTCATAGTACCTGGAGGCTATTAGTATATCGTCGATCGCCACATAATACCCCGCCCCACTCCCCCCCTCCCCCAGCTGTACCAGAAATTGACAATCCAGGCCTTATATGCTTCTTGAACATACGATGAAATATTATGTTGTAATATGATCGTTTTACTTGTGAGATTCCCCCCTCCCCCTACAAATACTGACCCACATTTTTATCCTCCCTTGAAAAACGCCACCGTTCATATCAATTTTTACGTTGTTGTTCTCCCCCCCCCCTCCCCGTTTCACTTTTAACCGTTTTTCGTCAGTGATAGGTGACCTAATAGGTCAAGTCGACCTACTTACTCACTGACACGGAAACCACGTGTCGGCGGTAAACCAGATTTGTTTCGGGTGTCGCCTCTCTCTCTCTCTCACTCCCCACCCTCGAGACTGCTACTCAAAGTGAGAGAAGGAGGAGGGAGGTGGGGGTTGGGGTGGAAAGTGATGGGAGGTGCCAGACCAGGGACCAAATTCTTATTAAAGTCCGTACGTCCAGATCTGAAATTGTCCCAGAAATTTGATTACGGTCACTATACCAAGCGACTACAGAGATCACAGAACTGCTGTCCCGAAAGGAAACAGGCTTACACTATAAGAGTGTACACTAGGTATATGACTTGAAAAATAAATTTTGTAATTTTACAAGTGGCGTGCCAGATTTTGATGAGCTTTTATATAAAAATAATAAATACAACAAAAAATCATCAATTTCGTTGAAAAAGTTCACCCACCAAAACATTTTTTAGTTTAAAAATAATCCTTTTGGCTCTTTTTACTGAAGTTTACTTTTACTCCCGTTGTTTAACATTAAAATTCTATTTCCTGTTCTCCATGTTAGATTTTTTCAATTATACTTGAGTTTGAATGATTATTTTAATTTTGCTTAATTTTATTCCTAAAAATGTCTTACAAAAAGTCATCACTTTCCGTTGCTAAAAATAAGGACAAATGGGCGAGTAATTTGAAAAAAATTCAAAACACTCTTAAGAAAAGAAACAAAATTGGAATCGAGATCGAGCCGTTGCATTCACATTCTAGAATGTCGAAAGAGTGGATGACAATTGGTCGCTACATGGGCTTGGCCTCTATGGAAAAATCCAGATTGAAAAGAGATGCAGCACTCAGGAAAGAAGTAGAGCTATTATGGAGCTTTTTAAATTTCCCAATACTGTCTTTGCGATCAGTGAGCAGAAAAATTGAAACTTTAATTAAAAGGTATGATGTTCATTTGAAAAAAACCTGTGGGTGACATACGGGAGCAGTTTGATAAGTTATTTGATGTCACAAACAAAACTGGTCAATGGTTATGTGCTGAGGACAAAATCTTTACAAAATACAAATTCAAAGTGGAGGTAAGACGGGATATACTACAACTAAAATTGCTAGTCAAACTACAATTAATCCATCAAAACGGAAAATTGTTTGCAAAATTAATGAGGCACAACAACAACAAAGCAGTTTTGAAAGTTCCAGTGATTCAAGTGATAACGAGAATTCTCAAAGTAGCTCTGACGGTGCTGATGCAATGCAGTCACCCACAGAAAGCTTGGATCAAAGCACACATAAGAAACAATCACAGCAATCTACTTCTAGTGCAGTTTCATTAGTTCAATCTGGGAAACTACCAGCTCGAAGAGCAGCATTAGTAAGCAAAATTTTGCATAAGTCCGGCGTAAAAATAGCAACTCCTTCTCAGTCAGGTGTCTATCGAGCTGTATTCAGAGAAGCAAGTAAACTAAAAGAAACTATAATAAATACTTAACGTCATAGCTTATGGAGTTTACATTTTGATGGTAAAATTATGAAGAAAAAAGAACACCAAGTAGTTGTATTAAAAAATGAAGCAAAAGAAGTGAGGCTAGCCGTCTTAGTTTTACCTGATGGCAAAGCTGCTACAATCGGATCTGCCATTCAAAAAGTTTTAGATGAATATAACTTATGGTCAGATATAAAGATGATAGTGTCAGACACTACAAATGTTAATACAGGGTCGAAGTCTGTTTGTTCAACATGGTGAGTCTGCACCAGTCTTTATAGTTTGTCAGCACCATATACTTGATCGTGTACTTAGACACGTGTGTGATGCATTGGTCGGTGATTCAACTGAGTCTCCTAACATAAATTATCCATTTGTAAATAAGATACTTAAAGATTATGAAATGTTAAAAAAAGATTTTGAAAGTAAAACAAAGAAATGTGCTCCAATTGTAGAAAAACAGGAAATAGGTTGGAGAGATGATATGAAATTTTTGCACCATCTAATTTGCGTTTGTAAGCATTTTAAGAAATCTCAACAAATGCCAAAAGTTAATTTTAGCGCACTGCCTGGCCTCAGCAATGCCCGATGGAACTCTAGAGCATTTTTTGCATTGTTGGCTTTCATACTATTGCCTGATGAACGAAAGAACCTTCAGAAATTGTGTGAATTTATATGTGGACATTGGAGTGATGCCTGGCTTAGTGATCATCATTACAAAGCTGAACAATATGAACTTCTTTTCCATGCTGTTAATTATTATCTAAAAGCGTTGCGCTGTCTCGAACTCATTGGTCTCAAAGTCTATCTCCAATACTCTCTCTAATAGCAATGTTTGTGCAGAAAGAGCAATAAAAGTTCTGCAAGATATTATTCCCTTTTGCCACTCACCAGAGAAACTGAATTTAGGTTTTATTTTTACAAATAAAAGTTTATGAAACAATACTTGAAATTATTAACAAATGTCAATTTTTCCAAAACTTCAAAATGTTTGGTGGGTGACATTTTTCAATTTTTTAAATAAATTTGATATGGTTTTGTGTTTCTACAATAAAAACTCACCTGTTGATGGTATGCCATACAAGTGTTGTTCTGAAGTCATATACCTAGTGTACACGGCATAGAAATTTTAATATACAATGGCATCACCGAGGATCTTTTTATGTGGTCTGTATTAGTACCCTCCCCTGATTTGATTAAAGGAGCAATTAAAATTTTAAATCAAACCAAATACAGTATCATTTTTCGTTACATACAAATAATATAATTTTTGTTTTAAAAAGAATATGTAATAACATGTTTTGCTTAGCTTTTACCAGCGTAGTTTATTTTTAAAGATACGAACTATAAAGAATATATTCTGTGGTATATATTTGACCTCAATTCACGTTAATTATAAAAAAAAAAGGTTTTGGGGGAATGGGGGGAGAGAGGGGAGTAAATTGTTTACAAGTTTGTGTTTGTGTTTGTTTATAAACCTTGATAGTGATATATACATTCAAAAAAAAAAAAAACAACGTGTATTCTCTGTTTGGGTTAGGTATAACGGAAATAAACTAATACAGTGGTCACTAACACCCCGGTCCCCGGACCGGTGCCGGTCCGTCGATCAAAGGATACTGGGCCGCCCAAGAAACATTAAATTGTTTCATTTTTACTTATTGTGGTGTATTTCTCTCGGTGCAACTTTCCATGGACGACGAGAGGTCAACAGGAAGCTGAGCGGCCGTGAGCGACAGTGGCGTTGTAGATCAAAACAATCTAAAATTTAAATAAATCAACGGTATGCTGTCAGGGCTGCCGGAAGACCACTAACGGGGACGGTTATGCAGTGCCCTTCTTTCATCCCCAACAATAGCCGGATAGTGCAATGGCCATGGAGGCACCACGGGATACATAGTGGGGGACTTTAAGACAAGACCTGAAAATATCCATTGGTCCTAACTGAAGATCAAACCAGTAATATATATATATATATATATATATATATATATATATATATATATATATATATATATATATATATATATATGTATATATATTAGGTTGGCTCACTTTATAATGGAAAAAAATAAAGTTTAAAATGCTGTTTTTTAAGATACAAAGACCAATTATATTACACAGTAGGAATCAAACAGTAAAATAATACAAGTTACATGACACATTAACCTGACTGTATTGCAGAGTAGTTCTAAGCAGGCTTGCGGAGCCGGAGCCGGAGCCGAAGAGCCGGGAGCCGCTACTTTTTGCTGGAGCCGGAGCCGAAAAAAATCTGGCGGCTCCACGGCTCCCAAATGCTTTTTTTTACAGCAGAATTTTTTTTAGCTTTAAAATTCCAAATTTGTTTGATTGTTTGCTTCCTACAATTTGAAATGTTGTTATTTTTACGAACAGTAACAGCGTTAAAATGATAGCGTGCACGCACATCACCACAAGAAATCTTTAACGGGGAATCGTTTTGTGTTCGTTTTAAATCTTGTTTACCCTCCGAAATTTTTTTTAATGGCATGTTATTTTGTTATATATAAAGTTAAAACAGTTTTATTTCATAGAATAATTGTATCAATCATTTAAAATAAATATTTACTAAGACGACAAATAGAACGCGTCATTTCGTATTAATATTTGACCGCGAATCAGGCCCGTAGCGTGTGTGGGGGCGTGAAAATTCTACATCAGGGGCCAGGCATTCTACAGCAGGGGCTAGACAATAGCAGGAGGGGCAGGTAATACATTTTACTAAGTAGAACAAATAAGCAGAGGGGCCCAGGCAAAACGCAGGGGGACCCCGGTCCCCCCGCACGCTTCGGGCCTTCTATGGGGGTGAACGCGACAAAATTTGCATAACTTTTTATCAGCGGCATGTTTGCGTGGCGCAATTACAAAAATATTTGTCTCGTGTGATACTATCTTAATAGGGAGCCGGAGCCGGAAAAAAATTTGGCGGCTCCGCAAGCCTGGTTCTAAGTATGCCATTCAAAAATACACTTTAAAAGTTTTTTAGTCTGTGCTTTCTGAGTCCTGAAGGTCTTCAAGTTGCGATCTCTTTAGCACAGTTGACTTTTTTGCATCTGGAAACTCTTTGCGATGCTGTTCAACAATTTGGAGCAAGAACTGCTTTTCCTACTCTGAATTGGTGAGAGATGATTTGAATGATTGATGACGCCAGTGCAATTCACCGCTCTGCACAGTCATTGACAACTTTCAAGGAAGATACCACTGCTGTTGCCTTTTGAAAGGATGGAGTTTGTTGACAGGTGGAAGCATCAGTCATAAGCAAATTTGTGGGAAGCAGAAGAGCATTAAAGAAGAGCAGGATGACGAGGTCGCAAAATCCTTTAATGTCACATTATGAAGTGCTGAATGATCATTTGTGCTGCGGATGCACCTTTCTTATTTCTGATCATCAGAAAATTTCTCCCTGAATAGCCTCAAGCAAGCAGTAAGGCTGTTTTCTCATCCACTGAGACATGTTGAGAAAAGAGAACTAGGGGAATGAGTTCTGCACTAAGGTACCAGAGATGTCGGCCAATCGTTTTCAATGCAGTCTGAGAAATGAAGGGAGAACCATTCTTATAATCAATAAGAAGCTTGGTGAAATCCAGATCATTCAGAGGTGCGTCCGCTAGAATGGGACACTGAATGCAAGCATTAATGTAGATCAAGGATGCAATGATACCAAATTCTGCAACTGATCTGTCTTCATGCTTAGTCTGCTTGAATTGATGACGGAAGAGATAAATCTTCATAATGTAGATTATTTTAAACATCCACCTTGCATGGTGATAAGCTCATGGAACACGAAAACGCACCAAAAGGGGGGGGGGGGATTTCTCTCAGGAAGAGTCGGAAGTTCTTTGTAATCCTCACGTGGCAAATATCTTGAGTTATATTTCATTTGGAGGATATTTGAACAAAATGGGATGACTTCTTTTAATGGCTTGAGATTTTGCTCCAGTCAAACATCGTGGCCTATATTAAATTCTGCCTGTCTTATTTTTGGCCAAAACGACTAAAAGCGCTTGAATAAAAGCACATCCGGTCCAGTTGTACTACCCCCAAATGTCTTATTGAAGACGGCTGTGTTTGTAAACATACCATTGGCCTACCATTGGCCAGTAGGTTCAATTAGGGGAAGTACCTAGCTCAATGGACATTGGTATGTCAACTGGACAGTATACAAGCAAAGAAATAGTTCATGAAAAAATAGTAACAACTGACTGCCAGACGGCTGTGTTTGTAAACATACCCTTGGCCAATAGGCTCAAATAGAGGAAGTACATAGCTCAATAAACAGGAGTTGTGTCAACTTGTATGCCAGTTACCGTAAATGAACAACAATTTTCGACATAGTAGTAATTGAATGATATTTAATTTATATAGCCGCAACATTTGATCTTATAACACTTCATTTTTATAAATAAATTGAAATGCACTGGTGAAGCAGTTTATATGAAAATTAAAACTTCTAGAGATTTCTAGAATTTCGCTGAACCTTCTCAAATTTTCTACGTTTTTCTAGAAGCTTCTAGAACCTTCTAGAGATTTCATAGAACCTTTCAGAACCTTCTAGAATTTATAGATTTTTTTCTAAAACTTTCCAGAACCTTCTAGCATTTTCTGTGTGCTTTATATATACATACTCACATTAAAAATTCATGCAAAATGGTTTAAGATTTCAATGTTGATGGGGCAGTACTAAATAAAATTATATATTCATAAAAATATTTCTGTGATGTTTTGCAGTCAAAGGAAACACAAAAAACAAAATGCTCCAAAAAAATTTGACAAAGAGTTATTGTGGGCCATCCTGATTTCTCTCTCTATATATAACATTATTACTCAGTATAGTATGGTTTGTATAGTTAATCGAACTCGTATTTCTGTTATATTAAATACGTTTGCTGGTCTCATCTCTGTATGATGGGTTTTGTTTTCTGGGTTTAGCCTCTATATTTTTTTCTATTTTTGTAAAGTCATGCAGATAGACATTATATTAGATAGTCACATAAATATGTATATATTCTGAGCAGACTACTAGTTTTCTATAGATAAACAGAATCAAGAAAAATATATAGATAGGTATGAAATTGATATACAGATAAATAGATAGATAGATATGGGAGCGTTGCAACATTCAATGAAAGGTCACACTTTAGATGACCAAAGTTCTCTGACCTCAACTAGCCGTCCATAGCGGAAAAAAAAACCACTGGGTGACCAGTGCCCAGTTTTTATATTGTACATTAATACAGTGTGGGTCAATGGGGGTTAATATTTCATGGACCCTCCCTCCCCCCTACCCCACGAGACTGCTACTCACAGTGAGAGGAGGATGGGGGTGGGGGGTGAAAGCGATGGAGGTGGATGAAGTCATTGTACATATCCACAACGTGTTATTTATTTTATTAGAATGAATTATATGCCAACCAAACATAAGGAGTACTCCCTCTACGCATATAAACTTTTTTATGTTGTCAGCGGACATACATTTGTTGCCCACAAAGGAGATGACAGAGAGGGGGGGGGGGTCAAAATGTCATGAAACAGTGACACTACCCCCTAGCGACCAATTATCTTCTTTTTGTTTTTCTTCATGTACAGCGGTAGTAGGGGGATAGTTAGACGTGATGGAGGTAATTCGAATAGCCTCTGTGTCCTTTGGTCAACAAAACTTCATTATTCATTTCTTTTTCCTGTGGTCGGACACTTTAACTCCCTCTGTCCATCTCTGGGCAGTGGACAGTGTTTTGACTTTTAACTAAGTAGGATAAATAGATAATTGGATGGGGGAATAATCTCCCATTATACACACACATGCACACACACTCTCACACACACACATGTACACAAACATGCACACATACATGTACACAGGCACATGTACACACACATGCACGCATGTGCACACACATACACACATACATGCAGACACTCTGTCACCAAACTACTTTGGTGAGTATTTTGTTTGTCTGTCGGCTGATAAATAATGCGTTATATGCCAGGCTAGCCTATCAGTGAGAGCCAAGGAAAGTCACGGTGAAATTCCCCCCCTGACCCCCGCTATATCTCCCATGGCGCCTCCAAAGCCATTGCACCGTTAGTTTTTTTTTATAGGATATAAGAGATTTGATCTCATCCTTGCAGGGACTTCACTCACAGAATACCGATGAGAGAATTCTAATCTGAGATTTAGACATTTTAATATTTTAACCTCACTCTCTTAAAAGAAAATTACTCTTGGGGCACCGTGCAGTAAATATCCCAGTTGAAATCAGATGCGGACTAACCACTACGTTAAGCCAAGGGGCCACTGTCGTTTTCGAGGCCTGAAACAATCTGTGAAGGGGAGGTGCGCTTTAAGAGCGAGGCCTGGGGGTCCAACCTGTTGCGCCACCCCCCCCAAACACGCACTACTTCAAGTGATCAGCCCGACAGGCATAGACCAATCTCTCCCCCCCCCCCACACCATATTCATCTCTCACGTATCATTAATGCCTTTAGTAAGAAACACATTCAGCTTATAGCCCAATATCGAAGTTTGGCTTTTCTTATGTGCTACTTTTTATTTCCTGTTTGGGCAATACACTGTTCACCGCGAAGATCTAAACAAGTAAAAAAATTATAGCCCAAAATTGAAGTTTGGCTGTTCTTTTAGTTTTTTTTAATGTTTTTTTTTTTGTTTCTTCAGCTCTAACATCTCGCTCTTCAACTCTTTGGTCTACCCTTTCTCGAGACGAAATAAATCCCAAGATTTTTTTTTTGTTGAAGATCAAATTAGCCAGAGGAGACTAGGTCCTGTGTTGGTATTTAAATAATTAACTTAAGTGGGCAGCTACCCTACCCACTCCCCCCCCCTCCAAGCCCCTCCAACGGAAACCCTCTCTCGTCAATCGATGACATTTAGCAGCATCGATGGAAACCCACGGTCTGGGTGAGAAGTGGTGAAAGTAAAATGGTAAAGAGTCTCAGAAATAAAAGTGGTGTGGGGGGGGGGGGAGGGAGGTAAGTATTTGACTTGGTAATTTGAAATTTGAGAGTGGGGAGTCATTTTATTTTATTTTGCAAAGTGTTGAAGAGTTCACGATGAGACAACACAGTAAGACGGTGCGGCATTTCAAAAAAAGTAGAACCATCAACAAATAAACGATCTTTAAAACTATAAACAATTTTTTTTTTTAAATTATCACAACTCTGAATTGAACATAATAACTGAGACTCATCTTTATCTTTTGAAAAAAATAATATAGTGTGTAAAGATGTAAACACCATAGGTACACACCAGTGGTAAACACCAGAGGTACACACCAGAGGTAAACAGCAGAGGTACACAGCAGAGGTACATACCAGAGGTAAACAGCAGAGGTAAATACCATAGGTACACACCAGTGGTTAACACCAGAGGTAAACAGCAGAGGTAAACACCAGAGGTACACACCAGAGGTAAACAGCAGAGGTACACAGCAGAGGTACATACCAGAGGTAAACAGCAGATGTAAACACCATAGGTACACACCAGTGGTAAACACCAGAGGTAAACAGCAGAGGTACACACCAGAGCTCTTCTTATGGATGGGTACCAGAAGCGGACGCCTAAGTCCCCCAAAAGCCAAGAGGGTCACTTGTTGGGACTTTTATTAGGCCATTGTAAAGAAAGAGGACCTTAGATGATTTAACGGTTGTTTACTGCCCCGAAAGGGGCCCCCCTCCCCAGTTTATTAAAGGTAAAAGGGGGCCGAAATTCACATAAACAGCAATTTTATGATCACCTAGTTACACTTTCCTATGTCCCCAAACTGTATCTTTGCTTAGGGTCAAAAAACATAAGAACGGCTCTGCCAGTCAATTAGTAGATTAGAAAAGAAAAGTACATTGTTTTGAAATGCGAACTATAAACGATGATTAAGAATTGTTAGTCTCATTGCTGGAAATAAAAGGTTAATTTCTTGAGGTGTGTAAAAGGTGGTTACATTGAGACAACCTGATTTTTCTAAGGGGAAACCTGTGTCAAACGGGGGAATTCGGATACCAAGTCCTTATCCTGAAGTCAAAGATGTCGACAACTATGATTGCTGTCCCAGAACAGAACCTGACGTTTTGAATTATAAATCGCAGTTGAAATGAAAATAAAAGGTCCGAAAGTTTTCATAAGTGATGTATTAAAAACGCGATTGGGGGGGGGGTTGGATGGATGGATTTTCTACTGACCAGGAAGGTCTCGGCCTAAAAATGAAAGACATGGTCATCGTAGTGGAACCAACAGCTACTTTACCCTAGGGGGTGGGGTTGTGGTGGGGAGGGGAGCTGACGACTTAAGTTAATTAATTATTGATGTACCAACACGGCAAAAGAAAACGTGCGGGTCAAATGAGAATGGCAATAACAACAACAACAACAATAATAACAACAACAACAACAATAACAATAACAATTTAAAGACAAAGAGTTACTTGTGCTTAGTGCCATACCATTGCTGACGATGTAAACAAAACACTAAGTCACGGAATAAATGTTTGCAGGGGGGGGGGTGTAGCTCATGTGGTAGTGGAGGGGTGGGGGAGTGGAGTGGGGGAGGGAGGGACGGGGGGGGATAACCAGAAAGCTATCAACTCTTTGTTTCTTCAGGATCAATAGCCCGCTGGAGAAGAGACCTTTGACCTCGCTTCATGTTTCCCCCCCTCCCTTACATATCCCAACCCTGACGACAGTTGATTGGCTGTCTGATGAGCACGTGACTGATGGTCTTCTATACCCCCCTCCCCCCCCTCTACCAACAAGATTCTGTTTTCCGGTAAGAGTTTAGAACGGTAATGAAAAGTTGTTTTTGTCAGGTACTAAATAATAAAATAAATAACCGAGACAAATTGTAAATTTAACTGATGACTCACAAACTTCACTCCCCCTCCCCAACACACACACACACACACACACACACACACACACCCTGGACGCTCACACACAAAAACCCACAACAATAAACAAAATAACACAAAGTAAACACTTTTGTCTGTTTGTCAGTACATAATTCTTCGTGCCAAATAAAAAAAAATGTAACAATCTTAGAAACACTAGTCTTTGCCTTTTTGGTTTCCACATTAGCTTAAGCCAGTGCACCTACCTTAAGCCAGTGAACCTACCTTAAGCCAGTGCACCTACCTTAAGCCAGTGCACCTACCTTAAGCCAGTGAACCTACCTTAAGCCAGTGAACCTACCTTAAGCCAGTGAACCTACCTTAAGCCAGTGCACCTACCTTAAGCAAGTGAACCTACCTTAAGCCAGTGAACCTACCTTAAGCCAGTGAACCTACCTTAAGCCAGTGAACCTACCTTAAGCTAGTGAACCTACCTTAAGCCAGTGAACCTACCTTAAGCCAGTGCACCTACCTTAAGCCCATGCACCTACCTTAAGCCATTACCCCTACCTTAAGCCAATATGATAGATGGTTACGATGATTTAAAAACAGCAAAGATATACAAAAAATAGATCAAGCACACATTTGGAAGATGATGGCCAGCTCGTGAATAGCTGGAATGTATATCTGAGAGTCTTGGGTTCGATCCTCGGTGAAAACCAAAAGGAATTTTTCCAGGTAGTGATATATTTTGGTAGAAAGCTCCCCAAATCTTCTCATCTTTAAATTGTTACCTGGCTATAGTTGGTTATATGTCGTAATTACAGAAACAGATGAACTCTACACTTCATCTGCCCCGATGGCCCTTGGCTACGTAGTGAACTTAGTTGGGGTCTAAACAGGGCTGGCAATATCAAATCTTCAGGCCCTGCTATTCTAGGGCCCCAACTCATCCCACACACTAAATAAAAATGACTTACATTAAAATGTACTGTACCCGTGTGGCCTCTGATGGCAGGAAGCCCCTGACAAGAGCTCACGTTTAACCCCTCCCTGGGTGGCCCTTTATCACAAAGAATGACGTAACTGAAGAAACAGGTGAACTCAACTGATTAGGATTGTTGTCCTTATTAAGAAATCTAAAAGTTTTTTTTTCCTTAATACGATTCTTGGCTGATCAAGGAAGTTGAAACCGTTTAGTACTAAATAATATCAGCCACCAGTGTTTCCAAGTTACAAAGCTGAAATCTGTGATAATTCCCTTTGAGAAGATGAATCCCGTTCTATTTCTTCGGCTATATTAACAGCTCTGATAATGATGATTCGGAAATCCCATCTTAGAACTGCAACTTTTTATTGAGCCTAAAAAAGAAAACACTGGGTCACGTGACGGAGATCTCTGACCTTAAAGAAACTTTAAAAATGTAATCCCGTTCATTTTTAAAATTTATTACCTCACTAGGGTTTCAGTCTGTATTCTGAGGAAACGCCCACGTTAAAAGCTCAGCACCTACATTAAAAAGATTTTCAACCCGCCATGCGTAATGCAATTGTACTGACATTAATAGTTAAACTGTCATCTGAAAAGCATTTACAATATTTGATGATATACTTTAGAAAAATGATGAACAGAACAAATGTATTTCGAAAATCTCTAACTTATATTAGAGCGATACATTACATAGACAACACGATGTTCCTTCTAATTGTATGTAGACTCTACGCGGTAGCTAACATTGACTGTGCTAGGCAGCTAACATTGGCTGTTCTAGGCAGCTAACATTGGCTGTGCTATGCAGCTAACATTGGCAGTGCTAGGCAGCTAACATGGGCAGTGCGCGGCAGCTATAATTGGCTGTGGTTGACAGCTAACATTGGCTGTGCTAAGCAGCTAACATTGGCTGTGGTATGCAGCTAACATTGGCTGTGCTAGGCAGCTAACATTGGCTGTGCTATGCAGCTAACATTGGCAGTGCTAGGCAGCTAACATGGGCAGTGCGCGGCAGCTATAATTGGCTGTGGTTGACAGCTAACATTGGCTGTGGTATGCAGCTAACATTGGCTGTGCTAGGCAGCTAACATTGGCAGTGCGCGGCAGCTAACATTGGCAGTGCTAGGCAGCTAACATTGGCAGTGCGCGGCAGCTATAATTGGCTGTGATTGACAGCTAACATTGGCAGTGCGCGGCAGTTAACATTTGCTGTGCTAGGCAGCTATCGTTGACTGCGCTCAGCAGATATCATTGGCAGTGCGCGGCAGCTATCATTAGCAACTAATTTTGGCTGTGCACATGTTTCTAAAATAGATTAAGTTCAGTGTCGAATTCAAGACCTTTACAAAATGATAATTAAAACTGTTGTTACAGTTTTGATTTAATACATTCTCGTATTACACAGCTGGCTAACTGAAGCTAATTGTTGAGAAATGGCATTGTCGTTGATGATATTTCAACTATATAATGAAATGACATACATACAATTTGAGCAATAGTATACCTCCTCAAATAACAAAACAAAATAAAACGATGTACTGTTAGACGTAAACTGACCAACACTCATTGACCTAAATAGGTCTATATGACCAATACCAACTGACCTGCGTAGGTCTATATGACCTACACTAATTAGCCTACATAGGTCTATATGACATTCACTCATTGACCTACATAGGTCTATACAGGCATGAACATAAAAACTGAAATTACGACAGACAAACCCAAATAGATATCCACTCGTACTGACATAAATACATACTGACATAAACGTACACACATCCACACACACACATCCACACACACATCCACACACAAAGACCTACGTCCATACATAGATTGATTCACACAGACTATCACACACACAATCACACACACACACACTCACATGCAAAGAAACCAGCTACTCACACAGACACCGACACATGTCAGACACCCTCTGACATACACATATAGCCACAAACACACTTACTTACGCACACACACACACACACACACACATTGCCACATGCATATAATCATATTAAACAAAAAAAATATAAAACTAAATTTTTAAAAATATCGGTTGCAGGTTTTCTGTAATAGATGTTAAAGCTAAATAGTGTTGTGTACAGGATCTTGTTGGACCTCTAATTTATCTCCTTCGTTAATGTCCACATTCTTCAAGATCAACTTCCCAACTGTCTCTTGAACACCATGCACCAAATGACACTTGGGAAAAACTAGCGCACACAGAAACTCAGCGCTGCGCAACTCACAACTCATACACAACAATAGATCTGAGAATAAATAGTTATATGTATCAACAATACACACAAACACAAATGTGTACTTTAATTATAAATCTAATATACATGTAGAACAGACACAGAGTGTAATAAATAGAAAGTTATAGATTCGGACAGAGACATGTATGACTAACAGCTTGACCGACAGAATTTTAACTATATTTTATTTCTTTCATTCACTCACACATCACGACTTTCTCACCCTTTGAAGTCACAGTTCAATAGGTTTGTCCCCCCCCCCCCCAACCACTCCCTCCACTTACAGGAATCAATATATGTAATGAATGAACATGAATTCACTTTCATCCACACCCACCTCCTGCTAATCATGCGTGACATTACCACTACCTCTG
This sequence comes from Bulinus truncatus, assembly GCA_021962125.1. Lineage (NCBI taxonomy): Eukaryota > Metazoa > Mollusca > Gastropoda > Planorbidae > Bulinus > Bulinus truncatus. The sequence goes on from JAGDYQ010000002.1 coordinate 18,285,891, forward strand.
ATATAACTTTTGTCTGCCAACCTTTTCTCTTCTCTTTAATACACCAGCACCCCACCCCCGTACGTCACCCTCCCTCTTTGATGACAAGATTTTGATTTATTTGATGCTTTTTTTTTCCCAAACCGATCTTACACTCCAGTAGGCCAGATCGATACCTGTTCATAATATATAAGTTGGTGAAAAAAACCGACATAGTCCACGTATATTCGCAATGACGCATTTTTAAGATAGAGCAATGTCGCTTTATTTTATCGCAGTGGCTACTGTTCGGTCCGATCGAACGCGTATTTTTTTTTTTCGGGTACCAGCCTTACTTATTATTGCATAGCGGCCGAGTCGCTGCACTGAACTATTTAACAACATAATTTATTTTTTTTTCAGAATTTTTTTTTCAGGATTAGGGTTAGGGATAGGGTTAGGGATAGGGTTAGAGATAGGGTTAGGGATAGGGTTAGGGATAGGGTTAGAGGTAGGGTTAGGGTTAGGGTGTGGAGCAATATTATCTATGGCTGGTACCCTAAGTAAAAAAAAATACGAACCGTAGCCACTGCCTTATTTTATTTTGATTTTTTTTTATTGCTACTATTATTTGTAATGGCCGGATAGCAAAACAAACAAACAACATTATTCTACTTTATGATAATATATATACACAAGAATCGCCAATGTAAGTAAGGGCCAGTGACGTAGTGAGTGGGGATCAGGGGGGGCACCATGCCCCGGGCGCTACTCACAAAGGGGCGCCAAATGGTATATTTTACATATAATATTATATGGTTTTCGAGACGGGGGAGGGGGCGGGGCGCTAAAAAAGGTATTTTGCCCCGGGCGCGAGTTAAGCTCGCTACGTCACTGGTAATGGGGGGTGGGGGGGTGTCACATGTGGTGTAGTCGGACGTATTGTTTGATAGCAATTGAATCAAGAGGCGAAGAGTGTTGTTAGCTTGCCCCCCCCCCCCAGCATGGTACACGTTATCGGGCTCGAATCAAAGCAACGCCTCTGACATTAAGGGCCTCCGAGTCGACTTCACAGCTTTTTGCTCGTCTTCGGTGATGATGTAGAGAGACAGGGTCGATTTTTAGAAGACGCCGGGCATGAACAAACAAAAATGTATTTGTCCCGTTTCTTCAGGTTTCTTATGTGCTGGGTATATGTCAGATATCAAGACTAGAAGACAACATAACGGCAATGATACGAGAGAGTTCGTTCTATTCGTCCTAAAGCGGGTCCCCTATAGACGACACCACAGAAATGTACCTTAAAGTTTGTGGTTATTGATATAATATATCGCTATAGCCAGAAGCGCAGGAGGGTTACTGCGGGTTTTTGCGACCTATTGTAGCAGTTACGGAATAAAATTCGAAATACGTTTAAATTTAAGTAAACAACAACAAACAAAACAACATATTCTACAACCTTGTTTACAAAGTCAAGTCTTTAAAAGTAATCATTAATTATGTAATTAATCAATGTCAACCCCCCCCCCTTTTAATATGCAGGTCAGTGTTATTTATTTCCTGATTAAGTCAGTTTGAAAAAAATCGACTCCATATTTTATTTATGACTCGTTTAGGACGTCAACAATTTAGCAGTGCTGATGCTCCCTTATTTGTGTATGTACACATTATGGGCTTGATGTTTCAAAGTTGGCATCACTAGATCTAAAAATAGATATTCATTAATCACATGTCAAACACACGTCTCTGAATGCTGGTCAACGAAGAAAAATAAGAATTTGATGTAAAAAATAGAACTCCTATTTCGACAAACTGTACGTGTAATAGTACATCGAGGATTCATTTACATTTTCTTTGATATATCTTGAAATATTACATGCTAATTTCATATCGATATAAAATATTGGTAAAAATATTCTCAAAGAATGACAGGTTGGAATCTTCAAATCACCCCCACTCCCCTCCCTTTCTAGCGACTCATTCCCAGAATATAAAAGTAACACGAACTCCCCCACCCACCCACACACACACACACACACACGCGATCCCATTGGAGTAATTGACACAAACCAGCAGCTCGTCTTCAAAAACCATGAACACCTCATCTCCCCCCTCCCCACCATATACACATAACACTAAACGTCACTAGACCTTTGCAACCAGTTTATTTCCAAGCATGAAATGTCAGCTAGCGTTTGTTTTGTTTCACTATCTCTAGCGTTTATTTATTTTGTTAATTAAGCCTCGTTTTGATTTTTGTTTTTAGATTATGTGAAATGACGCTAAACATCTGCATAAAAACTAAAAAAAAGTTATTTAAAAATAAAAAAAAGATAAGCGAGGAAGGGCACAGCTGTTGTGAGGCAGACCTGTTCTTACACTTTTGGGTGCCGTAGGCAAAGTGGAAATAGGGGCGGGTCCCCTGCATAAAGTAAAATTTGAATTACCTTTGGGGGCCATAAACAAATGTGTATTTGGGGATCCCCTGCGCAAAGGTACATCTGGGGGGGGGCGAAGGAAAAAAAAACCCACTGTTAAGTTCCCCAATTGAAATTATGGGCTCCGCCTCACCCCCCCCCTCCCTCCTTAATTTTCAAGTCAGACGTTTTAGGTAACAGCGAAATAGAATCGCCAACACCAGGGGGCCCTAGATAGCCGCCAGTTGGCCTACTAATAAGAAACGATCCGTTGGGAGGTGGGGGATTGGGAGGGGAGCATCGTCTCATAACACAAAGAAACTTAAAGTAAACGCGCCTGATTCTCACAACTCGTCGTGTTCATTGTAGCCTTATGTTTTCATCCAACAGGAAAACATTTTATAAAAACTTTGACACCAATGACTCTATACGCCACCTTTTAGAAAAGTGAACGAAGTTTGTAAATTGAGTTTTGATTGGCTTATATTTTCCATTTGAAAGCTTGATCTGCCAATGAAACCAATATGTGATATGCTGTTAGTAAGCGACAGTAGGGGTGTGTGGGGGGGGAGGGGGAGAGACCATTGTAAGGCTAAAGTTTCCGACGTTGAACACTAGACTGAGATGAAAGTGAGTTCACAGCTGTGACATTCTTACAAGAAGACCCTCTTGTAAGAGAAAAAGAGAGAGAGAGAGAGAGAGAGACAGAGGCAGAGAGAGAGAGAGAGAGAGAGACAGAGAGAGAGAGAGAGAGAGAGAGAGAGAGAGAGAGAGAAACAGACAGAAAGAGAGATAGAAAGAGAGAGAGAAAAAACAAAGAGAGAGAGAGGGGGTTGGGTGGTCGGGTTAAGCCACTGGGTGTAGTAGAACATAATGGGCCTCTCAAAAAAAAAAAACACTGACATAAAAAAAAGGGAATAAATTCCGTATTAATATTTTTTTTTTATAATTTTCGGGGGTCCCGCTTAATTTGGAGAGGTGCACCCACAGTTAGATACGCTTCTAGATCGGACTCAAGACCGACGCCCACCTCATAATCAACGGAATATTTATTAAATGGTACATCTATTCGACTAATTTGATTCACGGTTGCATCCCATAAACAGTTCCGTTCAGAGGACTTTGTCGTTTTTATTTTTTTTGCCCCTGATTGAAACCCAAAAAAATTCATTAATAACTCACCACACTCTACCATGTTTACGCAACGATATTTGTACAAGTCAGACTCGTCCACTGAGCTGTGCATGTTGTTACTTTGATAGAAACTCTACTGAGATATGTGGGTGGTATCGATACGTGATACTTCATACATTTCCCGATCGATGCCGTGTCAAAGCGGCACTTCTCAACCGTCTAGTGTTTCATTAAATTTCAAATTCGGTCTGACGTTTCCCAGAATTCACTTGCACGCGCGGGTGAAAGCGGGTTAAGATCTTTGTAGGGTCGAAGGGCAAAGGTCACGGAATGTTGGTAGTCAATGGTTTTTTTTTTCAATGAGTACTTCAACACTGGGTTAACTTCACAAGCACTGGGTTAAATTCACAAGCACTGGGTTAACTTCACAAACACTGGGTTAACTTCACAAGCACTGGGTTAACTTCACAAGCACTGGGTCAACTTCACAAGCACTGAGTTAACTTCACAAGCACTGGGTTAACTTCACAAGCACTGGGTTAACTTCACAAACACTGGGTAAACTTCATAAATACTAGGTTAACTTCACAAACACTGGGTTAACTTCACAAACACTGGGTTAACTTCACAAGCACTGGGTTAACTTCACAAGCACTGGGTTAACTTCACAAGCACTGGGTCAACTTCACAAGCACTGGGTCAACTTCACAAGCACTGGGTTAACTTCACAAGCACTGGGTTAACTTCACAAGCACTGGGTTAACTTCACAAGCACTGGGTTAACTTCACAAACACTGGGTTAACTTCACAAGCACTGGGTTAACTTCACAAACACTGGGTAAACTTCATAAACACTAGGTTAACTTCACAAACACTGGGTTAACTTCACAAGCGCTGGGCTAACTTCACAAGCACTGGGTTAACTTCACAAGCACTGGGTTAACTTCACAAACACTGGGTTAACTTCACAAACACTGGGTTAACTTCACAAACACTGGGTAAACTTCATAAATACTAGGTTAACTTCACAAACACTGGGTTAACTTCACAAACACTGGGTTAACTTCACAAACACTGGGTTAACTTCACAAGCACTGGGTTAACTTCACAAACACTGGGTAAACTTCATAAACACTAGGTTAACTTCACAAACACTGGGTTAACTTCACAAAAACTGGGTAAACTTCATAAACACTAGGTTAACTTCACAAACACTGGGTTAACTTCACAAACACTGGGTTAACTTCACAAACACTGGGTTAACTTCACAACCACTAGGTTAACTTCACAAACACTGGGTTAAATTCACAAACACTGGGTTAACTTCACAAACACTGGGTTAACTTCACAAACACTGGGTTAACTTCACAAACACTGGGTTAACTTCACAAGCACTGGGTAAACTTCACAAACACTGGGTAAACTTCACAAACACTGGGTAAACTTCATAAACACTGGGTAAACTTCACAAACACTGGGTCAACTTCACAAACACTGGGTTAACTTCACAAACACTGGGTAAACTTCACAAACACTGGGTCAACTTCACAAACACTAGGTTAACTTCACAAACACTGGGTAAACTTCACAAACACTGGGTAAACTTTACAAACACTTGGGAAGATAAGAAATTGACTTTCATGTGAACACTTTTCTCAACTGATCCACATCTTCATTATTGGTCGACAGTCGAGCGCCCTACATCGCACGACCACCCGTCCCCTTATTGGCTATAGGCCTGACCGCAACACCGCCGCAGCAAACATCTAAGCGTATCCATCGCATTAATGAAAGACGATTCATGAATGATGCATCAATCCGTGTTTGCGTCTGTTCAACCAAAGCTCTTCTGGATTTACTTATTCTACTCCGTCATCGTCAGAACATAAATAAATAGAAAAAAAAATCTATATTTTTTTCTTAGATTACAGTAGCTGTTTCCAGCTTTGCCTTGGTCATGTTCTGAAGTTATATTGTAAGGAACTGAAGTTATATTGTAAGGAACTGAAGTTAAGTTATATTGTAAGAAACTGAAGTTATATTGTAAGGAACTGAAGTTATATTGTAAGGAACTGAAGTTATATTGTAAGGAACTGAAGTTATATTGTAAGGAAGTGAAGTTATATTGTAAGGAACTGAAGTTATATTGTAAGGAACTGAAGTTATATTGTAAGGAACTGAAGTTATATTGTAAGGAACTGAAGTTATATTGTAAGGAACTGAAGTTTTCAGAACGGTCACGCTGATCTCCCTTTAAACCTTAACTCAGCTTTGCTTTTCATCTGTAATCTTGACGTCTTAATTTCTATTTCTTTTATCGATTGTATTGGTAGTTCGTAAACTCTGGCGCGCAAAACCGCTTTTAACAGTAACACATATTATGAGCAGCAAGTCCTGCTAATAATGTTCTTTTTAATTTTTTCCAAGATGTTCTGTGAGCAGAAAGATTGCCTGTCTTTGAAGAATCATTTCCCATCAATCTCTTCCGCTTGCTATTTAAATAAATGCATTCTACATGCATGTTAAACCATAGGCTTATTTTACATTCACTAGTTCTTACATTATTTACAAGTTTTTCACATCGCAGGTTCTTATTTCTAGACCTGAGGTATCTATCTTAACTCTTAAGGTCCCAAATTCGCCAATTACAATACATTGACCAGTAGTTCTTAACATTATATGAAAACTGTTTCCGTGACTCACTACAAAAACTGTTTCCGTGACTCACTACAAAAACTGTTTCCGTGACTCACTACAAAAACTGTTTCCGTGACTCACTACAAAAACTGTTTCCGTGACTCACTACAAAACCGGTTTCCGTGACTCACTACAAAACCGGTTTCCGTGACTCACTATAAAAACTGTTTCCGTGACTCGCTACAAAAACTGTTTCCGTGACAAGTGTTATTCATTCACGCAAGTATTCTACATCAATAAACAATAAGTCAAAGTATTGTCCAGACCTAACTAGTATTCTCCCGAGACCCACCATAACTTTTGAGACTCTTTCAGAAGTAGATGAAGCCAACCTAGGTCAGCTTTAGCCACTTTAAATCGTTTAACTCGTATAGGTTGGTCAAGGGGACTGTTGGTCAAGCGGCCTAAGTCAGCTTTCACGTCTTGGGTTTGATCTCCGATGAGAACCAAACGAAATTTTCAAGTCATGCTGAAAGTTCCCTCTATGTCTCCCGTGGTGCCTCCATGGCCATTGAACTATCTGCCATGGTGATGACAAAAAAAAAGGGGGGGGGGGGTGGGCACTGCTAAAGCAGTCTTCATTTGCTGATTAGAATAAGATTTAATAGATCTCATCCTTAAAGGGATTTACAGATATGTATGTAACGCAAACATTTAATCATTTGGTAAAGTAACTTTGTAATATTTCGGCGTAACATTACTTCATAGTAATCTTTCATTATAGTTTTCGTCACAAAGAACGCAGGCTATAATTGATGTACTGTAACTACACTGTGACCAAAATCTCATATTTTATTGACACATTCATTACTGCGTACTTTTACGCCATATTAATTTGTTTGTTTTTTTTTTAGATAAAAAATTCTTCAAGGAGAAGTGCTTACAAAAAAAAAGAAGAAAAAAAAACTAGATTCTAAAAAATCTGATCTCTGCTCCATGTTGATACGATCTAAACAGGTTTCTCAGATCGATAGGTCACCACATCATATCAAGTCAAACCTTGTCAACATATCGGGATGTCATTTTCTCAACTGGGACTTGAACTTCCACACTCGATGGCCCCTTAAACCAGGGGTCGGCAACCTTTTGAGACGGAAGAGCCAAAAGTTATAATTTACAATTTTATTCAGTTCTTAAAGAGCCACTAAAATTGTTGTTTCAATATTATGGTATTTGATTAGGCCGCAATTCGACATCGAAAGAGCCGCAACTTGACATCGAAAGAGCCGCAACTTGACATCGAAAGAGCAGCATGCGGCTCACGAGCCGTAGGTTGCCGACCCCTGCCTTAAACCAACCACAATCGGGTTAGGTTCACTATCGAATGAAATATAATAAATAAATAACAACCAACCTGGTTGTATTGTTCTCTGCTGGAGACCGTTGGCGCATTCAGAAATCTAAGAGTGCACATAAGTGCACAATTACAATTGCACAAATGGGCCGACTCCATTAATAAGGTAAAAAAATAATGTATTTATCAATGTTTGTCAACTTTGTCTCTTTATATCCGCAAAACAATCCTAGAGCAACAGTATTCTTTATCAGCATAAGTAATGTTTTTAAATTGATTTTGATTGGCTGTTTAAGAGCTCACTTGAACCATTTTTATGACCTTTAGTAGACCGCGTGTTTTTTTTTTCACGCCAAGAACAAATGACCAGTCGCTGTTTGATGAGGAAAACAATTGTATTTAACTGAACCTTAAATGACCGAATTGGGCGAACTATGACGTCTGAGTAAAATAACTTATTTGCTAAAAGATTTGAACCACAGCCCATCAAATCAATACAATCAAATGAAACTAATATATTTAGTGCCAGTGCTTTTTTTTCTGGCGGAACGACACCGGAGCGGCGTTCTAAACCACTAATGGGACGGTTTTTATGGTGCCCTTCTTTCATCCCCATCAGTGGCGATAGTGCAATAGCTATGAAGGCACAAATGGAGATATATCGGGAACTTGAGCCAAGACCTGAAAAATGTTCTTGGTCCTCACCGGAGATCGAACCAGGTACATTCAGATCGACAGTCGAGCGCTTTATCGCACGACCATCCGTCCCCATGTAGGGTGACATAACTCTATTCATTTCATTCATCTACTGATTTCATCCTTATATTCCCACGCTACCCCCCCACCCCCCCCCCACACACACACACTAAACCTACCTCCACGTAAAGTTCAGCCCCAGGGAAAGAGCTAATCTTCTACAAGATTGTCTTTAAGAGAAAAAAAATGGGAAAAGAAGAGATATTTTTAAAGCCGGTGATATTTTTCGTTTAAATGAGGAGCTTTTAAAATAGAGTCTGGGGGGGAAGGGGGGGGGGGAGAAACTCACCAAACATTGAGATCACATCATGACGGCTCTAAATCACGTGACCATGAAACATCGTTTGTGTCGACTCACCCTTTGAATTTTAGCCCTGTGTGTGTGTGTGCGCGTGTGCGTGTGTGTGTATATACACGTAAAGTGTGTATTACTATGTGTGTCTTCTATGAGATAGGTACATTTCGAATTGGAAAATACATTAGCTTAAGGGGCTTCTATGACCAATGGCGAACTGGGTGTGAAATTATTGGTTGCCAGCGTGGAACAGGTGCGCACGCGCTGCTATGCCATAATTTGAATATGTTTACCTATTGAAACAATAGTATGTGAGGCAGAGGGGAGGGGGAGGGGAGGGAGAGACGCTCAAAGTTTACTGTTCAAGGGAGCCCACCTACCATTAGGGCAGTTTGACTTTAACGCCAGTCACTTCACATCTGTCTGTGATGACCACTCAGAAAAACGTCATGTCAGCGATAGATCAACATGGAGCCTATATGCATGATGGGTTGTAACGCGAGTACCCATGCGCTGGGATGGCACAGATAAAGATATTCAAGGCAGATTCGACAACAACAAAAAAAAATCGTTATTTTTTTTCTTTTCACATGTCAGCGGAAATTGCCTGTTTTTTTTTTTTTAAAGCCGATACTGTAAATCACTTTACAAGAAACCGTGAAGTACTTATCCTCAACGTAATCACATGCATTGGTTCATTTCTGCTAGAGTTTCTGTCACCTTCAATATAAAGGTCACTGATCTCCCAGCCTGCAAAGTTTGACATTATTTCTTCAGACCCCGCCCACCTCTCCCCTTCTCCTCCTCCCCCCTCCCTGGAGAAGAAAAAATGACTTGTTTTTGTTTCCTTTCTTTCTGAAATATGCGGATCTGAGGGGGGGGGAATATAAAGTAAAAAAGAAAATAAATGAAAAAATAGAGTAGAATACACTTGAGTGATTTGATGTCATGACGAATCGATTTGCCGGTTGATTGATACAGAGACTGTGTGTGTGTGTGTGTGTGTTTGTTTGTGTGTGTGTGGAGGGGTATGGGTGGGGCGGGGCACATTGACACCCACCTTAATCTGCTTGTTTATGTCACATCTAAAATTATTGTTTACATGCATGCAAATTTCACTTTGATAATTATATCGGAGAGCTTTTTTGAAGTGGATCGAGAGCTGAGCACGGCAGCAACGACTGAATAGAAGATGGGGGGGGGGGGGGTGAGTGGTTTGGAGTAAGGGAGGGTGGGGCGGGGGGGGGGGTCAAGATTCTATGAAGCTAAGTGGTTATAGATCTTGTCATGTTTCGCTTCATTACCTGCCTAGAACCAGCTTCAGCAGGGTCGTAATATTTCAGATAACTCTTTACAACGACATGTCAGACTCTTGTTGTAATTACCTCCCGTTTCACAACGTTTAAGAAAATTAATATTGCATTTGAATAAGAAAAAAATCAAAATTGACAATGGGTCAAATTGAATTAATTCAGTGTAATTCTTTGAGTTACTTGAATTTTTAAAAATTAGAACAACACTACAATTTGAAGCTGGAATTCAACACACACACACACACACACACACTCACACACAGACACACACACAGACACACACACACACACACATACACACAGAGACACACACACACATACACACACACTCACTCATATACACACACACACACTCACACACAGACACACACACAGAGACACACACACACATACACACACACACACACACTTCAAGACAGTCGTTAGATTTAACAAAACAAGGACAATAACTCCAAATGAAATGATTATTCCAAGGCAAATATTGGTTTCAAAAGAAATAACATCAAATACTAATTTAGATACTATTAGATCGAAAGGAAATTTAATTTAGAATTTAATGTGTAACACTTAGCTTTTCGTTTGTAAAATCAGCAAGTAAGCAGCGATTTGGTATACATTTTGTTAAATATTTTTAGACAAAAACTAAAAAAAACAAAATTTTGTAGGTAGCTATTTTTGTTGGGTTATTTGGTGTTGAATATTAAACCGATGTGATGTGAAATTTCCAAAAAAATTGATGAAGGTCTTTTGAAGAAGTCAAGTTTTTAAAATGTACGTCTGACTTCATCAAAGATCCCATTAGGACATTAGGACATTAGGACATTCAATCATACTGGGGGACTGGATGACTGTGCTATTTTAGTAGCAAACAAATGACAATAATTACGAGTAAAAGGAAAGAGACAAGGAGATATAAACAGACCAAAAGTGGCTAAATTTATGGCTCACTTTGGCTCAATTCAGAGTTATTAGCTGATCATCGTCCAAAATGTACCAAGACAAACTTTCTTCCCCACTAATATGACATCAAACGCGCAGATTAAAGGACGGAATATTTTTATATCTCACAGTCTTAGCCATTAAAAAAAGCTCTAATGAAATTTTAAAAGTTAACTTTTTCTTTGTAAATTTTGTTTAAAGAGTTTGTGAACATTTATTAAAATAGTTTCAGAATGGAAAGACAAGACGATGTTCGAAAATGCTACAGTGACAACCTCCCTACCACTTTCCTCATTATACAGCATCTGTCATCTAGTCGCTTATTTAAGGAGAAACTTGCCAACTTTTTTTAAAATCAGAATTAAAATCGAACTTCCGCAATTTCTACAGCTGATTAAATTCTAAGTTACTTAGCGATTAACTGATATCAACCATCGAAACATGGCGGTTCAGCTGCGCTGAGGTTGTGAGATTGATCGATGATCTAAAAAAGGGTGTCAGTTTAAACCGACATGACAGCCGTTACCTCACGTGGTGCCTCCGTCTGGTCCTGGTCACTGTCCCTGTATGGCAATGTCTAGGACAGGGATGGACAGTCATTTTTTTAATTCTCGGCCACAGTGATCTCTTCTTAGATTTGACAAAAACAGTTCGGACCAATGGCAGACATTTGACAGATGGCCGGGACCAATGTCAGACATTTGACAGATGGCCCGGACCAATGTCAGACATTTGACAGATGGCCAGGACCAATGGCAAACATTTGACAGATGGTCGGGACCAATGTCAGACATTTGACAGATGGCCGGGACCAATGTCAGAAATTTGACAGATGGCCGGGACCAATGGCAGACATTTGACAGATGGCCGGGACCAATGGCAGACATTTGACAGGAGGGGGTGGGGAATTCTTTCAAAAAACACTTTGGGACAAATTTATTGATGCTATGTTATAATTAGAGAAGATGTATTCTATATTAATTTCTGGTTATGGGGAACAGGTTTCTTCTATTTACTAATTTTTTTTTTTTAAATCGCATGAATTCTCGTTCAGTAATTAGTCTAAATGTCTTCTATGTTAATATTTTTATATTTTTACTTGGCGGTATAATTTAAAAAAAAAACTGTTCACAATATATTATCGATACTTAACCATAAATGAAAAAATCATGTCTTTGCCCCCCCCCCCCCTTTTCCTCCCTTAAATGTTATAAATGTGATTGGGTTACTGTAGTGGTCAGCACTTTAGATTGTCACTGTGGGGGTGGGGATGAGACGGACTGTGTGATGTAAGAGACGACAAGTCAACTAGTAGTGGCGTAACACTCTCTCTCTCTCTCTCTCTCTCTCTCTCTGAACTCTCTCAGTGACAACTGCGGGCTGAGATAATGTCTCTTAAAGCCCGTGAGATCAAACTCGCATAGTGGCGTAACTAGAGAAGGTGGTATTGTACGCCCGGGCTGCACTTACTTTCCCTCGAGTCAGGGGCGTTATTTGTTGTACATACGTACTTTTTTTTTTACACTGGATTGTGGGGGTGGTATTTTCATGAGCCACCCTAGGACGTCGCGAACGCTTAGTTACGGCACCGGATTCAAATGTGTACGAACAATGTGCATATGTTACTTGGGTGAATGGTGTTTGTAAATCACGTTACATGTCTGATCTATTAATAGAAGGTGTCGTATAATAGTAAATAAGTGTACTTACTAAATGATTTCGCGGACATTCATGTGTGACATTCATTATGATTGACAACAATCATTACATCATATCCGTTCTTAACTATTTTTGTATGCGGCCCTAGGTAAAGGGTATTTGGTTTGGGGAGGGGGGGCTAGGTACAGGTTATTTTATGGGGCCCTGGGTGCAGTGTATTATATGGGGCCCTTGGTGCCGGTTATTATATGGCTCCATCTCAGGGGCCCTAGGTACATGGTATTTTAGGGGCCCCTAGGTATAAATTATTTAATGGTACCTTAGATATGGGGTATTTTACGAGACCCCTAGTTACGCTGGATAGGCCGCCGCTTGAACATCTTGGGCCCCCCTTATCATCTTTAACTGTTAGAGCCTCGCTGACACTCCTCCCAACTTTTAAGTCATTTGGAGTTACGGCAAAGTAAACGTTCCGTCATGGGGGCAACGCTTACTCGTGGGTCACAGGTCAGCCGCCCAGTTAACCTTATCTCTCAGTACGGCCCTGATCTTAACTCAGTCATCAATTTTTTTTTCGCCATCTCAAAATCAACAATTGCTTTTGGCACTCTAAGACGCAGTAACAGCAACAAAAAACAGCAACACGTCAACAATGGCAGCTGAGTGAGAAGGTTTAAACACACACACACACAGATCGATACATTGCACTGTAACATGAATGAATACAAACTATTCCCCATAAGAGAAAAAAAAACTAAAAGTCAACAAAAGTCTCTTTGCCTTGAGCCCACTTTAAGGAAATGAACTTTTTTCTTCTGACCTCAGCAGCTCGTGGGGCAGAGATACGTAGGCTACTATGGTGGGACCGCGAACACAAATAAATGTCGATACAAAGCCCCGTTCTAATTGTTGTGCCATATAAAACACAGTGTAACAAAATAAGTTCTACTCATACCGTATACCGTAGTCACAGACGCCGTACAACAGTAACAAAACACCACCCAATAGTGGTACACCAAACACCATCCAATAGCAGTACACAAAACACCATCATCAGTAGTACACAAAACACCACCCAATACTAGTACACCAAACACCATCATTAATAGTATACAAAACACCATCCAACAGTAGTATACCAAACACCATCATCAGTAGTACACAAAACACCATCATTAGAAGTACACAAAGCACTACCAAAAAGTAGTACACAAAGTACCAAAGGTCATATGACAACGCAATACGTATGGATACAGTCAAATGAAAGTAAATTTTTGATTTGAGTTTTCTTTTTTAATTGAAGTAAATTTTACGAACTACTGACCTAAATAAGCCCCAAAACTGTTAATTGTGCTCTAGACAAAATGAAATAGTCTGGATGTCGAACATACCAGTAAATAGACGTTTCATTGTGGTCGACATTTTTTAAAGTCTTCATCGAACACACTCATTGACGAATTGCGATTTACATCGAATCGAATCATTCAAAATAATACTTGGGATCGCTCTCTAAATATTTTCAGCAACCTTCAGTTAATTTTATTGATTTCTATCAAAATTATTTTTTTTTAAATATTTCAAGTTGACTTATGATGAAGCCAAAAGCACTACCATTGCCTATGAGTACTACCAGGGCATAAAATACTACCGGGCATATAAGTACTCACGATGGCTAGAAGTACATCACACCCAGAGCTTTAGTTACTGGCCAGAGCAATAAGTACTCACCAGGGCATATAAGTACTACCAGGGCATATAAGTACTCACCAGGGCATATAAGTACTCACCAGGGCATATAAGTACTACCAGGGGATATAAGTACTCACCAGGGCATATAAGTACTAACCAGGGCATATAAGTACTACCAGAGCATATAAGTACTCACCAGGACATATAAGTACTCACCAGGGCATATAAGTACTACCAGGGCATATAAGTACTCACCAGGGCATATAAGTACTACCAGGGCATATAAATACTACCAGGGCATATAAGTACTCACCAGGGCATATAAGTACTCACCAGGGCATATAAGTACTAACCAGGGCATATAAGTACTCACCAGGGCATATAAGTACTACCAACGCATATAAGTACTACCAGGGCAATAAGTACTCACCAGGGCATACAAGTACTCACCAGGGCATATAAATACTCACCAGGGCATATAAGTACTACCAGGGCATATAAGTACTCACCAGGGCATATAAGTACTCACCAGGGCATATAAGTACTACCAGGGCATATAAGTACTCGCCGGGGCAGTTATTCCGTAACCTCTGAGTTTCACCGTCGTAGCTAAGATAAGAATGTCAGTCGCAGCGATGAACTCCCCCCCCCCCACCCCAGATGTTGACGGACAGAAGTCTGAACGAGCCCGAACCCATGCCATACACTGCTGATGGAGTCCACAACCTTGCCGCCAGTCTACCGTGAATAACTGTGTCGAACCCTCCTATCCCAGCCCCTCGTTCGGTATAATGCTATCTGGTGCTCCATGACTGATGTACTCTTAACCAATGGAATTGATTTCCCATTTCTCATCTACGAAGGACCGAAACATCTGCTCAATTTTGTAGGTTTTTGGTAATAACGGTAAGTGCTGATGGCACCCCAACGCCCCCCCCCCTCCCTTCAGGTTATTGAATTATTTACTGATCTATACACAGATCACTTCTTGTGGCACGCCCTCCAACACACATACAGGCTCTCAATGTCACATATAGTCATTGACATTCTCTCTCTCTCTATATATATATCTCCCTTACTCTCTCTCAGTCTATCTATCTATCTATCTATCTATCTATCTATCTATCTATCTATCTATCTATCTATCTATCTATCTATCTATCTATCTATCTATCTATCTATCAATCTATTTATCTATCTATCCATCCATCCATCCATCCATCCATCTATCTATCTATCTATCTACCTATCTATCTATCTATCTATCTATCTATCTATCTATCTATCTATCTATCTATCTATCTATCTATCTATCTATCTGTCTGTCTATCTGTCTGTCTATCTGTCTATCTATCTATCTATCAATCTATCTATCTATCTAATCTGTCTATCCATCTATTTATCTATCTATCTATCTAATATGTCTATCTATCTATCTATCTATCTATCTATCTATCTATCTATCTATCTATCTATCTATCTATCTATCTCTCTATCTATCTATCTATCTATCTATCTATCTATCTATCTATCTATCTATCTATCTATCTATCAATCTATTTATCTATCTATCCATCCATCCACCCATCCATCCATCCATCTATCTATCTATCTATCTATCTATCTATCTATCTATCTATCTATCTATCTATCTATCTATCTATCTATCTATCTATCTATCTATCTATCTATCTATCTATCTATCTATCTATCTATCTATCTATCTATCTGTCTGTCTATCTGTCTATCTATCTATCTATCAATCTATCTATCTATCTAATCTGTCTATCCATCTATCTATCTATCTATCTATCTATCTATCTATCTATTTATCTCACACATACAGCCATAAACATACATTTTAAGGAAATAATCATAAGCATCCTTATACAAACTAACACATATATTTGTTTTTCTTGAATACACACACACACATACACACAGACGAACAGGAACACAAAGTCATAAACATACTCACTCCTAAGTACACACTGACACGCAGGCACGCACACACACACACACACACACACACGCTCACTGAACGAGCATGCCCAGATATCACGCAATAAGAGCTTCAGGTTTCATTTCAACTTTCATCAATTGCTGCCCCCTCGCTCCATCCCAGGAAAAAATAGAGGATAGTGTGATGATTGAAGTACGGTATGGGAGAAGGGTGGGGGTGAGAGGGGCATACTTGGGGGGGGGGGGAGGATTGGGGGTGGAGGAAAAGATAAGCAACCAGAGGGATGTACTTGCCGACAGTATCCCTTCGTTTTAATACCTCCCCTCTCCCCTCCCCCCCAATTGACACCCCCCACCACTTCCCCCCCCCCACACACCCACCCAATTTTATTTTGTAATCACAGAAAGACACGAGTTGTTGTTTTTTTTTTTGTTTCTGGCAAAAGTTGGGTGTGTCCAGGCAAAAGTCGAGTTGAAGACATCAAGGCTTACAGTACGTCTGTTAGAACTTCCGTTCGTTTGAATCATTGTATTCCGCCTCAATGTTATTTTTTTTTAATTTATTTTACTGACTGCTAGTTGTTCATAAAAGGTTCAGAAATATCATGAGGCTACGAAAAGTTAAACAGAAATACAGATTTTTATCTCTCGCCTGTTGATGCTGCTGAAGAGACATGCAGAGGCATATGATGTTCCAAATACAAACCATGCAAGTACAATTACACAAGGTGCGAGTATGAGTACAATTACATAAGGTACGAGGTCATATTCAAATGTATTGATCACGCCAAGTGATTATGGCTTCTAATGATCACGACGGGTATGGTTATAAAAGTTACGTAGATACGTAAATGTAAAGTTTCATTAACCCTAAACGGATCATCTGGGCAGATGAAGTATACAATTCATCTGTTTGTGTAACCTCGGTCTACATAAGGATTATGTAGTTAGAGATACTCATAGCCGCTTTTACTTCCTCAGCTTGAAGTCAGGTACCCATTTGAACCTGAGTGACTTTTCAGAAGGACCAGCGCTCTACATCACTCGGCCACACTTCCTTCGCGTAGATCACACACACACACACACACGCACACACGCACGGTCCCTCACACAGGCAAGTGAAGCCTAACCCTCCCCTGATCGTACCAAAATAAAAAAAAAAAGGTTGGCTGCCGAGCGTGTGGTCTGTCCGTCCTAATCTCCGTCCTCACGCCATTGGGCGTACAGTCAAATCCCGCTGTCATGTATCTTTACCGCCTTCTGTTTACAGACTCGGAATATGGGCGCCGTGTTGCCTGAATATTCACTGCAGCCCCGAACAAGAAAACTTTAAAAAAATGTGTTGTAATGCTGATTTTTTATTTTTTTAAAAGGGAATGTTTTAATTTTTTTTGTAGCAGAGTCGTTCTCAAGTCTTGGGAGGAGGGGGGACGTCAAAGATTTTTCAGAGAGATGTTGGAGCTCCACCCTGTAGAACTTAATTAAACATATTTTTGAAATTTCACTTCCTTTTGAAGGAACGATTTTCTTAAGGTGACCCGGGAGGTGGGTGGGGAGGAGCTCAAAAACAACAACATTAACAAATAGACCAGCTTTGTTTTATAATATAAGATAAGTTATATGTTATGTAAGCATTTCTTCACCCTTGTACACATAAGTATCAATAACTGCATGAATAACTGTTTTATATGCTACATTAACAGCTGTCAATAACTGCATGAATAACTGTTTTATATGCTACATTAACAGCTGTCAATAACTGCATGAATAACTGTTTTATATGCTACATTACCACTATCAATAACTGCATGAATAACTGTTTAATATGCTACATTAACAGCTGTCAATAACTGCATGAATAACTGTTTTATATGCTACATTAACAGCTGTCAATAACTGCATGAATAACTGTTTTATATGCTACATTAGCAGCTGTCAATAACTGCATGGACGACTGTTTTATAACAGTTACATTAATAGTTACATACACACTACATTAACAGCTACACAACGTTACATTCAAAGCTACATTAATAGGTACACACATACTACATTAACAGCTACATAAACACTACATTGACGGCTACAACATAAACTGCATTAACGGCTACTGCCATTAACCAACCACACCAGCGAGTACATAAACAGCAACACTGTTAACTACATAAACATCCACGGCATAAGATATATATTGACAGCCACATACATATACATTTTAAAAAATTACTTCTGCCGACTGTGAATCTAAAGTATCACCACGAGCTCCTCACGCGAACATATCAGAGAAAGTTCTGTGTTTTGAAAGTGTCTGCGGCGATTCCATGCCAAGGATGTTTACCGGGCTCCAGCTAGACAACAAACACTTGAGACTTGTGTACTTTTTTTTTATTGGCTGTTTAGTGGTCAGACTGGACTGACCAATAGTCTGATGGAGACTAACAAGACGGACAGAAGGGACCTGTTATGCTTGCTCCGATCCGACGTACGTACAGTTTGATCTGTTTAAATTGGGGGTGGGGGGAGGGACATTTCTGGACGAGGATAGCACAAACAAACACGGGTACAATCGCAGGTACACACACACACACACACACAATACTAACACAGTGGACAAAAGCAAAGAGACCACATCGCATGTAAAGTTTATATGATACAAACAGAGAACTGAACGTACGCCAGAAGATAAAACATGCAGGAGAAATTGTCTGTAACACATCCATGGGCGCAACCGATGGACGGTCGTGCGGGTCCGGACCCTACCAAAAAAATCAAGCCACTGGTTTTCAACCCTACCAAAATTTGGGGGGCAGACGTACCAATTTTCATCTTACCTAATATTTTGGACCCTACCAACTTCAACATACTGGTTGCGCCCCTGAACACATCCACTACAGTCCAAGCCCAAGCACACTAAGCCACACGGGAAGGTGAATTAGCCGGCCACTGTTTAAAAAACAAACAACAACATATACACGTACTTCGATCGGCTTGATGGGTTCTTTTGCACCGGACACTAAAAGGTTCTTTGACATAGGACATGGATAGATTATTTTAAATACGGCACTAACAGGTTTTTATTTCTGTATAGGACCCTGACAGATTCTTTTAGCATAGCCCACCCTGGCCAATGTCCCCTAACGTCTATGTCAACGGGTCCCTAATTGCCTAAAGAACGACTCTGCCTGCACAACAAGGCGTTCACACTGTGATGTTACGTACACAATAATATATACACACAGACACACATTCTCAATTAAAACCTTATGCAGACTTTACTTCAAGGTTATAAACAGAATAATTAGCCAATGGGAGGGAGGGTGGGGGGGGGGATCAAATAAGATAATTTATTCATGACTGCGCAGTAGACGAATTTTCTCAAGTTGTTTTGCGCAATGATACGTAGAAAAACAAAAACAAAGCCACTACTTATATCCCACCACCCCACCCCGCTCCCAACCGCCACTTGTCTTCTGTGAAAGCTCAGACTGTATGCCAAATTAATGATGGCAGTGTTGGAGGCATGATGCGTGCCAAAGCAGGGCCGAAGAACGTCCAGCCCATGGGGGCCTGGGAGTAAGTAGAATCACCGGGCGATTCTGATTGATGGTTTAAAGGAGAGAGAGAGAGAGAGAGAGAGAGAGAGAGAGAGAGAGAGAGAGAGAGAGAGAGAGAGAGAGAAGAAGAAGAAGAAGAAGAAAAAGGAGGAATGAGAGCTTTCGTGTCGGTCAGTTGAAATGGACACTGTCCGAGCTGCTTAGAGGAATAGTCAATAGGATAGACTGTTGGGTGGGGTGGAGAGAAAGTGTGTGTGGGGGGGAGGGGTGAGGGTGAAACGATGATAGTGAAATGTGTTATGTGTGAAATTTAACAATATTGTGAGGTTAGTTGGAAGCGCTTGATTTTGGCGTCTCTAAAAGCAAAAACCTTGGCGGTCAAAGTTCAAATACGGCAATGCAAAAAAAATTATCGAAGACTTTCCGTGCAATGTGCGTGGCCTAAAACTGTCAAATTGAAAACCAAGTTTTAAAATTAGCGTGGTTGAGTTAACGTCCACCAAGGACGTCTGTAAAAAAAAAACGATAATTCGTCACAATCATGATTGTATTGCCATGAAGCAATGACTAAACGATAATTCGTCACAATCATGATTGTATTGCCATGAAGCCATGACTAAACGATAATTCGTCACAATCATGATTGTATTGCCATGAAGCAATGACTAAACGATAATTCGTCACAATCATGATTGTATTGCCATGAAGCCATGACTAAACGATAATTCGTCACAATCATGATTGTATTGCCGTGAAGCCATGACTAAACGATAATTCGTCACAATCATGATTGTATTGCCATGAAGGTATGACTATTTTTTATTTTTGTTTATCGGCCTGGACTCTTGGAGTACGGACACCCAGAGTCCGAAATGTCCGAAAGGGAAAAAAAAAAGAAACAAATGAACAAATAAATCACCGCAGTAGCTGGAACCGTCTACTGACCCTGGGGTAGGGGGAGGGGGAAGCAAGCTGTAGTAGATAGGATGACTTCAAGCAGAGGTCAGTGGATGAAAGGTTGACCTTCACTCTCCGAACAACCCTGAACTCCCTCACTCAAACGCCTCTTTATTCCTGTCAATACGATAAATGTGCATGATGAAATATGGAGGGTGGTAGCACGATGAAGGAGTGTGTGTGTGTGTGTGTGAGAGAGAGAGAGAGAGTGAGAGAGAGAGAGGGTGAGAGAGAGAGAGTGAGAGATAGTGTTAGTGGGTAAAAGTGTGATGACATTAATCTTTTAATGGTGTACACATATATAGCATGTATGTATACATATAATTATGTTTGTGTGTATGTATGTATGTATGTATATATGTATGTATGTATGTATGTATGTATGATTGTATGTATATATGTATGTATGTATGCATTTATGTGTGTATGTATGTATGCATATATGTGTGCGTGTTTGTGTGGGGTGGGTACACCGGAACTTGGGTAAGGAAATGTATGCGCACATGTGTCTCCCTTGCGCATGCGCGTGTATATGTGTGTATTCGTTTAGGGGAATCGGTACTATTGAGATTAAGGTGTTTGCTTGCGGTGAGTCAGTGGGTGCCTGGTTGAGTGCGTATATCTGTATTACGTATGCGGGCAATGGGTAAGAGTAGAGCCGATTAGTAGACCAAGCAATTAGTTCGAACTTGGACCCCCCCCCCCGGCCTCCCATCCCCCCATCTTCCGGAACTTCAGGCACGTATCTACTTATAACCCGACCCTGCCGAGGGAGGGAACCTGATGGCTGTTGGGACCGTACCCTCCGTGAACTCCGCGCGAGACTCACGTCCAGAGCATCAAGTCATCATGTCTTCCCCCCATGGTTGTCACAATAAATACCTCCCTAAGCAACCCACGTTGTGTGCCTTCCCTTGATTCCTTCCTCCCATCCACCCAACTTCATTTGTCCCCCCACCCCCCCCCCCCCCCCACCATTTCCTCCTATACCAATCACTGAAATAACTGCATACTTTTATTGACTTGCGGGGTATGCGCGCCGCACTGGTTAAACAAAAGTAGGTTATTATTGGTGAGCCGATAGTTTCTTTGCTACCCACCGCCGTACCTTCAGCTCGGGGGTGTGTGTGGTTTCTGAGTTAATGCAGTCCTTAATTCTAAATGTTTTAGCTGCAAGTAATTGGACACGAGGGATACAAATCATCTTTCTTTTCTGAATACAAACAACATTTATGGTTTCACCGGTAAAATAAAAATAAAAAAAATACCCTAAGTTTAAGTTCATGTTTATTTGAACTCAACAGAGTCTATATACGATGCCTCATAAAATTTGCTCACGCTAAAGCACTTAAATATAGGTCAATGATTTCTTCCCCCCCTCCCTCCAACTTAAGCTCTCTCTCTCCCCCCCCCCCCCCACTCCCCAGGTTTCCTGGCTGAATCTATCAGAAGACATTTAGGCGGAGGATATTAAGGTCATGTCGATCACTCTCGGGACAAAATAAATGTTTACGCCTCTGATTATGACAGTATATATATTCATGCTAATGTACCCCCCTCTCCCCCCCCACCCCCCCACGAAAACCATTCTAGATAATGGCGTCCCACCAATTATGTCTCACAAGTTTCCTGGGTTCGGGTCCTCATGCCAGGAGGGGGGGGGGGGCTACTCTTTTTTTTTGTTTTTGTTTGTTGTCCGTTAATCCAGCACTGTGGTGTAAACAGTGTTAATGGCTTCAATAACGGAGTCTGAATGTAATACTTCTTTCCCCATGCTAAAAAAAAAACAATTTAACTACTGAAGAAAACCACCCCCTGTAAGGGAAGCAAAGTAAGTGCTGCCCGGGGGGTGGGGGGTGATCAGACATGTCCTTGTTAAGTCATTGATCTCATGGCCATTTCTTTTCTAGTGTCGCACGCTGTGCCACAACTTACAGCTGTAAGGTGGAGCTAAAACTTTATTGATACTGCGAATTTCTATGGAGAATAATTAATATTTAAAGCCGATTCCTCCCAGAACCGGTTCCATCTAGATTATTGCAACTTACTTTTAAAACCTTGTATATGTCATCTTGTATATGTCATCTTGTATATGTCATCTTGTATATGTCATATTGTATATGTCATTTTTTATATGTCATCTTGCATATGTCATCTTGTATTTGTCATCTTGTATATGTCATGTTATATATGTCATCTGGTATATATCATCTTGTATATGTCATCTTGTATATGGCATCTTGTATATGTCATCTTGTATATGGCATCTTGTATTGTCATCTTGTATTTGTCATCTTGTATCTGTCATCTTGTATTTGTCATCTTGTATTTGTCATCTTGTATTTGTCATATTGTATATGGCATCTTGTATTTGGCGTAGAAACGATCCTCTAAGAAATACGGACTACCCTGGTGACTTGGTCTCACTGAGACTCAAACCGGTGGCTTGCACCAAGCCTATCAGATCCATAACCGGAGCCCACTTACCCGAGAAAAAGGCCACGTATTTCGCATTTTAGTATTTCTTCATTTGCATCTTATTACAGAGAGCAAGAAAAAAATGCATTCTTGTCAAGAAAGACGTATTTTAAAACATTTCATATTTTGGGCTATAATTTTGTGACCTATTTCATCCAGCTTGAACGGACTGTACCTCATTGGGCCCCGCAATAAAAAGGGCCCCGAATCTATCCATTATGATTATGGGGGGAGGAGGTTCGAGCAGTCTAGAACGTTTTACACAAAGCTTAATGATAGAAACCATCAGTTGTTTTTCTTATTACTAGTCAACAAGGTGTGACAATTTGACAAAAACGTCATCACTTCTTGAGCGACACAAATGTCACACGTGACACACTGTCAGTCATTACAAATGACGGACGAGCTGTAGACGAGGGCAGCTGACAATCAGTGTCACACGGACCAAAAACTGGACCGTCACACGGGAAACACAATTGCTGAGACGAGATTATTAGTCCGTAATATGCAATCAAGATTTACTAGAGCTGAATTTGTCGGGGTCGTTTGTGGAAAGTTATAAATTCACCATTAGGACAATCTCAAATTAACCTTAATCCTTATCATAGCCTGTAATTTTCCGAAGGTTGTGTGCGGAAAAAGACATTGGCTGTGTGGAAAAAAGATATTGGCTGTGCGGAAAAAGATATTGGCTGTGCGGAAAAAAGATATTGGCTGTGCGGAAAATGATATTGGCTATGAAGAAAAAAGATATTGGCTGTGCGGAAAAAAGATATTGGCTGTGCGGAAAATGATATTGGCTATGAAGAAAAAAGATATTGGCTGTGCGGAAAAAAGATATTGGCTGTGCGGAAAAAAGATATTCGCTGTGTGGAAAAAAGATATTAGCTGTGCGGAAAAAAAGATATTGGCTGTGCGGAAAATGATATTGGCTATGCAGAAAAAAGATATTGGCTGTGCGGAAAAAAGATATTGGCTGTGCGGAAAAAGATATTGGTTGTGCGCAAAACTTGTGGGACATATCAAATGTTTCTTCTGTGTGCAACATAACGGTATACAGGCCTGTGAGCGCGCTTGTGAAGTTGTGTGCACAGTCCGAGCCTAAAACCATTGACGTTAATAGTTTTTTTAATAGTGCTATAACATATTGTAGTATATGTAATCCTATTAGGTTTTTCTAGATACATGTATTAGTAAAGTTTCATCTATAAAGCCTGTACAGGTCATCGTGTTCAGATGAAGTAGAATTATTATTTTATTTCGAGCGTGCGGTTTAGGATGGGGAGGGAACACTAGCACCGTGGCACGCGACCCGAAGTATTTTTAGTTTAATGAGAGAGTAAAATCTGTTTAAACGGTAACTGCCCTGACATCTGTGTACGTGAGCTCCACTCTGAATGGGTTATTACTGGACTCCCTGAGTTGACCGTTATCTTTCACAGACCCGGATAACCCATAACCTCTTAAAAAATACCACCCACCACATTAACGAAACGAAATGTACAGAATGAAAAACAAAAGTTAAAATAAAAAAGTAAAAAAATAGGACACAAAAAAAAAACTCAAAGAACTAGATTTTGTGTGTGTGTCGTCTGCTTGAAAGAAAATTGCGCCTTTTTTTTTATTTAGCTGAATAGAGGCTTCATGTCTGATTGAGTCGAATCAATAACTTTCGTTTTTCTATCGCCCAACAATGTCTATCAATATTCACCGACTAACTCCAATAAATTCAAATTACGCAGGAAGTACTGCACACAATGAAAAAGAAAAATTGGAAATTCCCGAAAGGAAACTATATTTCATTACATAATTACTTTCAAACTCATTGAAATTTCGTGTCCGCAATTTTACATAGTAAATTCAATAGAAAGTATTGTTTACGGCTTTTTACGTTTGTACCGTTCGCAAGATGGGCGAAAGGGGAAGGATAACTCCGTATAATAGTGTCTCTTGAGTGACAAGAGTTTCGTCAAGGGGACGGGGCCATCTTGGTTCCCTTGGAGTCGGATCTATTGGTAGAAAGGAATGAAAGTGGAAAAAAACAATTTGATTGGTTAAATAGGGAATTGAATTCCGGACAATCTCATGGTTACCAGAGGACATTAGTAAAGAGTGTAGACTAATGTGGTCGGGGTGAGTGTTTTGGGGGAAGGGGGGGGGGAGAGAAATAATGATCAGGCCTGCTGCATCCGTGATGAGATAGATCCATGGGTGCCGGGGGAGAGGTGGGAGGGGAAGGGGGAAAGGACCGCATAATTTGAATGCGCGGCTTCCAGAGTTCGTTGCGGTGCATCTGCGTTCGATACAATTGATCACTCGGGTAGCGGTTGACGTGAATAGTACGAGGAACAACAGCGAGGGTTGGCCGATGGAGATAAAAAAAAACAATAATATAACCGTCGATGGAAAGACAAAAGAAGCGAACAAAGATATATATAATCGCAAAGAGAAAGGAGTGAAAGAGAGAGAGCTTTAAAAACCGAAAAATAAAAAAAAGAATTATAAAAGGTGCAAAATCAGGGCAGGGGAATGAGCACAAAAAAGATCAACAGAGAAATGCGAATAACTTCATCAATGACAGAATAAAATCAGCAGTGAGCATCAAACCTCTTACATACACAGAGTTATGATGCTAGAAGTAAAATGTCAACGGGAAATGAGGGTAGAAGCAAATAATGAACACTAAAAGACAAATACAGACGGGAAAAAGACTTGAGTAGCGACTCATACAGACGGGAAAAGACTTGAGTAGCGACTCATACAGACGGGAAAAAGACTTGAGTAGCGACTCGTACAGACGGGAAGAGACTTGAGTAACGACTCGTACAGACGGGAAAAGACTTGAGTAGCGACTCGTACAGACGGGAAAAAGACTTGAGTAGCGACTCATACAGACGAGAAAAAGACTTGAATAGCGACTCATACAGACGGGAAAAAGACTTGAGTAGCGACTCATACAGACGGGAAAAAGACTTGAGTAGCGACTCATACAGACGGGAAAAAGACTTGAGTAGCGACTCATACAGACGGGAAAAAGACTTGAGTAGCGACTCATACAGACGGGAAAAAGACTTGAGTAGCGACTCATACAGACGGGAAAAAGACTTGAGTAGCGACTCATACAGACTTGAAAAGACTTGAGTAGCGACTCATACAGACGGGAAAAGACTTGAGTAGCGACTCGTACAGACGGGAAAAAGACTTGAGTAGCGACTCGTACAGACGGGAAAAAGACTTGCGTAGCGACTCGTACAGACGGGAAAAAGACTTGAGTAGCGACTCATACAGACGGGAAAAGACTTGAGTAGCGACTCATACAGACGGGAAAAGACTTGAGTAGCGACTCGTACAGACGGGAAAAAGACTTGAGTAGCGACTCGTACAGAGTTACAAATGTAGCAATCGTACTTCATAAACTTTAAGACTTTGAGGATATTTGCCCCCCCCCCCTTTCCCCAACCAGAAAATCTTATACAGGTGGTTCTGAATATTTTTTTTTATCGACCACACCCCCCACGCCCCCCTCCACCCTCCGCCCAATGCAGCAGTTACTCTATGTCATGAATGGGCTTTAAAGAAGGGAAGACCTATTGTTTAACAAAAAAAAAAAATAAAGATACCGATATGAATAGAAACATGACATTAATGGTGAGAATGATAGTAATACAGTCACGTGGTTGTCCAACTTTTGTTCTTTAACAGCAATTCTAAGTTTAATTTTTTTTTTTAAAAAAAAAAGGACCAATAGAAGTAGTTTCAAGTAGCATCCATGCTCCGCCGATCACGGTTTGAGAGTCACTGACTATAAAAAAAAAAGAAGAATAGTGTGTGGAAGATGTATGTACATCGGGGCGGGGCACAATGGGGCTGTTAGTAGGGGGGGGGGCAGAGACATATGACACAGAGAATCTCAACAAATACTAAATAGGTGACTGCAATTACAATTTACTATACCAGGTTTTTTTTTCTACTAGACAGACTTTTGCGCCCTTCCCATGTCTTACCTGAGTTTTTTTTTCTTTATAACAAAATAACTGTTCAGGCAAGTATCGTAAACGGGGAGATAGGCGAGTATCTTATGCGAACGTTGGACGAGTATCATATGCGGATACGATTTGCGGTTTGACCGATTCCATGCCTCGCTACACAACACCCCCCTACCCCCACCCCCACAACAAAAAAAAAAGGCTAAGGAGATTTCTGCAGCGTTGGTTTATTACGTTTCATGTAAACAACCCAACCATACGATCTTTGCTTGACCATTTCTTTTCAAATTTAAATGTTAATGGGCCCTAGGTTACAACAATCTGACAACCACTGGATTAGAAACATGGAGACACTGCAGAGAAGAAAAACAGTAATATCCGTGTACTGTTAGTAAATTAAAAAAAAGAAAAACAAGAGAAAAATAACAAGAGCCTGGTAATATTTTTATTGGTTGATCGGTTATTAAAAAAAAAAAATGGCGCGATTTTCTATTAACTAACAGTTGTTTGTTGTTTTTTTCGTCATCCGCTCTTCACATCTGATATTGGAAGAAGGGGGTATAGTTATTTATAGCCGGGGGGGGGCAAATCAAAATGGCGGATGGACGTTGTGAAGTCAGTAGGCAGGCAGACGTGTTAAATCTGTCACAATCCTTCTGAAACTATCGACGCGTGCACACCGATCGGAGTGTTAGTTTGTAAACTCATATTTGTGATCAATTGCCGGGATGGATGAGAAATGAGAAGTTTTGCGGGTTAAAAATACAAAAAAAATCTGGCAATATGCCGACAGCGCGTCGTCGGGACGTGAAACTGACTTGCAGGGGAGACGGGATTCGAGGAAGGGGGAGGGGTGGAGGTTACGTTCATATGTCGTCATCGATATTTGCGTGTTTACTCTCTATTCTTCTCGTGCGGATTAACCCTTTGACTTTGGCATACATCAACAGATCGAGGCCAGAGAGTTTCGGAAATAGACGGGTGGCGGTAAACTAAAAAAAAAAAACAGAAACAGAAACGGGTCGTAGTCCAGGTTGGTTAAACGACGTAAGTCCAGGTCTCTTATTGCCACAAACGATGACACCTCAATGAAAAATGTGTAGGGCATTTTAAGGAAAAAAGATAAACAATTGATAATCATGTTAATATGTACATATAATATATATTATATACATAAAATAATAGCCTTTCATAAAAAATAGGCGAACGTCAATGTACCTAATAAATCCTTTAAGTACAAATTCCTATAAAATCTGATACTATTAGTGTCCCAGCAGGTACTTAAACCTAAGGCCCTAAACATATAGAACTATCTTTGCGTTGCGCCCCCCCCCCTAACTAAAAACCAAATATTGCCGCTGTAAACAATTTATTAGACTCCTAACTTATATAGGAGAACGTTTGCAGGTCGCTTAGAATGACCTTGACTTATCTAAGTGGCTCATCTAATCGTGCCTGGAGACTTAAGGGGCTCGTGTAAGATTTTTTTTTCTTATGTATTTTCACGCCCATGTCAAGGGAAAGTATCACTGTAGTGATAGTGAATCCATGGGGTTACTTTGACAGGAAGGAGGAGTAGATGCCCCTGTATCGGACATGTGATGGAGTCGAAGAAACTGAAAACTATCAGCGACATCTTCGTATTATATTCCATAAACCCATCTATGGAAGTTAAACGCTTTAGCTGACCAGTTGAAATCGTGCGTGTGTGTGTGCAGCTGAGTTGTTATTTGTGTCTTCATGCGTGAGTGAAAACTGGAAACTTCAACCCATCTTAACAAATCAGTTTTCCATAAAACGTTTTGTCGTTTGAGTTTGTCTTATAAAACATGTGTGTCTTTTTTTTTCGTTTCAGTTTGTCTTAACCATTAAACAGCATGTGTGACGTTTTATCGTTTGAGTTTGCCTTATACAGCATGTGTGACGTTTTATCGTTTGAGTTTGCCTTATACAGCATGCGTGACGTTTTATCGTTTGAGTTTGCCTTATACAGCATGCGTGACTTTTTATCTCGTTTGAGTTTGCCTTATACAGCATGCGTGACGTTTTATCGTTTGAGTTTGTCTTATACAGCATATGTGACGTTATATCGTTTCGGTTTATCTCATTCAGCAATTGTGACGTCGTATCGTTTGAGTTTGTCATATTCAGCACGTGTGACGCTTTATCGTTTGAGTTTGGACTGGCTCATATTTTAAATGCAAATTTTCCAAAGTGAAATTGTGTTCGAACGATTCAAGGGTGAAATGTACTGTGAGTTAATCAGTACCGTGGATCTCGACCGGTGGTACGGGTACCCCGAGGGGTGCGGGGAAAAGTTATTCAGGTTTACGCAGCGGCATATAATTTTCGTCTATAACAACCAAGAGCTTGAAGAAGGTCACCAGTTTGCTGATTTTACTCATCACCGAACCACGTGACCTTTCAGGTTGGATGATGGTCAGCACTGTGGTATAAACAGTGTTAATGGCTCCAATAACGGAGAATGAATATGATACTTCTTTCCCCATGCAAAGGATAAGAAGATTTCAGTCATTTCACAATGAACATAAGTGCATTTCTTCGCGAACTTACGTGTGAGGGGTACCTGCGGATATACTTTTGCATCCTTCGGGGTACAGTCGCAAAAAAAAAAAAGGTTGAGATCCGTTGGATTAGTGAAATTACATAAATACAATTATGGATGAACAGTTTTCAAATGGATTCATATTAAAAGAAGGCATCTGATATAACAACACATCTTTCTAGACTGTATTTTGTAGATATAAGCTTCTCTGCATTTCTGTATTGTTGCACCACTCTACAACGAGTCAAATGTCTGACGAGAAGACAAAGCTTGGAGTTTGTAGACAGAAGTTAAAAAAAAGAAAACAACAGAGTTGGGTTTTTTTTTAAAAAAAAGGGAAACAAGAAATCTGGGTTGTTCCAAAATGAAATATATCGACCGTTCTATTTATAGACCCGGTCGGTCGTCGATGAATGTGTGTGTCGGTGTGTGCGCGCGTGTGTGTGTGTGTTTCTATGTGTCAATGTGTGTGTGTGTAACTGTGTGTATGTTGACGCCTGTGTTGGAGAGTCCAGGGCTTGTGTTAGAACAAACGAGAAAAAAAGGGGGCGTAGGCTGTGGCGGACGTTCCTGGGAGCGAAATATTAGAATCAACAATAGAGTCTACCACGTGGGGGTGGAGGTGGAGGGTGAGGTCAGGTCCGTTCTCCGGGGGGGGGGGATTACCCCAACCCCCCCTTTCTCCCTATCTCCATGTACCGTTCGTTCATCCACACTGTGTACAAGGTATCAGCTTTTACTTACGACATTTGTTTCCAAAGATAATAGTTCCATTCAGCCGATTGACCAGAGCGCGTGCTCAGTGGGTGAGTACATTCTCACGTGCCGCTGGTTGTGTGTGCGTGTGTGTAAGTAAGTACTGAGTACGGCATGCGGATGTAGTGGTTTGTGGTGGTGGCGGCTGGACGGGAAATGGGATTTAAGTGGGAATAGTTCGGGACTGAGGGTGGGGGTACGGGGTGGGGGGTGGGGTTGGTGACTCTGGTTTATGACATCCTCTTTATCTATAACCTTTGGGAATGTTGTTAAGTTTCCGGCTTGGTTTACGGTGCTGGTACAAATAAGACAATGGTATAATATGGAAGAATTGCGGTGTGAAGATAACAGTGCATGTACGTTTGTGGAAATATTTTTATTTAAGACTCATTATAACAGAAAATCTACTGAACTTTAATTGAATATATCAACCAACCAATTAACCAATCCATCAGTAGTACACAAGAGGTTCCATAAGATCAGAGTAATAATGATTTTTAAAATTATGTAATAAATATATGACCAACATAGATGAAAGTATTTTTCCACTTTTCAGCTTTCCATAACTAAACAATCGCCTGTATCCATGCAGGCAACATGACATTTGAACTCTTTGATCTGCAAATTAAAAGGTTACATGATGTCAGAAGTAAGCAGCGGAAAGAAATCAATCCAATTTAGTTTGTTATTAAGATGCCCCCCCCCCCAACATTTGCCTTGGGTCCCCTAAACTTCACTTCAGCCTTTTTCTACCCCCCCCCACCCCACCACCACCTCCTGTTCAGGTTTAGCTTAAAGTCAGCTCACGACTAACAAATAAGTTTCAACCCACAACTTAAAACAAAAAAAACATATTTCTGCAATATTTTATTTGTGTACAATCTCCAAGTATTTAGATTGGAGAAAAGGATTGGTAGCGGAGTAATGGTGAATGGACAGAACAAAGTTCCAGACTGTCGAGGCTGTGTGTAGTAAGAATATAGCTCACCATGCGTCAAGAAGACTCGCCATGGTAGTGTGGCTTGCACACGCTTTGGGTGGCCTCACCTTCCACAACAAACATCGGGCGCACATCTTTAAACGAAGTGCCTAACTGCAAGACGCCCCAAGTACCAGAGATAATGTCCCCCATTACATGGCGACACTCGATCCCAGGAGTTCCGAGATGATCAGTCATTTACTCGACCAAAAAAAAGTTAAATAAATAAATTTAAATAAAGGATCGGCAACATAACCTTGTCCATTAATTCCTAGACTAATTTATACGACGCTAGTTTTCCTAGAGGCTAATTTTCCATGACGCTAGCTTTCCAATACGCTAGTTTTCCATGACGCTAGCTTTCCAATACGCTAGTTTTCCATGACGCTAGCTTTCCAAGACACTAGTTTCTTATGACGCTAGCTTTCCAAGCCGCTAGTTTTTTATGACGCTAGCTTTCCAAGACGCTAGTTTTTTATGACGCTAACTTTCCAAGACGCTAGTTTTCCATGACGCTAGCTTTCCATCTACCTGTGGTAAATAGTCTACTGTATGTAATTATATAAATCGTCGATATCTGTGGCCACGCTGGATCGGATTCGAGTTAATAATCGGTTCGGTGAGATAGTTTCACTTATACGGTATCGATATACAATAACCTCCGCTAATTGTGGTATTTTACACACAGTTTTATTTTAATCTTTACATTTCTCGACACGGGGGTGGAACGGGGAGGTGGTGGGAAGTCTTGAGCAGGTCTGTGTGGTATATCACGAATCGATTCCGTACGCCAAACCGATTCAGTCACTCAACTTTTGCTGTACTTCCTTTACCTCTGTTAGGAGACTGGCAAAGGACAGAGGTAACCACGAAATGGCCTTTGCCCCAGGGCGAATGACGTCGTGATCTATCTAAGCAAACTTGTTTAAATGTAAACGTCATCTATATATATCGTGTGCAGTAGATAATAACGAAAACAAATTTACAGTAGATATCTACCAACAATAACTTACATAAGATATCGACCTAAATTCAGGGACAGTGGGATATCAACCAACAATCATTTACATTATTTATCAACCAATAATCATGTACGGTAGATACAAGCCAACAATCATTTACGGTAGATACCAGCCAACAATCATGTACGGTAGATACCAGCCAACAATCATGTACGGTAGATGCCTGCTAACAATCGTGTACGATAGATATCAGTCAACAATCATGTTTCGGTAGATACCAGCCAACAATCATGTACGGTAGAAACCAGCCAACAATCATTTACGGTAGATATCAATATATTCTCAAGTAAAGTACCAATGAAGTAAATATCATGTAGAGTAAAAAAAATCATTTAATACAAATCATGCACAATACATATATTTACTGACGATAATTTATACATCTCAAATAATTTTTTTTGTAAGTATGTAATTCGTGCCGCTGTTGAAGTATATATATATATATATATATATATATATATATATATATATATATATATATATAATAGCGGTGCGGGTTCTGCGTTAATTCGATAGTAAAGAATGAATACAACAGTATTCCAGTTTAAAATACAATCATGAAAAAATCGGATCTGCCCGAAACCAAAAATAACCCAGCCTACCGGTCAAGCCTAAGGGGATATAACTCTATGCAAAGGTTTTGCAGGGTACAGCTAGTACATCATTCTATGTTATTAGACTATGCTGTGAGTTAAGTACCAATTGATATGTATGTTGTTCAAGAGAGCGTATTTCACATATCTATGTAGTTGTGCTCTTTGTGTGCTCACATACAATGCTCACTGTAAGACCAACAGCTTAATGTGTGCAAATATGAACACATGGAATATACATCAGTTCAGGTGCAACGAAATATACGTCTGCGTGGACCACATTATTGCGTGGGGGGGGGTAGGGTGGGGGGTGTAGATGTCCCTTCCCCCCCCCCCCACACACAATCATTTTGAACAAGGTCTCCCTCCCCCCCTCAAGCTGTTAGCGACGTCACTACTTACTCGTGTTAAGATTTGTATGCCCTCACTTCGTGTAGGGTGGGAGGTATGACTGACTGATCATTTACAATCCCCCACCACATACCTATTTTGTATTCTTTCTCTCTCTCTCTCTTTCTCTCTCTCTCTCTCTCTCTCTCTCTCTCTTTCTCTCTCTCTCTCTCTCTCTCTCTCTCTCTTTCTCTCTCTTTCTCTCACTCTTTCACTCTCTCTCTCTCTCTCTCTCTCTCTCTCTCTCTCTCTCACTCATTTTCTTTTAATCCCTATAGGTTTTACTACTTCACTCTCTTGTGCAATTCAGTCTAGAACAGTGGTCCCCCCAAACTCCGGGACCGCGCACCATTACAGGTCCGTGGATCGAATGGTACCGGGCCGCCCAATAAACAGTAAATTATTTCCTTTTTATTTGTGTATTTCTCTCAGTCCACAAATAATCAACGCCCCCCCCCACACCTTTACAGCGGGCCGCGGTGAAATTATCAGACGTTGACCGGTCCTTGGTGAAAAGAAAATGTGGGGACCACTGGTCTATAGTCTAGACGTCTGATATTTCATTTTATTTTCCCCCCATTTCTGCTATTGACCTAAATTCTGAATGACAAGGAATAAGAATAGTGTTACCCCAGACATTTTTTTGTTTTATCCAATTAAATTGCATTTTTTGTTGTCGACATTTTGAATTGTCTGATAAAATAATCAAAAAAAAAAACAAGAACTTTGTTTTCACTTTTCTTCTTTTGTTTTGTCCCTGACGTCATCTTCTGAATAATTTAAGTTTCCTCAAATTAGTGCCCCCCCCCCACCTCCCTACTCTCAAATGAGAAACTTAAGATGTTCTGTGTTCCACTCAGACGCCTCCCATGAAGTGTGTATTTTTCCTCTCTCTCTCTCTCTCTCTCCTCGGAAACTGCAGATCTACGCGAGAGCTCTCTAGATTGTCAAGTCTATAGTTGAGTCCGAACCACGAGCGGTATGGATTATACCATGGATTATACCATGGGTTATTACATGGGTTATTACATAGGTTTAGAAATGGGTTATTACATGGGATATTGCATGGATTAAAACATGGGTGTAACACTATATTTTTTGTATATAATGTTATGTATGTGATGGATACTGTTGTAGACACCAATTTAACGTTGGAAATTGCCAACGTTATGGTACTATCGTTGTTCCACCAAATGCAATACTTCTTGTTCTTCACTGCTGCTTCAATGTGATGTTATGGTTTGAACGTTATGTAGTTTGTTGATATTAGGTTATGTAGTGGCCGATATTCTCTCTGGTTTTACTTCAAAGATGGTAGCGTTCAGTCTCTTGGCACTCACACACAAACACACCATGAATAAAGCCAAGTTCCACGATTCAATAACATTTATTTAAATAATAATGAAACACATATAAATGCACTCAAGTGCCGAAATATTCACAAACATGCTTTAGCAGAATAAACGTTGACTGTGTACTGTTAAACTTCAACTTATCTCTGAATGTATACTGTCTTCTCGTATGAGTAAGAGTACGTATATTTAATAACTTGATTTCTCTATGAACACCTGTATACTGTCTTATCGTATAAGAGTACGTATACTTAATAACTTGTCAATATATGTATACTGTCTTGCGGTAAGAGTACGTATATCTAACATGTATACTGTCTTACGGGCAAGAGTACGTATATCTAGTATGTATACTGTCTTGCGGTAGGAGTACGTATATCTAATATGTATACTGTCCTACAGGCAAGAGTACGTATATCTAATCTGGTGTCCTGATGTCTCTATCTCTATAGTCGTTCTGTCGATCGGTAGGTCTCGACGTCTATCGTCAGTCTGAATGTATCTCGTCGGTCTCTCGAAATTTTCGCTACATCTCTTTTTATGTGATGGTTAATTATCACGTGCCCCAAACGCCCAGAACTTCTGATTGGCTCCCTAACAACCTTTCTAACTCATTTACATATTAATGAATCTTATTCCAGCCTAGGGATTGGTGCGGCTAAAAACTCACTATGGGCTAGTATTTCTTTGTCTCCCTAATTACGTCTTATCACGTACATCCGGTGTCATCGATGCTCATTGACAGATTTATACCACCCAAAACAAAGATAACACGCTGGAATTCTAATTATCAAAATCTCTGCCTGTGTCTTTGGCCCATGAACTTTCAATGTTGACCACCCAACTAAACCAGTGGTTCTAAAATTGTATGAATCTATCTAAAGCTATTGTTACAATGGGTTATATTACATGGGTTTAGAAATGGATTATTACATGGCTTATTACATGGGATATTGCATGGATTAAAACATGGGTTATATTACATGGGTTTAGAAATGGATTATTACATGGCTTATTACATGGGATATTGCATGGATTGTAACATGGGTTATAACATGGGATATAGCATGGATTAAACACGAGTTATTACATGGAATTAGAAATGGATTATTACATGGGTTACATCATGTATTATTACATGTTTATTCCTCCATCTCCCCCTCCGAATTCAATAAATTTAAAACTTATCATCTTACATTTCTGTTCCTGTGTATGTTGACTTCTGTTTATATTAATCAGTTTCGATTCTTGACGATATTTACTCAAAACGTTACTACATTTTTTTTTGTCTTTGACAACAGGGTCAGCCATGAACACTTCTTAGTGTAGGAGGCCCAGGCAATGAGAGGTCCCAATAGCTATTGAGCTGCATTAGACCCAAATGTTATGGGCACTAAATTTGCTTTCGGTCACACAGGGTCAGGTACTAAGAACGACAATATGACAATAATAACAAAAGCGGCCCTTATTACGACTAGTGGCCCTTTATACGGCTAGTTGCTCATATTACGACTAGGGGCCCATATTACTGTTGACTCATATTATGTCTGGTGGCCCATATTTCTATTGGACCATATTTCTAGTGACCCATAATACAACTAGTGGCCCAAATTACAACTAGTGGCCTATATTATGACTAGAGGCCCATATTATGACTAGTTGGCCCATATCTTTATGACTTTGTCCACATAACACTTATAAAGTAAAAACGTACGTCAATACCAAATATTTTAAACATCTGATTATTGTCACTCGAAGGAAAAAAAACACAAACAAATGAACTATCCCCTTTACAATGGGACACTACAAGCTTGAAAATGGGGAAAACCCACAGTCGAAACAAAGAAAAACCCATAGAAATATAAATCATACATATCTTTAGTGGGGAAAAATCTAATCGGTTTCGGGAATTTCCTTTATGCACCACTTCAAAGAATAGAAAAACCGAATCTCTCCCCTGTCTCCCTCATTTGAGAATAATGCAGGCGTTAAGCCTTTCCATAAATTGCGATGATCAAATCCCGCGATTAAAAGGCAGTGACCCGGAAATAACAGCTGCTGACGTCACGCCAATGTCAAGGTTCAGATAATTTTCGCCTAATTTCCGTTATCGTTAATGGATATTTAAAACAAAAACACAAAAACAACCCCAGTTTAAACTAAAAGTTAAAACTTTAGAAAACAAAAAAAAAATGGAACTCAAAAAAGACAATTTCTTATTTCGTCTGGAGAATGAAAAAAAAAAGAGATTCTACAACAAACCAAAAAAAATCTGGGAATGTCATGTTGGGTCATGCGAACATTATGTGAAAAGTTTTCAAAGCTAAAGTACATGAGAACAATGTCAATGTAACAAGTCAGTAAATATGATCCAGCTAGCAAAGACGGTCAACAGGGCACAAGCAGCACAGGTGTCAGGACATAAACTGAAGGAGACAGGTGTCAGGACATAAACGGAAGGACACATGTGTCAGGGCACAAAATGAAGGACACAGGTGTCAGGAGCAGTTGACAGGGCACGGATGCCCAAGCTAATGAACTTGCTTTTCCAGATCCAATATAGACACTGTCGAGGTACCTCTCCACGGTACTGTCTCGGCACTATCATGGTACTGCCACACACTGTCACGGCACTATCATGGTACTGTCACACATTGTCACGGCACTATCATGGTACCAAACTTTGATGAGGGATGGCCTTGAAAATTACCCATTAGCACTAACAGCAGAAACGTAAAGAGAGTTAGTGGTGCCCTGGGGGGGGGGGAGGCAGACTCTCAAAATGTCGCCCCTTTAAGGTAACAAAAAGTACTGAAGTACTGCAGGTGCCGCTTCTGGCTGATAAAAATAAAAGAAGATGCCGTCGATGGGGGACGGATGGTCGTGCGGTAAAGCGTCAAGCGACCTGAAGGTACCTGGTTCGATCTCCGATGAGGACCAAGGACATTTTTCAGGTCTTGGCTTAAGTCCCTCGCTACGTCTTCCGTGGTGCCTCCATGGCCATTGCACTATCGGCTATGGTGGGGATGAAAGAAGGGCACCATAAAAACCGTCCCATTGGTGGTTTATACTAGTTATAGGATCTAAGAGATTTCATCTCATCCTTACAGGGACTTCACACACACCGTCGATGGCAATCGGCCATTTTATTATCATTGACCCAGAAATACACATTGTTTTTACAAATCACTGGCAGATATGTACTCAGGTCTTCGCAATAGTTAGGCCCTGTGGGTGTAACAGGGTGTAATAAAGATGATACAGCTTTGTGGGAAAGATATTTTAACAATGTAACAATGATATAAGAGAACTACGTAACAATAGTAGAAAAAAATATGTAAAAAAGGATGTATCAGTCTTGTAATAATTATCTAACTCTAACACAAAAAATTGACAACCCCTTTAAAAAAGATAGAAAGACCCTGTTACACAGATATGAAAACTCTTCACAAATATATGCTAGTTCTGCAACAAAGATATGTCAGTTCTGTAACAAAGATATGTCAGTTCTGTAACAAACAAATGTCAGTTCTGTAACAAACAAATGTCAGTTCTGTAACAAATATATGTCAGTTCTGTAACAAAGATATGTTAGTTCTGTAAAAATGTTGTCAGTTCTGTAACAAAGATATGTCAGTTCTGTAACAAAGATATGTCAGTTCTGTAACAAACAAATGTCAGTTCTGTAACAAACAAATGTCAGTTCTGTAACAAATATATGTCAGTTCTGTAGCAAAGATATGTTAGTTCTGTAAAAATGTTGTCAGTTCTGTAACAAAGATATGTCAGTTCTGTAACAAAGATATGTCAGCTCTGTAACAAAGATATGTCAGTTCTGTAACAAAGATATGTCAGTTCTGTAACAAAGATATGTTAGTTCTGTAACAAAGATATATCAGTTCTGTAACAAAGATACGTCATGTCTATAACAAAGATATGTCAGTTCTGTAACAAAGATATGT
Source organism: Bulinus truncatus (assembly GCA_021962125.1). Taxonomy (NCBI): domain Eukaryota; kingdom Metazoa; phylum Mollusca; class Gastropoda; family Planorbidae; genus Bulinus; species Bulinus truncatus. Next base: position 18,324,599 of record JAGDYQ010000002.1, read on the forward strand.
CAGTTCTGTAACAAAGATATGTCAGTTCTGTAACAAAGATAAGTCAGTTCTGTAACAAAATATTTATTTAAAAAAAATGCAAGCCAGAAATATTCAGACCTCTAAAGGTCAGTGGTTCCGGCTTTATATCGGCTCGCGGACCACTAGTGTGAAGTTCGCGCCATATTTTGAGACCCACTGATCTCTGTCATTGAACAACATTCCTAAGATGTCAAGGGGGGGGGGGGCTGTGTAAATGCAATGTGTGTCAGGCGCTGTACAGCAGTGGTCCCCAACCCTCGCGCCAAGGAACGGTACCGGTCCCTGGATTGAATGATACTGGGCCGCCCAAGAAATTTTAAATTATTTCCATTTTATTTACTGTGGTGTATTTCTCTCGGGATTGTGCGATTTTCCATGGACGAGGGGTTAACCGGGTGCTGAGCGACTGTGAGAGACAGTGGCATTGTACATAAAAACAATGTTTAATATAAATACCCCCTTCCCCCTCCACGGGCCGCGGTGAAATTTTGTGTAAAGCGTCATAGAAATAGCAATATAGTACAATTAAATAAACTGAACCCTCTAAAGAAAAAATAACAACTATAATATATATATATATATATATATATATATATATATATATATATATATATATATATATATATATATACCTTCGTTAATTATAAACCTACAGAAACAGAAATAAAAAACCAAGATCAGTATCAATGTAAACGGATCAATGACTGGATCGAATTTCCTTCTGTCTATCCCATGAGATCTGTCCCTGTAATGACGCGATATTTATCTCGTTATCCTTAATCTATCCGTCAACCAGATCTGGGTCAGTCTGGTTGTGCCAGTTCCACATTTCACGCACAGCAACAGCCGCAACGTAAAGTGGGAGACATCATTGAAGTCAAGGATTTAGACTTGACGACCACGAAAGAGCTGAAATATAGCTGGAGGCGGTGAGATTCAAACCCAGGTTCTGGGTCAACCTGAGCTGAAACCCAGCCACCGAACGACCTGTTCCCTTTTAATGTGCAATCACTTGAAAAAAGGGACATATAAAATGAGAAGACCCAAAAATAATATCATGCATTTTTTGAAAGAACTATAACTCCATTTACTTGTTGAATTCTCTCCCCTTTACTATCAACAAATCATGTAAAATATACACACATGTCAATTTGTCATTGTGGCACATTTATACTGATATTTCATGGGCTGATCGATGGAGTAACTCAAGTGTTATATTCTATGTGTCAGGCTAATGTCAGGCAGGTGTGTGATACATGTCATGACAGAACATGACTAATGATCGGCCATGAGGAGGGGCTGGCGGGGGGGGGGTGGAGGGGAGCTCGTGATAAGTCACAAGCCAAGATATATGACAAGTAGCTGCAGATGAATATCACATTATGACATGTTTATCCCGTTAGTGTAATGGATATCACATTGTGACATGAAGCTGTCCTATCAGTGTTATGATGTTGTCTGAGACAAAAGTTCAATTTAAAATGGGTTATGTTGTCATGTCGGTCGTGTAGAGTGCAGATAGACACATAACAAAACCCCCATAAATAAGGCAGAACAGGTATTGAAATTACGGCTTCCCTATATTGACATCTGCCCCCCCCGGGCAAAAGTAAAAAAATGGGGCCTTGGGACCTAAATTGCTTTGAAAAGGGGGTTGGGGGGTGTTCTTCTGCTTTCCCCCCCCCCCTTAATTTACTATAACGGTTGATTAAAATGGAAATGACTAGCAGCTGACCACGTAATTAGTTGAGTAAGCTACGAGTCTAGCAGTTGACCACTTGATTAGTTGAGTAATATATGAGACTAGCAGCTGACCACTGGATTAGTTAAGATACGAGTCCAACAGTTGACCACTGGATTAGTTGAGTAATATACGAGTCTAGCAGTTGACCACTGGATTAGTTGAGTAGGATACGAGTCTAGCAGTTGACCACTGGATTAGTTGAGTAAGATACGAGTCTAGCAGCTGACCACTGGATTAGTTCAGTAAGATACGAGACTAGCAACTGGCCATTTGATTAGTCGAGTAAGATAAAAGTCTAGAGGCTATCAGGTGAACTGCTCACATTGGGTTGAGGCGAATGTACATTTTTTTTTTTAAATAAGAACCAGACATTTGCTTAATCGACATTTGCTGATTGATCAAACAACAAACATCAGGCGAGAAGATGTTTGCTCAGAAGACACAAGTACATCATTGGACGTTTCAATAAATCGATATTGTGTCTTTCTACATTCACGAGAAACCAGTTCGCACGTCACTGGCTTCCGAGGAAGGCACACGAGTAGGTGATGATCAGGTCGCGTGTCTTAAACCTTGCGACGTAAGGTCCAGGGTTCGATTCCCAGCTCGCCACACCGCAACCTTTAAAAAAAAGTGCAAAGGTCGTTGAGGCACCACGGTGTGAATTGAACGACGGAAAAGGGGGTGGGGGATGGGGGGATAAGACTTTGTGAACTTTTACAAGCGAGGATTGAACTCGAGACCTTCAGGTCAACAGTCGTGTGCCAAAAAGTCCCACTTTTTCAGAACAGTTTCAATTATCATTTTTTTTTTATTTCAATAGGTTAACGGACATCAACTCTTGTACAACACCTATAGATAACCATGCATTTTATCCGTCCTTTACGTTGTTAAAATACTTTTTTTTAGTCTATACTTAGTGAAAACAAACTAGACCAATCAGAAGCTAGCTTTTATTTCTCTTTCAACCACTTTATGTCTAAACCAGGGGTCGGCAGCATGCGGCACGCGGCGAGCCACATGCGGCTCTTTTGATGTCAAGTTGTGGCTCTTTCGATGTCAAATCGCAAACTAATCAAATACCATAATATTGAAACTAAAATTTTAGTGGCTCTTTTAAAAAATGAGAAAAATGCAAATTTTAGCTTTTGGCTCTGCCGTCTCAAAAGGTTGCCGACTCCTGGTCTAAACGAAGACATTCATTGTCTAGTGTCGACATGACCTCTGTGATTATTGTTTGGGGGGGGGGGGGGTCACGTGAACAAAATAGGAATGTTTAATAAAAAATCTAGAATTTCTTCTTCGTGGACAAAACAAATACACTTTATATTCATTTATTTGGTTCTAAATCAGTTCCTAGAATTATGAGCTAAGGACTCAGTATTTTTAAAAAAAGAGTATTAAGATGTTGCCATTTATTCAAAATAATATTAAGAAGTTGCAATTATTTTTTTATTAATTACCTCATCGATACCACTCAGCCTAAATCAATGGGGGGCATAACTCGTGTAATTTTGAAAAAAAAAAGGGTTTGCCGCCCCCTTTCCCTCCTGCACCGAACTGTCTATATACTCCAGTTTCTTGACCACTTATAGCAGAATTGCTCAACACCCGCTGCCAACCCATCACTTGTCCTTGTCTCATCACTGGACTATTCCACGTAGTGACGTAACCAAAACCAGCAGTCTCTGTACGGTTCTCACCACTGTAACTGTCTGATGTGTCTCTCTGTTTCCGTGTTTCTCAGTTTCTGTCTTTCCCCAGTTTCGACGTTTTTCTTTTGTACTGTGACTTCCCCCACTCCCCACCTCCCCCCCCCCACATTTTCAACGCCTTTTGTTGAAAGCGTATTATTCGATGAACAGACAGTGAGAGTTCGTGGAACAAATAAGGAGGGGGGGGGGGTTGGGTAGAAGGGGGAATACCGCACGATATGAAGGCGGTAGTTAGGTCTGGTCGAATAAGGTTTGTGTAGGGGTGACCGGGGGGGGGGGTGAGAAAGTTTTAGTCAATTAGACTTTTAACTTAAAGAAGGATTCCGAGATCTGGTTTATACTGGTGTGGCCATTCTGTTTTACGTTCTATTGATAGGAAATTTAAAAAAAAGCTATTAACTGGATAGGGAATAAAGACTTACACAGATCATTAGAGATCACGAGAACTTTTACAGGTGAAATGTATTTCAAAGTCGTCTCACAAGTCCACCCAGCTTTTAAATTGGGTACCTGACTTTAAGTTAGGGTAGTAAAGGCGGCTGGGCGTTGTGCTAGCCATACAATCCCTTCATATGCCGAGGTTATAGAAACAGTTGAATACTACACTTCATTTGCCCTGATGGCTCTTTTGGGCTAAAGGAACTTTACAGATCATTACAGCAGATCGAGAATATTTTGCGACTTATCTTTTTAATGATGAATGATCGCCGCAGCAAACACGTGTCCGTCACTGTACCCTCTGAGCTGTGTGCGTGCGCATATATGTCGCCAAACGCGCGCACCCACATCATATCAGAGCGCACAAATGTTTGTCTTATTCGGTCGTATATGCGGCACACGAAAGTTAATACACTTCCAAAGTAGCACAAATCCAATATCTTTTGTCGAACACAACCAGTATCTTGTGTCGCACACAGCTTTACAATAATAAGATGGACAAAAGGCCCAATCTATTTTAGACTATTCGTCCTGTTGGAGTAATCTTATTGGTATAATTTTGGACTTTTGTAAAGTGTCTATTTTCAGACTTAAATAATGAGTATCAAGAATTATACTTTCACGATCACAATGAGACCCAAAAAAAAAAAAACTAAAAAAAAGAAAATGTGTTGATCTCAGAATGCCCAAAGAAACTGCACTTTTGCATAGTGTTGTTTTAGTCCCAGGTCATATTTTAGTTTCAGTTTTTATTTCGTTTTTTTCTGTAATAATTTTAGTTTTCGTCTAGTTTTAGTCTTGCTTCTAATTTTAGTTTTAGTTTTAGTTCTCGTTGACGAAAAGTCAACATTTTCGTTAACGAAGGTTTTAGTTTTAGTTTTCGTGAACGAAAGCAACACTATATTTTAGTTTCAGTTTTTATTTCGTTTTTTCTGTAATAATTTCAGTTTTCGTCTAGTTTTAGTCTTGCTGCTAACTTTAGTTTTAGTTTTAGTTCTCGTTGACGAAAAGTCAACATTTTCGTCAACGAAGGTTTTAGTTTTAGTTTTCGTCAACGAAAACAACACTACTTTTGCACTTCTCACCAAACGCCGATGGAGGGAAATAATTCTAGATTGCATAGATAGATAAACAAAGGTTGTTTTTTTTTTTGTTCAGGACTGGTCTACTATTTTGAATTTATTTATCGGACGTGTATTGTACTTTAACGATGACCTGGTGATAGACGTAGAAAATAAACAAACATCAGCAGGTGGGTCGTAGCGTGTTGTTTAAATGCCAGGGGCTTATTCATTGGCGTAAACCGTAGAAGTGTTGGTGACCCTACCAACAACAACTCAACATAATAAAATAAGAATGGTCAAATATGACTGGGCCCTCTTTAGTCGTAGGGGACCCCGGCCAAGCACCCTGATGAGAGCCCTGGTCGTGATAGTACCTGAAGAAGCCAAGAACAATGGATCAAGCTTTATAAGGAGTTTCGGTAGAAAGATTGTAAATAAATAGTAGCATAAGCCTATAAGCTTTATGTGCGCATAATTCAAGACTGGAACTAGGTAAACATGATCGTAACTCCACTAAGACAAACATATATGTGGCGGTAGCTCGTGCGTTGTGGAGCGGTCGACTTTCCATCTGAGCGTCCTGGGTTCGAGTCGCGGTGAGTACACGTGGATGGTCATTTCGAGGCGCAGTGAGTACACGTGAATTGTCATTTCGAGACGCCGTGAGTACACGTGGATTGTCATTTCGAGACGCCGTAAGTACACGTGGATTGTCATTTCGAGACGCAGTGAGTACACGTGAATTGTCATTTCGAGACGCCGTGAGTACACGTGGATTGTCATTTCGAGACGCCGTGAGTACACGTGGATTGTCATTTCGAGACGCGGTGAGTACACGTGGATTGTCATTTCGAGACGCAGTGAGTACACGTGAATTGTCATTTCGAGACGCCATGAGTACACGTGGATTGTCATTTCGAGACGCCGTGAGTACACGTGGATTGTCATTCGAGACGCAGTGAGTACACGTGAATTGTCATTTCGAGACGCCGTGAGTACACGTGGATGTCATTTCGAGACGCGGTGAGTACACGTGAATTGTCATTTCGAGACGCAGTGAGTACACGTGGATTGTCATTTCGAGACGCCGTGAGTACACGTGGATTGTCATTTCGAGACGCCGTGAGTACACGTGGATGTCATTTCGAGACGCCGTGAGTACACGTGGATTGTCATTTCGAGACGCAATTTCCAGAGTATATCCCGTTTAAATAAATTGGTACATACCATTAGTAGGGGAGGTAAAAACTGCTGTGCGTTGTATTAGCCATGCCGTCCCTCAATTAAGTCGGGGCCTAAAAACAGATGAACGTTACCCTCTGTAGGCCCTAACAGCACTAATGGCCTGTAAACAAAAAAGCAATTTATAAGGCAACACCCAATGAGAAAAGGCCTAAGGGCAGACCAAGAAGCAGATGGTTAGAGGGAGTGGAGAAAGACCTTAAAGCCATAGGAGTGAAAGAGAGTGGAGGAAGAAGACCTTGGATCGGTAAAAGTGGAGAAGTGTAGTATGGCATGCCAGGGCCCTAAATGGGCTGTAGAGACCAGGGCCCTAAATGGGTTGTATAGGCCAGTGCCCTAAATGGGCTGTAGAGGCCAGGGCCTTAAATGGGCTGTAGAGGCCAGGGCCCTAAATGGGCTGTAGAGGCCAGGGCCCTAAATGGGCTGTAGAGACCAGGGCTCTAAATGGGCTGTAGAGGCCAGGGCCCTAAATAGGCTGTAGAGGCCAGGGCCCTAAATGGGCTGTAGAGGCCAGGGCTCTAAATGGGCTGTAGAGGCCAGGGCCTTAAATGGGCTGTGGAGCCAACGGAAGAAGAAGAAGAAACACATTGAGTATATTTACTATTGACACACTTGAATACACATTCATGCCAAAAAAACAAAACAAAGTTGCATTAGTACCACGTTACTAAATTTAGAACTAACCTCCCAAGATCTTAGGTTAGCCCAAACACCGTGGTTAGTCGAAACTAAATTGAGAAGGAGATGGGAAAGGGAGATTATTTCGTAGCAGGCTGAAGAAAAAAAAAATATATCGTCTGCAAGTCTTTTTAGTGCATGATATTGGAGTGAGGTAATACTGACCAGAAGAAAGGGTCAAAACTAGAAAACAACAACTACAAAACATTCAGACAGATTGCTACAAAATGGAAACGGATTTATTAGTAAAAGAAATAACAACTGGATGGTGCTGAATAAATTGACAGAGTAGCCGAAATGTATAATATGCAAAAGACGGGAGATACACAGATAAATAAAAGATGCATACATACGTCAGACATTTAGTTTAGTTTAGTCTGCATAGACTTATGAAACTAGTAGACAAATAGACAGACATGCATAGATAGATAGATAGATAGATAGATAGATAGATAGATAGATAGACAGACAGACAGACAGACAGGTAGATAGATAGATAGACATACAGACAGATAGATCGATTGACAGACAGACAGACATATAAATAGACAGATAGATAGACAAATAGATAGACAGACATACAGGCAGGCAGGCAGGTAGGCAGACAGACAGACAGACAGACAGACAGACAGACAGACAGATAGATAGATAGATAGATAGATAGATAGATAGATAGATAGATAGATAGATAGATAGATAGATAGATAGATAGATAGATAGATAGATAGATAGATAGATAGATAGATAGATAGATAGATAGATAGAAAGACAGACCGACAGACAGACAGACAGACAGATAGATAAACAGATAGACATACAGACAGACAGGTAGATAGACATACAGACAGATAGATCGATTGACAGACAGACAGACATATAAATAGACAGATAGATAGACAAATAGATAGACAGACATACAGGCAGGCAGGCAGGTAGGCAGACAGACAGACAGACAGATAGATAGATAGATAGATAGATAGATAGATAGATAGATAGATAGATAGATAGATAGATAGATAGATAGATAGATAGATAGATAGGTAGGTAGATAGATAGATAGATAGATAGATAGATAGATAGATAGATAGATAGATAGATAGATAGATAGATAGATAGATAGATAGATAGATAGATAGATAGATAGATAGATAGATAGATAGATAGATAGATAGATAGATAGTGAAGAAGACTGACATTTACGCACAAAGTTAGACACGGTCTGACAGACATGAGATAGACAAAAGAGTCAACATTCGCGGAGTCATACAAATAACCAGGCATCGATAGATTTCAAGACGTGTATTTATAGTTCAGCCCGGATCAATAAAGAATAATAGATGACACCGTGGATTAGTCCAGCAGAAGACGTTGAAATTACCCGCCCATTTTCATCCATCTCAGGGTGCCGCGGTGACCTCTGACCCGTCCCAGTGCTAGAAGAGGGGAATTCCCGGTGACGTGTCCCGATGGCATCCATCTTGGCCACAGTTTATTGGTGTGTGTGTGTGTGTGTGTGTGCGTGCGTGCGTATTTGTGAATCAGTTCCCTCCTGTCCTGTCTGACGAGCCCAACAACTGGGTGTTATACGGTAGTAGAGGAGAATTGATGAAAGTGTGAATTACTATTTATAGATATATGGCTGTCAGGGTCTTGAAGTGTGCAAGGGGCCCAGCAGAAGATAGTAATTACGGTAAACCCCTTTTTTCGAATTTTCGTTTTTTTTAATGAATATAAATTATAATCTGTGGGCTGCATGTACAATATTGTACACACTATTCCATTACGATTATTGTACACACAATTCCATTACGATTACTGTACACACTATTCCATTACGATTACTGTACACACTATTCCATTACGATTATTGTACACATTATTCCATTACGATTATTGTGTACACTATTCCATTACGATTATTAAAAAAACCCTGTAATTCTCTAATTATATCAGAATTCAGTGCTGTCAGATTATAAGATCACATTTCTGCAATTGTGTGTGTATGAATTCCCTGTAAGGATGAGATGAAATCTCTTAGATCCTATTAACCACTAATGAGACGGTTTTTTTTTTATGGTGCCCATCTTTCATCACCACCAGAGTCGATAAAGCAATAGCCATGGAGGCACCACGGGAGATATAGCGGTGACTTAAGCCATGACCTGAAATATCCATTGGTCCTCACCGGAGATCGAACCTGGGACCTTCAGGTAGACAGTCGACACTTTACCACATCACCATCCGTTCACTAAATGTGTGTGTGTGTCGTTACTCTACGTATAATGTTAAATTTGTTAAAATTTCATTATCGCAGTGCTCTGCAACCAGATCTGTACCTAGGGATTTGGAGGCCCGGGGGGGCTTGGCCTCATTGGAGGTCCCTGCATTTTGACATCCGACACCATGACATGAAATAATGTACTTAATATTTAAGGTAAAAAAAAAACTTTTGGGGGCCTCCTCAAACTGGGGCTCGGGGTTTGGGGGACTTTCCAATTTGGACCCCCTTCCCACCCTGGATACGCTTCTGTCTGCAGTAGTGTTGTTTTAGTCCCAGGTCATATTTTAGTTTCAGTTTTTATTTCGTTCTTTCTGTAATAATTTTAGTTTTCGTCTAGTTTTAGTCCTGCTTCTAATTTTAGTTTTAGTTTTCGTGAACGAAAGCAACACTATATTTTAGTTTCAGTTTTTACTTTGTTTTTTTCTGTAATAATTTCAGTTTTCGTCTAGTTTTAGTCTTGCTGCTAATTTTAGTTTTAGTTTTAGTTCTCGTTGACGAAAAGTCAACATTTTCGTTAACGAAGGTTTTAGTTTTAGTTTTCGTCAATGAAAACAACACTAGTCTGCAACATTTTATTGCAACAGACAACTGACACTATAGCCTGATAATCACTCTAGAACGCGATTTCGTGCGTTTTCATGCCTTTGGGCTGAAAGTGTCCACTAAAGCCAATGACGTCATCGTATGTTTAATTTTCTCTTGTAGAAGAAAACTGCGATATCACGGCTTGTTAGAAGAGTCAGCCCCCATGAATTTAAATGACAATTACGTCCCTTTTGGTTTACTTTCACTTACGTTCTAAAAAATAAAAACAGCTCACGTTCCCTTTACAGGAAAAAGGTTTTTTTTCCCCATGTGTTTCTTTTCCGTTTGTCCGGGAATGGGAAATGATTGGTTGCGGGAGAAGATATCGCACGACCATATCGGAAGTGGCGTCACGGAATGTCTGTCTTGCAGTTAAAATGTCCACTTTAAAAACTATCGCTTGTTGTTTTATTTTATGTATTTTTTTTTTAAAAACTAGAAAGGTCTGGAAACCGCACGTCCAGCAAACAGCAGACGACCAAACTAAAGGGAAGGAAGAAAGTGGAACTGAACAAAAAAAAAAGTGATACACACACGGTGTGCGAGGGAATTTTTCACCCTTCATTTATCTCCCCCCCCCCCCCCATTTTTTTTGGACAGTTCCCGCGTTTTTTTTTTTAAATACGTTTCATTGGCTAGGACTGAGTGTCAGCGCAATCAAATTAACGCGTTTTCCCGGCACACGTTATATTTTTATATTTAGCAGACTAGATCCAAAGTAACTGGGAGTTGTGCTTTAGCTTATAAACTCCCTCCCCCACCCCCATGCCCCCTTTTAACCCCGTGGACTTTTTGTTCCCCGGCAATTTTTTTTTTGTAGTTTTATTCTTTTTATTTTATTCGTCGGTAAAAGGAAGGCGGGGGTGGGGTGGGAGTTGGGGTGGGGTGGAGGAGGGAGGTGGGGGAGGGGGTGAGTTACTTTTAAAGACACTCACCCCCGTGTCTAGATAACCAGAAGAAAATTAAAACTAAGTGGGGGGACAACTCAAACAAGAAGAAAACCGCGGAGCTGGATCGGATTACTGGCAACTTAGAGTTCTCTCCTCCTTTACTTTAGAAGATCGATTTTTTTTTTCCTTCGACCATGTCTTTTGAGGCGGGGGTCGGGGGGGGGGTTTGTGTGCTGAGCTTGTTTGTTTTTTACATTTCTAGTGAGGGGGGGGACGGGATAGTTAGGTGGGCGGTGCTGGTGGATTGAAGGGCGGGAGTGGTGTGGGAGCCGAGAGGGGAGTGGAAATTGATGATGTGAAGTGGACGGGAGGAGCTTGATGAATATCGGATGTCGTTGGTAAGTTGGGTGTATAAATTTGTAAAAGAACAAATTTGTTATGGGCCAGGATTTGACGGGGCAAGTTAACAAAGGCTAGTGTCCTGTTAAGTCAATATCCGGTAAAGGAGAGCTCACTGGTCAAGCAGATAGGCTAAACGTAGCCTACCACATTTTTAGTAGTGTGTGTGTAGTCTCAGAAATATGGAGAAAACTAGTTCCTTTTTTTGTAAGAAATATTTGTTTTGTTTTCTGTTTAGTGATAAATAAGAAGAACATTCCTCTTTGTTAATTTGAAATAGTATTGAATCATAAATAAGGGAAGACTGGGGAATAGATTGATCGAATACGAGCTACGGAGAGAAGAAATGAGAGATATAGAACATGAGAAAGGAAGATATTGAGAAAGTGTACTAGAGAAACATTGGAAATAATGAAAAGAAAGGAAAGGAGAGAGGTGGAGAGAGAGAGAGAGAGAGAGAGAGAGAGAGAGAGAGACTGGGGGGAGGGGGAAACAATGTCCATAGCAGAGAACTTTAACTTAGATAAAATATACATACGAAATAACTGACCCATATAAATGATATATACAATCAAGGCTATATTATGTTTAATCAACAAAGAGCAAAGAAAAGTACAGAAACTTGACCATTTCGGCATTCCGTACAAATCTGAAGCTATCACTCACCTATACATATATAGGAAACGGCTCGATGACACGCACACAAAAAAAAAATCCCACCAAATAAATGGAAGCGTCTTTCTTGATTGTCTCAGCCCATGTAATCAACGTCAGACCTAATTAACGTTTGGAGAGTTGTCCACCCTGATCAAGGGCCAGTCTTTATTTGCTTGACGGTTTTATTCCCCCATATTTTGTTTTCTTTTCGTTTATTCCCAAAACAAAATGATTTGTGCCTAGAAAGAAGTCATTTCATTGAACTCTTGTGTTTATTCTTCTCTTCCGAGATGGTCATGTGGTGTATGGCGGTACTGATGTCACGTGGTGTATGGTGGTGCTGACGATTATTTTTAGTGGTATGCATTTGAAATAATGCAGTGGAAACAAAAAGTGAGCGAGTGGGGGTGGGGGGGGGATATATAAAAAAAAAACTTTGGTTTTTAAAACTAACAATTTTTTCCTCTTCCCTCCTGTCCTGTCTGACTAGCCCGTCTGATCGTCGACACGGCCTCGGGGCAGACGTGCAACTCTGGTGGCAGACTCCACACACATCATTGTTACGTCATCAAAACTCAATTCATAACTTCTATGTCTTGACAGTGTTATCGTCTGCCAAAATGAGACAATCAACGATTGGGGGGGAGGGGGGTTTGCAAGATTGAGGGATGGGGTGGCGGGATAAAGGAGGTTCAGGGAGGAGTTGGGTTCGACTGATTGTGGATGGGCTAGAGAAACAAGAAAACTGAAAAATTGTGTTTATGTAAAAAAAAAATATCTATAAAAATAAAAAGCGCAAAATTCGATGGGAGTTTTGTTTTTAAATATTATATTTTTTTCTATGAGAGCAGTAGTTTCCCCCCAATTATCGTCTGATTCACGGATCACAGTCTAACCAGTTTTCGATCATTCCATAAAATCTTTTGGTTCTATTTATCGTAACTATGAGTCGAATTGAAATCTGTAGTCTTCAGAAGTAAACGTATCGAAATCCTTTCTTTACAATTCCGACATCTCCCTGTCGCTAATTATTAAGGGTGCAATAAAGGTTGTTTCATCATAGCGGTAACCTCACGCCAGTCTTTAGAAGCATCCACATTGTGTAATGTCAGGTAGGATTCTAAAAATAAATCACTGATGACAGCGTCACGCGAACAAGGTTAAAGAGAACAGAAGAGAAAGTCAGTCATATTTTGGTTATTAGGGGCATTCACTCTGTCCACCCATTACGGCGCTGACAGAAAGGTTTGCGTCTCTTCGAGACGTCCCCATTTCGTACTGTTTTAATTTTATCAGGGGCGCAGCGATAGGGCTGCACCCCGACAGGCCCGTAGCGTGCGGGGAGGGAGGGTGCGGCAGAGGGGGCCGGCCTTCCCCCTGCGTTTTGTCTGGCCCCTTCTGCTTATTTGTTCTACTTAGTAAAATGTATTACCTGCCCCCCCCCCATCTATTGCCTGGCCCCTGCTGTAGAATGCCTGGCCCCTGCTGTTGAATTTTCACGCTACGGGGTTGCACCCCGATTACTTGTCAGGGCCCTCATCGCTTAGAGCAAAGTCCGGTATACTAATTTGCTACCAATTGACTTGACAGTTTGCGTGTGTGTGAGTGTGTGTGTGTGTGTTTGATCAGAAGTTTTCGAGATGGGAGGGGAAGAGGTCGAAATTTTACAATTTATTTTTTTTCGTTTTGTGCAATATTTAAAAAAGATAACTTCAGAGAATTGAGAAATAAAAATCTTGATAATTTTAATTTACTATAAAGAAACTAAGTTACTTTCCCTTATACCTAACGGGCCATCGGGACAGATTAAGAGTTCATCTGTTTCTGTAGATTCGGCATATAAATGGATTGTGTGGTTAGCACAACGCCCAGCCGCCTTTACTTCCCCAACTTAACTCAGGTCCCCATGTAAAGCTGGGTGGTGGACTTGAATGACTTGAACCACCTTTCAACAGGACCTGGACAAAAAAAACCCTGGGTTCTCACCGAGGATCGAACCCAGGACTCTCAGGTCGAAACTTCGAGCATTTAAACCACTCAGTCATCCTTCCCACTTTTATTTACAGTGCATCAGAGAAATTTGAGTTGTCTGGAACCAATGTAAAGAGTTTTCATTATTTCTTATGGAGAAACGAATTATGTTCGTAAACCGAGGTTTGATTGTATATGTAAAATTATAATTTTGTCACTTATAGAAGTCATGCGATCATTTTGCTGTATTGCTTGGGTGGTGGGGATGGGGCACGAAAGTACAACTGAAAATCAGCCCCCCCCCCAGTTATAAACCACTTATGGGACTGTTTTTTTTTTTTTTCGAGTGCCCTTTCTTTCATACCCACCCTAGCCAATGGTGCAGTGGCCATGGAGGCACTACGAGAGACATATATATATAGGAGATTGGATCTCACACGGAGTCGAACACATAGCCCACATCATGCAAGTCGTGCTGCAGCATGAAGAACCGTGTAAACGATCAATCATGCGCTATAATTACGATAGTATTTCTATTAAATAATCAATCTCTGCTCAATCCTTAACATTGATTTGTCCATTTGATTCTAAAACCTATGACGACCCCACCCCAACCCCTTCCACCAAACCGGTAAGCCATTTTAGCTTTGTGCCCTGACAGATTCTCAACCCTTTTTTTTGGTGACGAGCCTGAAAAGTAAAACTCGACCACGGCATTAAAAAAAAAACAAATAGTATATTAAACCCCTGGGGTAGAAAGAATGCTCAGAACATTTTTATTATTTAATATTAACAGTCCGAGCTTTAAATTTGTATTCGATTATGACCAAAAAAATGTTCCGGAAATGAGCATCTTTGACAGAGTCGGTCCACGGCAGCCGTCCGTTTAGCCCACTCATAAGAACGGTCTTTGATGGCATCACATAGTTGCAGTGGTTAGGAAATGTGTATTGAGTTTGCCTCTTTATATATTATATATATATATATATATATATATATATATATTTACAGGGGAAGAGAGAGAGAGAGAGAGAGAGAGAGAGAGAGAGAGAGAGATATATGCTAACGATGCTGCTTGTTGTTTGAATACATGATAATAAAAGAGAAACCGGAAAATCCGTGCAATTAGCAAATTCGATATATGCTGTGTCAATGTATCGTACTGATAGAAACTTTGCTCTCACAAAAGTAACCTGTTTACAACCTGTTTACACCCGATGACGGTCTACACACGCTGTCTGTGATATTTTTTAAAAAAATGGACGTCTTGAAATGTATTTTGACGTGACGTCTGCAAGAGAAGAGCGGTTGTGTGTGTGTGTGTGTGTTTGTTTGTGTGTGTGTTTGTGTGGATGGATGTTAGTGTTGGAGTAAGTGGGAGGGCGGGAGAGATGGGGGGGGGGGATCAGTTAAATTTGGTGAATGAAACATGAATCAGGTGCTCAGTAACTCGATAAAGTGTCCACTGTTCAACGGTTTCAGCTGCACGTGCCAGATAAATATTTGAACGTAAAGATATGGAAGGCATGATATTATATCTAACGTCTCTCTTTCTCACTCTCTCTCTCTCTCTCTCTCTCTCTCTCTCTTTCTCTCACTCTCTCTCAATTTTGGATTGAAAGTTTTTTGTAAAGGGAATTAGGTTTAACTGCCTCACAATCAAAAGTAAATGTAAATAATTGAATTGTTGAGTACATGTCTATAGAGTATCTTGTAGGTAGACGGCAGGTTTTTAGTTAGCTGATGGATTTACAAGTTACTAGTACACTGGTAGACTGTCATATAAATATTGAAATAGGTATGTTGATAGGAAGATAGATAGATAGATAGATAGATAGATAGATAGATAGATAGATAGATAGATAGATAGATAGATAGATAGATAGATAGATAGATAGATAGATAGATAGATAGATTGATAGATAGATAGATAGATAGATAGATAGATAGATAGATAGATAGATAGATAGATAGATAGATAGATAGAGAGAGAGAGAGAGAGTGAGAGTGGGAGAGACAGACATAGAGATGAACGAACAAGTGGAAGAACGAACGAATGGACAGATAGACCGATAGATAGATTTAGATTGATAGATTTTTAGTAGAAAGATTTTTTTTAATCCTCAATAAATGTTTTGTATATAACAATACTGGCTGTGTGCCGACTTGCACTTTGTAAATCTCTCATTTTCTACACAGCTTTCAATTATTTATCCTCTGGCATTCACTCTGCAACAGACAACACCCCCGCTACCTTCCCCCCCCCCCAAACCCCTCCCCCCTTGTCGTTCACGTAACCCGTGTGCCCATAAATAACCACCGAAGGCTGGGCGATTTCTTCAAGACGGGCCATTGTTCTCCAGTTGACCACCACCCGAGGTCAGTCTGGTTGATATCGATGTACACCCCCCCACACACACACTCCCCAACCCCCAACCCCCAACCCAATGCCACGACCAACGGTTGACTCGGAGGTTTAAAGATTAATAGTCCACTCACTGGATGACATCTGACCTCCTTGTACGTGGTGGACACATGCCCCCTTACCTCCCCCCTTCCACCCCACCCCCTCCCCTGACGAGTCGCGAACGTCGGGAAGTGTAGTCCAGCAAGTGTAACAAATGGACAGTCCTTTTTTTGGGGGCAGTGTGTTTAGAAGTTTGGAAGTTTGGTAGTTTGAAAGTTTGGTAGTTCGGTAGTTTGGAAGTTTGGTAGTTCGGAAGTTTGGTAGTTTGGAAGTTTGGTAGTTCGGAAGTTTGGTAGTTTGGAAGTTTGGTAGTTCGGAAGTTTGGTAGTTTGGAAGTTTGGAAGTTTGGTAGTTTGGAAGTTCGGTAGTTTGGAAGTTTGTTAGTTTGGAAATTTGGTAGTTCGGAAGCTTGGTAGTTTGGAAGTTTGGTAGTTTGGAAGTTTGGAAGTTTGGTAGTTTGGAAGTTTGGAAGTTTGGTAGTTTGGAAGTTTGGTAGTTTGGAAGTTTGGTAGTTTGAAAGTTTGGTAGTTCGGAAATGCGGTAGTTTGGAAGTTTGGTAGTTTGGAAGTTTGGTAGTTTGGTAGTTTGGAAATTTGAAAGTCTGCTAGTGTACAGAGTATAATGTGATCAATTGTGAAAGCAAGGACAGTGGCTGAATAAACAAAAATTCTCCCCAGTGATGCTATTTCCCGCCATGTCGCCTTGCATTCAAATTGATGCAGACGATGAACAGAATAATTAGTCAGCACGGGTTAATTACAAAAAATGTGATTCATTTTTTTGCCAATTTGCTTTAGCGCAAATTGTGTCGTAGACAGCCGAACCTGTATGAATATATATTTGGATATTCAAATAGAACGGTAAACTCGATAAATCTGTCATGTTCACACTTTCAATGAATTGTTGTTCTTAGTTAAAAAAATTCTCGGATAACTCAATAAATCGATGTATGAGAGTGTTTCACTATACTTCTCTCATAGTGAGAAGTAATTAAGTAATGTTTCCTCAGCTCACTATTTAGTAAAAAAAAATATTCGATTTCCCGCCGTATCATTTAGTTCTCGTCTGCTATTGTCGATTCATACAGTGGACAGATAATTGTCTTTTAAGATAAACATATGGCTAAATATGATGTGATATTTTGGGCCCAGGGCCAAAATACCTGATTGGACCCAGGTACTGTCGAATTTGTTAGAAATGTGTAGTGGTGGAGGAGGGGGCCCCTGGCAGTGGAGGCCCTGTGTGATTACATAGCTAGCGTATCGATACAAGGGATCTCTGAATGCGAGTATTTTTATCTCTAAAACTGCGCGCTTATAAAAAAAAAGTACATTTTTGGACACACTTTTACTCAGTGGTAGTGGTAATGGTTGAAGAGAAAACAATAAATTCTTAATAAACAAATTTAAAGCGAAAACAAAAGAATAATACCCTGGTATAAATATTGTATACTCTCTGACTAATAATGATGTATACTCTCTGACTAATAATGATGTATACTCTCTGACTAATAATGCTGTATACTCTCTGACTAATACTGCTGTACAGTGTACACTCTCAGATTAATACTACTTATTTATCGCTGACTAATACTGCTGTATACTCTCTGACGTATACTGCTTATTTATCGCTGACAAATACTGCTGTACACTCTCTGATTAATAATGTTGTTGTTCAGGAACCAAGACAGGCACAAACGTCCACCACAGAAACTGACCACAATAACTGACATAAATAAACTGACCAGAAGCTGCTTCCAAACCAAAATGTCTACGTTCATTGGGCTTTTTTTTTTTTGTTTATTTATTTATTGTTTCCCATCGATCTGTACTCATGATTGTCATCTATAATACCTACAGGATGAGTGAACTATTGGGGGAGGGGAGAGAGAGAGAGAGAGAGAGAGAGAGAGAATAAAGACGGGCGGTAGAATGAAAAAAAAAAAGAAAAGGAGAGAGAGACGGCTTGTACATAAAGGAGGAGGCCGGGAGGGGAGGAGGTTAGGAGGGGAGGAGGTTAGTATAAATACTTTGTCACAAAAGCAAACGACTTTTGTCTGACGGTATCGATAGTGATGGACGTATTCGGCCAGGGCACAATCGGCGGGTTTTTTTTTTTGGGGGGGCGGGGGGGGGGAGAACTGTGTGAGCACATCTTTCAGAAGAAGTGAGCTTATTTGTGCATCATTTGACTTATGAAATGAATCTTTTGTGAGAGTTAACTAACGAGTACTAAGACTTATACATTTACGATCGGATTGAGTACTTAAAACACAGGAAAAAAAAAGGTCTGTTGATTTATACCAGAATGCCCAAACAAACTGCAATCTTGCACTTTTCAACAAACGCTGATGGAGGAAAATAATTCCAGATTGCATAGATAGATAAACAAAGGTTGTTTTGTTTTTGTTCAGGACTGGTCTGGTATTTTGAATTTATTTATTGGACGTATTGTACTTTAACGATGACCTGATGATAGACGTAGAAAATAAACAAACACCCGCAGGTGGGCCGTTGTGCGCTGTTTACATTTCAGCTGCCGGTCAAATGATATAAATCTCAGAAGTTAAAAAAAAATCAACTCTATTGTTGGTCTTTGAATTTATATATAAGAAAACACACACCCGCACACACCCACACCCCCCACACACACACCCACACGCACATACCCCACACACACACGCACACATACCCACACCCACACACACACACACACACACACACACATACACACACACACACACACATGGCCTGTTTCTGTGAGCTATATTGGACGAGAATACATGAGATCGTGTATCACGGTATTTGTTCTCTGACGAACACCGATATCGTTCAATACAAGAATCGATTCGGAGTTAAAGCTACGATTACGGTAACTTGAAGGATAAAGCAAATGAATGTGTATCGAGTAAAGAAACTGAGAAACACGAATACCAAAATAATAATGATATTTCAGCAAACTTTAACAAACACACAAAAATGTAAAAAAAAAAAAAAATATATTTTTTTTCCAATGCGATACTAAATTTTCTGCAATAACTCGATTGATTTATTTGTACAATTGTATTGACACTGTAGTATTAGAGACGCCAGGGGCCAACACTGGTAAGGGCACCCCATTCCTTTGCTTACAAGCACTAAAGAGGTGAAATTGTCGCCCATTGCTGTGGCAAAGTGCCGGTCTGGGCGGACCAATCCTTACATAGAGACAGCATTGATTTATCATTTGTAAAATAATCATTGAACAAAATAACTGATGACTGGTGAATTTAACAAAGACGCATTCAAATAAAATAACTACACATTAGTAGTACTGAGTCGGGAGTGACCAGCTATTAGCCAGTAGCTAGGTCGGCGAAAAAGCTAGCTACGGCTCTGGTATTGACACACCTATAAACTGACAAACTGATAGACTTATCATTATCAGTACACACCTATAATTTGAAAAACTAATAGGCAGATCAATACCAATACTCACCTATAAACCGACAAACTTATAGACAGATCAACATCAATACACACCTATAAACCGACAAACCTATAGACAGATCAATACACACCTATAAACTGACAAACTTATAGACAGATCAATACACACCTATAAACTTACAAACTTATAGACAGATCAATATCAATACACACCTATAAATCGACAAACCTATAGACTGATCGATATCAATAAATTTAAACGTTAAAAAAAATATGTCGAATTTTTTTGTTTAAAGTTGAAAAACTTAGTGAACAACTCAAAAAGAAATTTGATTAAAACCGACAGAAATGACTCCGTGAATGTCACCACGAATGACTCCTAGAAATAAAATATATTTGCAGAATGGTGTTTGACCGTGTTTACGTTTCAATATTTTACCGGGTTTTTTTTTAAATTCATGTAGACAAGTCGGTGGGTGAGTGGGTTGTGTATAATATCACCTCCGGCTGAAAGTCTTTACTGGTTCCACTTGCCATCTAGATGGTTGTTTTTGTTTTCTTGTTGTAGGAGATGTATGATAAACGACTGAGTTTGGTTCTAGATAAATCTTAGTCACCTTGTCGTGTAATAACAGTTTGAGACGAAACAGGATATCTTCATTGGGGGGGGGGTGATATTGCTTTGGGGTGGGGGAGAGATTGGCGAGGGTGAGAGAACTGTGTGAAAGGGGGGGGGGAGGACTAAGATTCTGAGAAAGACTAAAAGCTTGGGTGGTTGGTTGGGTGGGGCAGTTATAAAAAGTTGATTTTTTTTATATTTTAACAAAGTAAGAGATGTCTGTATTGGATGGGGAGAAAAGGGGGGGGGTGGGGGTATGTGATGCTGGGATCGAATCATTTCTAAAAAAAAAAAAAAAGGTCTGATCAATGACGTCATAGTGTATTTAAAAATAAAAAAAAACAAGGGAAGTAAGTAAATATTGGTATCCATAGGGGCTGGAGGGGTCTCTCTGGCTCGTTAAAAGGAGTTGTGTGCCCCTTTCAGTGGTTACGCCCACGTTAGACTGCTGTACTGCCTTACAATAAATAAAACAAGTTTATTTCCCCAGTACACACGAGCCTATCAGTCTTCAGGTACAAATCTTAGCTTAAGGTTATAGTTCTATTTAGGTACACACAAGATATAATAATATAAAAGTGATTTGGGTTCTGCGTTAAATCGAAAGTAAAGAATTAATACAATAGTATTCCAGTTTAAATTACAATCATGAAAAAATTGGATCTGCCCGAAACCAAAAATAACCTAGCCTACCCATCAAGCATAAGGGGATATAACTCTATGCAAAGGTGGTGTTTTGCAGGGTACAGCTAGTTCAAAATATTAACGATAGAATCTGTAACAAAGTGCCTAAATCAATTACAAATTGATTTTTAAAAATTCTTCTTATTGTACATGACAATACCTTTTGTTTTTAAACACAATATCTACAATTGAATTTGTCTATGTTGATTTTTTTTTCTGCGTGCCATGAAAATTTTTCTAGCGTGCCAAGAAGTATTGGTCAGAGCTGGGTAATTCAAGACTACCGTATGGCGGCCGCCCATGCAAGACCAGAGCCTTTGGGCGTTCGTCCCAGTTGCCAACCCCAAGGCCACTACAGTGACGGGGTGGGGGGAGGGGTCAATGGAAAAAGGGGTGGGGGGCTGACGGGAAGAAGGCAACCTTAAACATCACGTGACTCTGTCAGCTGACTATCTTGTGATATAGTCACGTGATAAATCCACATGATGATATGCCGTACATACTTTTAATGTCCCATTTTTTTTCTTTCTTCCGTTGTGCTCCTAATACCAGACTAGTGACGTTTGCTTCAGGATCCGTTATTAAGGAGGGTGGGGGAATCAAGAGAGATCACAGTCTGTTACGTACGTGTCACACTCTGTGTGTGCGAATGCCAGCCCGAGGCGTGAAAAGGAGGGGTGGGGGGGGGTAGGAGGTGGGGGGGGGGTCAGACCAGGACACGTTATTCGTCATGATTCTCCGGCTAAGACCTTTTAAGCCCCAAAAAACATCGGACCAGTAGAGAGCCAAGATGGATGTGTGTGGGGGGGGGGGAAGTCTTGAATTAAGGACTGGACTTGCCTGGTTTATCCCACGAGAAACTCACGAGAATAGCGGCTGGACAAAATCGGTTGACCATTACGTACTGCTCCATATGTCGGTCAAGGCGTCCAGTTTAAAGATGAGCGGGGATTGTGATCATGGTCCTAGCTGTTTGTTATGTTGGGGAAGATGAGAGTTTTTTCCAGTAATAAAGTTATTTAAGATATATATATTTAAAGTTGTGTTACTATAGCAACGGTGGGTGATTGCGTATGCTTGCTGAGATTTGTGCGTCATAGAATCAAGGATTTCGTCTTTTTTTTTTTTTAATTATTATTATTTTTATTAAATCTGATTAAATTGACACTGGTTTGCAGCTATTTATAGGATTTCTACGATCTGAAAATCTATTCATGTCGATAAATTACTCGCTCGTATTAATGTATTAAGAAATACTTTTAACTCAACACTTCTTGGTCACCCATGTATAGAAATGGAACCCCCATCTAGAGACATCGATCTTTTATCGATGAGGAATGGAACAAATAAAAGAATATGATCACGATCCGATCATTGAGTTCAATCAATTCAAACAAATGATTTTGGCAAAAAAAAAAAGTAATATAAAAAAAATGTATTGACTTTCATTGCTAAGAACTTTTATTTAAACGGAAAGAGAAAATATTTGATTCTTCTTTCATCTCTTTGATTGGTTGTTTTCACATCGGCGTCAAAAAACAAAGAGGAAATAACTCGAGCGGTTTACTCGGCTACTTCTGCTAATGACGTTTTTATCTTATTTCTGCGACGCGTGCAACTGTTTCAACAAAATGGCGCTGATCAGGTGAATGCACATTACCTTTGATCGTCCTAAATGACGTTTTCAAACACAGGATTGTTAAATAGGCTGAATGAGATGAGAATGAAGCGGGAAAAGTTCGCTTCTTAATCACGGAATAATCAGGCTAGCTAATGACACCGCTACATTTAATTATTTTGTGTGTGTTTTAAATTAAATAAATAAATATACAAACAGCGAATAAAAGATAAATAAGACCAGACATAAAGTAAATCACATAATTTTACTGAAAAAAATAACACATATTTAGATTGTACATATTTATCGATGATTAAATATTTTAATGTTTGTTCTCTCAGCAGTTGAGGGGTTCGATACATTCAATGGATAGGTTGCCTTCTATTGCTAAAACCTGAATGCCTTTTAGTGGACCTCCGACCTCAAAATTAAAGAGTTCTATTGATGTGAATGTATGCACCGTGCTGCCTCCACAACCACCACACAGCCAGGCCTATATTAACATATCTTTAAATGAGGAGAGAAGGGGCGATGGACAGATAGAGAGAACGTTGAGCGACCTGAAGTACAATGGATATAGCTTCAGTACCTGATATATCTCCCGTGGTGCCTCCATGACCATTGCACTATCGGCTATGGTGGGGGATGAAAGAAGGGCACCATAAAAACCGTCCCATTAGTGGTTTATAGAATCTAGTAGATTTTATCACATCCTTACAGGGACTTCACACACACGCAGTACCTGAAGCACAATGGATGTAGCTGCAGTACCTGAAGTACAATGGATGTAGCTGCAGTATACCCCGCAACCCCTTCATTAATTCGATAACAATTTTTTTTCTCCTTTAATTTGTTGCATTGACACTTTCTCTCTCTCTCTCTCTTTCTCTCTCTCTCTCTCTCTCTCTCTCTCTCTCTCATCTCATCTCATCCATGGCACATTGAGGTTTTATTTGTTTAACTAATCAATAGTTAGTCTCAATAGGTGTGTGTATGTGTGTGTGTGTGTGTGTGTGTGCGTGTGTGTGTGTGTGTGTGTGCAGGATCTCCTGCTGAAGATACAGCAGAGAAAAAAAAAACAACCGGAGGTCAGTAGTGCCCGGGCTTACGTCCGCCCCTCCCCCCGAAGTGTGCAGATGGTGAGCAGACCAAAGTGGTCACGTAATATCATCCCTTCCCTCTAACCCCCACCCCCGCACACACACACACACACAATGTATGGTTAAGATCTTACTATTGACTGCAGGAAATGTTCTGGGAAATGTTCCATTATATATTCTTTTATAATTGCATACACAATCTCTTCACACACACAATAGATCAGCCAGTCAATGCATGAAGTATATAGTCATGTGAAGTATATGTTAATGTGAAGTATTGTACTGTGAGGTATATAGTCATGTGAAGTATATGTTAATGTGAAGTATTGTACTGTGAGGTATATAGTCATGTGAAGTATATGTTAATGTGAAGTATTGTACTGTGAGGTATATAGTCATGTGAAGTATATGTTAATGTGAAGTATTGTACTGTGAGGTATACAGTCATGTGAAGTATATGTTAATGTGAAGTATTGTACTGTGAGGTATATAGTCATGTGAAGTATATGGTAATGTGAAGTATTGTACTGTGAATTATATAGTTATGTGAAGTATATGTTAATGTGAAGTATTGTACTGTGAGGTATATAGTCATGTGAAGTATATGGTAATGTGAAGTATTGTACTGTGAGGTATATAGTCATGTGAAGTATATGGTAATGTGAAGTATTGTACTGTGAATTATATAGTTATGTGAAGTATATGTTAATGTGAAGTATTGTACTGTGAGGTATATAGTCATGTGAAGTATATGGTAATGTGAAGTATTGTACTGTGAATTATATAGTCATGTGAAGTATATGGTAATGTGAAGTATTGTACCGTGAAGTATATAGTCATGTGAAGTATATGGTAATGTGAAGTATTGTACCGTGAAGTATATAGTCATGGGAAGTATATGGTAATGTGAAGTATACAGTCATATGAACCATATAGTCATGTAATGTATATGGTAATGTGAAGTATATGGTAATGTGAAGTATACAGTCATATGAACCATATAGTCATGTAATGTATATGGTAATGTGAAGTATACAGTCATATGAACCATATAGTCATGTAATGTATATGGTAATGTGAAGTATACAGTCTTGTAATGTATATAGTCATGTGAAGTATATAGTCATGTGAAATATATAGTCATGTGAAGTATACAGTCATATCAAGTATTGTAACGTGAAGTAGAATTACTCTGAACGAGTGAGGAGGGTCGGGGAAGGGAGATTATGTCTATTTGGGAAATTTGAAAGGGGGTGGGGCACATTAAAACAAAGAAAAAAGGTTTAGGGTTGGTCTTTATGGACAGGGCGTGTTCTGAATAAATAAACCTGACCATAGCCAGATCCGCATTACGCCATTTAATAGCTTTTTTTTTATATAACTGAATGGATGTTGTTGTAGATATGTTTACGATGACGTTTGGATATAATAGTTGTATTGGTTGTTTGACGAGGCGAGTGGGCATTTCAGGTAAACATCGGCGATGACAAAAGATTACAGAAAGCATTTGTGGAACTTTTAAGAGTAACGTTTGCAAACGGCAACACAGAAGGCATCAGAAGACTGTGGACTACCAGTGAAATGTTTGCAACGGGCAATACTCAAAGTAACAGAAGGCGTTTTAGGACAGCTTTGATGGAATTGTATCATGGGCAACGTAGAGGTTGAAAATTAAATTAAAAACACACATGATTTTGTTTTAAATGGTTCTTTTAAATAAAAGTTTAGACAGGGTGCGGTGGAATCGCTGCAAATAATGTGTCAGGACTGACGTCTCTTATTCAGTCTTAAATAAATACCGCACCCACTGTGAACAACTTTTATGTTACGCCACTGCACCGTAACATATTCACACCGAGGTCAGAATCAATCAAAGTAAAGATATTTTATTATTATTTTTTTTTTTTAATATTTTTTTCTCGTCCTAAAGATAACCGTTGTTACAGTAATAACAAAATTAAACCTGAAAGCTTCAAATCAAGTGACACAATCTCTGCCAAGTTCGCCCCGGGGGGGAAGGGCAGTGATGACGTTGATGGACATTTAGCGGTCAAGGCGTGAGTGATGCTGTCAGGGTAAAAAAAAATTTCTATATTAAAGCTCCTGGAACTTCAACTTGCAGGCTAAGGCAAAAACGTCTGAAAAAGTCACAATATTTTGAATAAATGGATGGATGGATGGATGAAAGGATGGGTGAATAGGTGGATGATAGATGGATGGGTTGGTGGTGGGTGGATGGACGGGTAGATTGGTGGGTGGATGGAGTGGTGGGTGGATGGATGGATGGGTTGGTGGTGGGTGGATGGGTGGGTGGGTGGGTGGGTGGATGGATGGATGGATGGATGGATGGGTGGGTGGATGGATGAAGGGATGGGTTGGTGGTGGGTGGATGGATGGATGGGTGGGTGGGTGGATCGATGGATGTAATGATGGGTGGATGGATGGATGGGTGGGTGGGTGGATGGATGGATGGATGGATGGGTGGGTGGATGGATGGGTGGATGGATGGGTGGGTGGATGGGTGGGTGGGTGGGTGGATGGATGGATGGATAGTTGGGTGGATGGATCGATGGATGGGTGGGTGGGTGGGTGGATGGATGGATGGATGGGTGGGTGGGTGGGTGGGTGGATGGATGGATTGATGGATGGATGGGTGGATGGATGGGTGGGTGGATGGATTGGTGGGGGGATGGATGGATGGGTGGATGGATGGGTGGATGGATGGATGGGTGGGCGGATAGATGGGTGGATGGATGGATGGGTGGTGGATGGGTGGGTGGATGGATGGATGGGTGGGGGGATGGATGGATGGGTGGATGGATGGGTGGATGGATGGATGGGTGGGTGGATAGATGGGTGGATGGATGGATGGGTGGATGGATGGTGGGTGGATGGATGGATGGGTGGGTGGATGGATGGATGGGTTGGTGGTGGGTGGATGGATGGATTGATGGATGGGTGAATGGATGGATGGGTTGGTGGTGGGTGGATGGATGTGTGGATGGGTGGGTGGATGGATGTGTTGGTGATGGGTGGATGGATGGGTGGGTGTTAGATGGATGGGTTGGTGGTGGGTGGATGGAAGGGTAGATTGGTGGATGGATGGATGGATGGGTTGGTGGTGGGTGGATGGAAGGGTAGATTGGTGGTTGGATAGATGTGTGGGTGGATGGATGGTTGGATAGATGTACGGATGGAATTATGGGTGGATGGATGAATGGATGGGTGTATGGATGGAAATATGGATGGTTGTATTGATGGATGGGTGGATGTTTAGTGGATTTATAGAGGGATGGCTAGATAGAGATAGATAGACAGATAGATAGATAGATAGATAGATAGATAGATAGATAGATATATAGATAGATAGATAGATATAGAATACACAAATTAATGTCAATCCTGATGTATTGAATCAAACTGAACCAGGCAAATACACACACACACACACACACACACTCAATCACACACACATGCGCGCACAATACAAAGTCAAAAAATGGATGACATTATTTTCCAAAATGTTAATTTTAGCTTTTATTACATGTGATCATATTAGTATGGAAAATAAATAGGAGGGGGGAATACGTTAATAATTGTGAGTTTACACTTTGAGTGTACACTCACACACACTCACACACACTCTGTCGCAAAAAAAAACAAACGTTTCTTTATCACTGAAAGATACCCGTTTCAAATTTCAAAGCAAAGTGTGTCACGGGAGAAATGTAACAATGGCTGAACCAGGCCGGGTTGCATTATTAACTCAATATCTGAAAAGAAAAAAAAAATCGCTTCTGAAATTGGAGTTTTACGGGAAAGAGGCGGGTGGGGGGGGGCAGAAGCTTGGGAAGCAGAAAGACCCTTCCCCCCACCTTCCAGCACTCTGTACGGTGCTCCCACCCACCCTCCCCCCTGTCAACCTCGTTCTTTCACTCCGTGAAGTACACGACTGGTACAGTTCTCTCCCTTCAGATCGAATAAAAAAAATCAAAAGTAAATTTATCCACGTCCTCCTGAAAGTTGTCTCATTTCGGTGAGTGTCGGTACCTTGGTTTGTGTGCCAATACCTCTGTGTGTGTCGTGAGTGTCGGTACCTCGGTGTGTGTCATTACCTCTGTGAGTGTCGTGAGTGTCGGTACCTCGGTGTGTGTCGTTACCTCGATGTGTGTCGGTACCTCATTGAGTGTCGTGAGTGTCGTTACCTCGGTGTGTGTGTCGATACCTCTGTGTGTGTGTGTCGGTACCTCTGTGAGTGTCGTGAGTGTCGGTACCTCGGTGTGTGTCGTTACCTCGGTGTGTGTGTCGATACCTCTGTGTGTGTGTGTGTCGATACCTCGGTGAGTGTCGTGAGTGTCGGTACCTCGGTGAGTGTCGGTACCTCGGTGAGTGTCGGTACCTCGGTGTGTGTCGTTACCTCGATGTGTGTCGGTACCTATTGAGTGTCGTGAGTGTCGTTACCTCGGTGTGTGTGTCGATACCTCTGTGTGTGTGTGTCGGTACCTCTGTGAGCGTCGTGAGTGTCGGTACCTCGGTGTGTGTGTCGATACCTCTGTGTGTGTGTGTCGGTACCTCTGTGAGTGTCGTGAGTGTCGGTACCTCGGTGTGTGTCGTTACCTCGGTGTGTGTGTCGATACCTCTGTGTGTGTGTGTCGATACCTCGGTGAGTGTCGTGAGTGTCGGTACCTCGGTGAGTGTCGGTACCTCGGTGAGTGTCGGTACCTCGGTGAGTGTCGGTACCTCGGTGATTGTCGATACCTCGGTGAGTGTCGATACCTCGGTGAGTGTCGATACCTCGGTGAGTGTCGGTACCTCGGTGAGTGTCGGTACCTCGGTGAGTGTCGCGATTTGGAGAGCTTGTCCCCTTTTACTTACCCTGTGGAACATCTTGTTTATCCTAGTGCATTTTTTTTCTTCTCGTACTTATATATGATAAAAAGTTTCAAAGTGTGGTTCCCCCCCTGCCCTCCACCCCACCCCTACTATTCTTAAGTAAAATCCTCAGACAATATTCCACGTAGAAATACACTTTAAGAATTCTAATATTGTTGTAGAATTAATTAAAAGCAACATTACTCCCCCCCCCACTCCCCGGTTTTCCCTTTTAAATGGATGTGAATGGATGAAAAACAACGACAAGGTTGGGGGAAAAAAAACCTAAATTAAGAACTCATTCTCAATCAGTTATAATTGCATAAAAATAAAAGGAATAACAAAAAACAATATCAGAATTACACCCGGCAGGGGAAAAATGGCTTCAGGAAGGAAGGAATATCAGGTCGGTGCATGGCAATTAGTCTTAAGATCGGCATTAAACTGGTCAATTGGGTTTTATAATCAGAGACGAAGATATTGTCATATGCTCTATAGGAAAATCACATCAGCACAGGCTTAAGTTCAGAGGTGTAGCGAGGGGTGGGCAA
This sequence comes from Bulinus truncatus, assembly GCA_021962125.1. Classification (NCBI taxonomy): domain Eukaryota; kingdom Metazoa; phylum Mollusca; class Gastropoda; family Planorbidae; genus Bulinus; species Bulinus truncatus. The sequence continues at coordinate 18,353,623 of JAGDYQ010000002.1, forward strand.
GATGGAAGGGCATCATGCCCCGGGCGCTATTCACAAAAGGTCGCCAAATGGTATATTTTACATATGGTATATTTTGAATGGGGGGGGGGCCGCTAAAAAGGTTTTGTGCTCCGAGTGCGAGTTAAGCTCGCTACGACACTGCTTATAGGTTCAATAAAAAAATACAGCATTTAATAATCAATATACAATCAATAATTATAATGACCACGATTTCACTCTGCTGGCTTCATCATGACAACACAGTCACTGCTTTTCAGTAGTAAATTTATACGGTGCGCTGGTATAGGGAATTCCCTATTCTTAGCGCACTTCCGATGGCAGGGAGAGAGTTGTAACAGTATAAACAGATGGGGTAAATACACAGAGCCACACACAGACACAATGAGATGTCAAGAGAAAGAGAGAGAGAGAGAGAGAGAGAGAGAGAGAGAGAGAGAGTGAGAGAGAGAGAGAGAGAGAGAGAGATGATGATGATCTTATATAACTGGTTGTGGTATATTGATCAGCAAAGATTTTAACTCATTGGACGAGGGGGGATTCAGTCAGGACTATGTCCTGCAACGAACTTGACTAGACTAACCAATGTTTTATGTTCGATAGATGTCACTGCGTTCATTGGTAGTTGTCATTGTGTTTATTTGTAGATGTCATTGTGTTCATTGGTAGATGACATTGTGTTCATTGGTAGATGTCATTGTGTTCATTGGTAGATGTCAATGTGTTCAATGGTAGATGTCACCATGTTCATTGGCAGATGTCACCATGTTCATTTGCAGATGTCAACATGTTCATTGGCAGATGTCACCATGTTCATTGGTAGTTGTAACCATGTTCATTGGTAGAAAAAAAATTAACAAGTTTAAAATAAGGTAATAATAAAATGACCGTCTTCGAAAAACGGTCATTAAAATATTGAAAACTGGATCTCTTGCGATTCAAAACCCATAAAAAACTTTTTTTGGTGTGTGTTTTTTTTTTCTTTTTTGCGATCCGCTTGTGAGAAAATATCAAATAAAATTCACTAGCTTTACTCTGCAAAACCTTTGCATAGAGTTATATCCCCTTAGACTTGATCAGTAGTTATTTTTGGTTTCGGGCAGATCCGATTTTTTCATGATTGTATTTTAAACTGGGAATACTGTTGTATTAATTCTTTACTTTCGATTTAACGCAGAACCCAAATCGCTATTATTTTATTGTTATTATTCTCGTCTAGAAATTGTCAACTTTTGTCTCTGGCAAAAACTTTGAGAAATACTGACGTAGAATATTAACGTCAGTATTTACTCGAAATAATCATCTCTGATTCTTATTATAACATAAAAAAAATATATTGATAATAATACTAATAATGAAACATAATCATTTTTTTTTCATTTTTGTGCAATAAAAACATGGCCGCCATCTCGAAGAAGGCAAATAACGACCTAAACAACAAACGATGCTTCACTGATGTTGTCTGTATTTTCCTTCAGATGTTCATCAAGGAAAGAAATCAAACCCACGCGGCGATTCATCGGTTGGTTCCAATTAATTAGCTCTCTCTCTGATTTATTTATTTTTTTTTTCATCCGGTTATTTTATCATTTACCGTAAGACACGAAATTCATCTGAAAATCTTGTTTTGAAGGAAATGTTACGGCCGTAGGGAGGGTCGCGATCTTCTTCAGAGATGAAGAAGCGAGCTATTTATAGATTCAGACAAAATAACGGTAGACATTATGGGCATAACAAAAGAAAAAAAAACCTTTTTCCCTTTAATTATTTTATTTTTGTTTAGATATTAAAAAAATAACAACAACAGAATATGTTTGTTGAGGCTCTTATTCGTGCTGGGATCAGTGCATAAAATAATCGGTGCGTGCCTGCGTGTGTGTGTCTGATTCTGTGTCTTTGTGTGATTGCGTGTGTGATTGTATCACCGTGAGCGCTCTGGAAAAGGGGCGATAATTGCATTCTTGCTTGAGCGACGCCATGTTTGTTATTGCGTTGCTGCGAATTGAGAGATAATAATACCGAAAAGGGAGGAGAAGAATAAAAAAAAAAAAAGAATAAAAGAGATCAGAGGTCAGGAGGTCAGGGTGGGGGTGATGTTGCAGAGTCTTGAGGGGCATGCAATGCAGACTTCCAGATTCCGGTAGGGGAAAGGGGATTGGGTGACGCAGAGTCCGGTGCTGAGGAATCGAGGGGGGGGGGTATTTGGAGGAAGAGGAGGAGGAGGGGGGGTCTTCCCAGGGGGTACCCAGGGAGTTAACACAATGGCGCCGGGCGGGACACCTTGTGAATGAGCTCTCGGTGTATCGAACTGGAAAAAATCGCGTGTAGCAGGAAGCTGTTCTGCAAGCCACGTGACGTTACACAGCATCACGTGATGAGACGGAGAAGGCATTAGTTGATCAAGCAAAACAAATACAACAAAAAACAACAACAACTGCCAATATACTTTCTAATGTTATTTTTATGAAATGTTCAGCAAACCACAATGTCCAAATAGGTGATTACTGATTGTACAATACAGTTTTATTTTTCAGAAAAAAAACAATATTGATGATGTACTGTTTGTTCATTTTAGAATAGTTAAGTAAATAATTAAGTCCTGGAGTCCTTAGAGCCAGGGTTGGCACACTTTTCTGAATCGCGGGCCACACTGGGTTCTCAGATTTGTCCAGCGGGTCGGTCAAGAGCAAGATGGGTTGCGTGCTGTGAGGAACTAATATGATTTCAATGTAAACGACACAACAGACAAAGACTAGTGCAGTACTTCAATCTGAATCGGGCTGCAGAAAGGATTAAAAACAGCGAGACGGGTCGGATTTGACCGCGGGCCGCAGTGTACCCATGGCTTCTCTAGGACAGGGATCGGCAACCCGCGGCTCGCGAGCCGCATGCGGCTCTTTTGATGTCAAGCTGCGGCTCGGTCGATGTCAAACGGCGGCCTAATCAAATAATATAATCTTGAAACAAAAAAAAAATTAGTGGCTCTTTAAAAACTTGAGAAAAAATGCAAATTTTAACTTTTGGCTCTTCCGTCTCAAAAGGTTGCCGACCCCTGCTCTAAAATATAAGTCTGGATTGAAACTATTGTCATGTTTCTAGGTTTATTTTCGATACAGTAAATCCGTTTCTTTATGTTACTGCTCCTTCTATTGACAATCGACCTATGAATCAATAAGATCTATTGTGGGGTGGTCGTGCGGTAAAGCCCTGACTGTCAATCTGAATGTCTCGTGTTTGATCTCCAGTGAGAACCAAGGGAATTTATTTAGGTCATGTTGAAAGTTCCCTCCTTGTATCCCCGTGTTGCCTCCATGGCCATTGCACTTTCGGATATGGTAGAGATGAAAAGAAGGGTCCTACAAATACAGCCTCATAGTATTTTATAGCAGTGATCCCTAACCCCCACAGGCCGCGGATCGGTCACGGTGCTCGTCCGTGGATCAAATGGTACTGGGCCTCCCATAAAAAAAACTTAAAATTATTTACTGTGGTGTATTTCTCTCTGGATAGTGCGACTTTCATTGGACGAGATGTTAACCGGGAGCAGAGCGGTTTTGAGCGACATTTGGCATTGTAAATCAAAACAATCTATAAATAATCACCCCCCTCCCACGCCCACCGGACCGCGGTGAAATGATCAAACGTCGACCGGTCCGCGGATAGAAAAAAGGTCGGGGGGGGGGGGAGGACCACTGCTTAATAGGATCTAAACATCGTACCTTTCAGGGACTTCAAAGATAAACCTCATTCTTTATAGAGGCCTCGCAGATAAACATCATATCTTTACAGAGATTTCACAGATTGTCTCGAGCGAAGACACGCCTACTTCACATGTGCTTTTTGGGTTTTTGTTTTTTCTGGTTTTAAATTCCCCCCCCCCCCATCTCTCTCTATATATAGACCATGAAAATGTAACCGGTTTTACAATCCCTAATTTCGGTTACTCTTCACAACCACGTTTAGCTTTTATTCAACAAATAATTAAAAAAGAATAATAAAAAAAAAAAAAGATAAAGATTCATACTTTGAAAACTCAAACAAACAACTGACATTGTAGACATTTTTTGTCCGCTACGTCAGTGAGCGTTTGACGCAGAATGATATCACTGCAGACTAAATTTTTTTTTTATATTTGTGTGTTGAAAGCTTTTTTTCATTGATTGTGTCATTAACTGTCAACATGTCAATAACTTAATTTTTTTTTTTTTTTTTTGGAATTTTTATCGATATTTTATGTCAAAAATTTGCATTCATAAAGGAAAAGTGTGGGGGGGGGGGAATAAAAGGAAAAATTAAAATGTAAATTTTGTCTTTCATTTTTTTTATGACGTAATTGACACATTGTGACATTGTTGTGTCAAAAATGAAAATTTCAATGATCTTTTATAACACTCCAGTTGTTGAAATGATGCACTCTGATCTACACTCAAGCCGAGTTCAGTACATTACAGAGCAGTACAGTACAGGGCACAGGGGGCTAGTTTGGCATGACGTGAGAATCCCACTTGCGGTACTTCATATGAAATAAATTACTATAAATATTCTCACCCTAAAACAGCAAGATTTATTGAAATGAAAACTACTGAAATGATATAATAATATATATATATATATATATATATATATATATATATATATATACATATATATACATATATATATATATATACATATATATACAATCGATTCCGCTTAATTGGGACACATCGGGAACGAGGCTTTTTGTCCCAATTAAGCGGCTGTCGCAATTAAACATACAAGTTTACTATTGGCTTCTTGATTTGGTTTCTTTCAGATTTGTCGCAAATAAGCGGCTGTCCCAATTAAGCGGTGTCCCAATTAAGCGGAATCCACTGTATTTATATAAACGATGCATTCCAAGCCGAACTATACTCTTCGAAAAGTTACATTTTGCCAAATACGTTATTATGCCAGAAACTATTGGAAAATACAAATCGGAGTAAAAGCAATTATTATTAAAATAATAAATAACAAAATATAAATATAACTGATTTAGTTGAGAGGAAACTTTAGAAGCCTGGGATCTGGTACGGACTAGAATTTAAAAAAAAAAAAGGAAAATCCGAAATCGGCGTCTTTCATTCTGACGGGATATTGTCTGACACTTACATCCATAAATCCGTTAAGGAAGAGATCTAGCCCTTGACCTTTGAACTCAAACGTCTGACTGGATATGAGGATACATTTGTGAGTCGTACATTCAACACACCTCCCAGAATACCAAGGAGTGTAAACTAGATCAGGGGGAGGGGTAGGGCAAGATTTTTGAGCAGCGAGTGGAAACGGGTTCTCAAATTTGGTGTGAAAGAGCGGATAGAGGCGAGTTTGGGTCAAATCATACAGCCTTGCGGGCCGTTTTCGGGCTGTAATTTGCCAAAGTCTGCGCTAGATCATCTTTTAGATAGATGACTATAAAATTATCAACAATAGCCAGTGGTGCTAATTATTGAACCCATCACCAGTGGTGCTAATTATTGAACCCATCACCAGTGGTGCTAATTATTGACCTCATCACCAGCGGTGCTAATTATTGAACCCATCACCAGCGGTGCTAATTATTGAACTCATCACCAGCTTTTCTTATTATTGAACCCATCACCAGTGGTGCTAATTATTGAACCCATCACTAGCGTTGCTAATTATTGAACTCATCACCAGCTTTTCTTATTATTGAACCCATCACCAGAGGTGCTAATTATTGAACCCATCACCAGCGGTGCTAATTATTGAACACATCACCAGCGGTGCTAATTATTGAACTCATCACCAGCTTTTCTTATTATTGAACCCATCACCAGTGGTGCTAATTATTGAACCCATCACCAGTGGTGCTAATTATTGAGCCCATCACCAGTGGTGCTAATTATTGAACACATCACCAGTGGTGCTAATTATTGAACACATCACCAGCGGTGCTAATTATTGAACTCATCACCAGCTTTTCTTATTATTGAACCCATCACCAGTGGTGCTAATTATTGAACACATCACCAGCGGTGCTAATTATTGAACTCATCACCAGCTTTTCTTATTATTGAACCCATCACCAGTGGTGCTAATTATTGAACCCATCACTAGCGGTGCTAATTATTGAGCCCATCACCAGTGGTGCAAATTATTGAGCCCATCACCAGTGGTGCTAATTATTGAACCCATCACCAGTGGTGCTAATTATTGAACCAATCACCAGCGATGCTAATTATTGAACTCATCACCAGTGGTGCTAATTATTGAACACATCACCAGTGGTGCTAATTATTGAACCCGTCATTATTTGTGCTAATTATTGAACCAATCACCAGCGGTCCTAATTATTGAACACATCACCAGTGGTGCTAATTATTGAACCCATCATTAGTTGTGCTAATTATTGAACTCATCACCAGTGGTGCTAATTATTGAACCCATCACCAGTGGTGCTAATTATTGAACTCATCACCATTGGTGCTAATTATTGAACTCATCACCAGTGGTGCTAATTATTGAACTCATCACCAGCGGTGCTAATTATTGAACCCATCACCAGTGGTGCTAATTATTGAGCTCATCACCAGCGGTGCTAATTATTGAACCCATCACCAGCTGTGCTAATTACTGAACCCATCACCAGCGGTGCTAATTATTGAACATGCCGTCCCCATGTTGGTTTCAAATGACGTGCCAAGTTACCCCTGCCCCTTTCAATATCAGCCCCTAATGTTAAAATGCTAACTTTATATAAGTTTTTTTTCTCTCCTCAGACCCTCTTCCCATCCCCCCTCGAACTGTGGAGCCGGATATTCAGGAGTTACTTCGGTTGTGAGCCCTATAGGCGTGGCACTTTTACGAGCCCAGGCTACTCCAGTCATCTTTGTCCTCAATGCTGCCGTTTTAGTTTAACTTACAGGTGAGAAAGTAGAATGAATATGTATATACATACATATTTAGTGTACATTATTTGTTATAAGGGCCAGACAGTTTATCTCATCCTTAATAAGAACCAATTCTATGACAACTAACATATTATATGTCTGGCTGGACTGCAGCTAAGGAACGGGCAGAGCATATGCTAAGATAATGAGATGAACTAAACCGCTCATAGCAAAGTTCTGGGTGCGGTCCCCACTAGCCATCAGCCTAAATTGAAGTTCCCAGATATTGACAGATGCCGGGGCACTATGAGACGGGGAGTCGGATTCGAGTACAACGGCAGTTTCAATTTTTTTTAAGGAGAATGGTTAAATTTTAAAAGAGTTTCTTTACAAAATAAGAATAAACGGCATAATAATTTAAGGAAACTCAAAAATTGTTCCCTTTAATTTACTAAGAAAAATCATTTCCTTTCTTTTAAAATGTAGTTTTAATCTTTATTCCAGAAAAGTTAGTTGCGAATGAAAACAAACTCAATCCGATAAAAAAAAAAACCAAAGTTAAAAAATAGGAAAATTCTAATTTGGCTCTCACCAAAGTTTGCTTTTTTTTTTTGTGTGTGAGCCAGACGTTCATCATGCCAGATTGTCACAAAGTCATTTTTATTTTTTTTTTTAATTTTTGCCTTTTCATCTTTTGGTACAGATCAAGATTGGGACAAGAGCCTCATCTCAGAAACATGAAACATTATGCAAATTGAGATCCAGGTTATAAATAGCCGGGATTATTCTATTGAGGACAGCAAGAGAAGACAACCTCATGCAACACGAACGCGTTTAATTCCCCCTTGTCAGATGATATAGGAAGTGTGTGAGAGAAAAAGAGAGAGAGAGTGTGTGTGTGTGGGGGGGGGGGGTGTAGAATATACGGCGATGGAAATTGATATAAATTAGAGAGATAAATTTGTATTTTTGTTTGTTTCTGACTTGCTGTCCATACTATCATTAGAACCTACACTCATACACCGAGACACATTTTTTATAACTGACTAAGAACGTGCTGGCCTCATTCTGGGTCCTTTGGGTTGGGATTGTAGACCATTTTTTTTTTAAATGTCACATGCTTCTGTATAAGTGTATAAATGTAAGTAGCATTGAACTCGTTCACTCTATAACTTTTGACCTTTAAATAAGCTAATTACATCAAAATTAAAAAAAAAAACAGTTTAAAACCTATTAAAACCGCAAAAATCGACAGAAACACAACTAATCTGGTTAATCGTTTCATTGCTGATCATGGGCATCCATTTACCCATCACTAGCCAGACACTCACACGATTAATGTCTTAACATCTCTGTGTGTCTGTCATACACTGTGTGTGTTGAAGTCTTTCAATTTATCTCTTGCTGTCACAATGTATGTCATTTTACACAACGTGTGTACAGACAGTGTGTCTCTGATTCACACAGAGTCTGTCTCTGATTTACGCAACGTCTGTCTCTGATTCGCACAAAGTATGTCTCTGATTCACACAAATTCTGACTCTGATTCACACAAAGTCTGTCATTGTGAAGAGTAAAAAGATTTACTTTGACACTGCTTAAATTTCCGTCGACTCATTATTTCTACTCAAGTTTTAACTGGACACGCAGACACACACACACACGCAGACACTCACACACACACTCACACACACACACAAACACACACACAAACACACACACACACAAACACACACACACACAAACACACACACTTTCTTCCTTTCAAGGTTCACCACTTACTATTTATTTTAATTTCACACATTCCCTATTTTTGTCTGTCCGTCTGTTCGACCTTCATTCTTTCTCTCTCTCCGAATTTTCTTTATCTATCTATCTATCTATCTATCTATCTATCTATCTATCTATCTATCTATCTATCTATCTATCTATCTATCTATCTATCTATCTATCTATCTATCTATCTATCTATCTATCTATCTATCTATCTATCTATCTATCTATCTATCTATCTATCTATCTGTCTGCCTGTCTGTCTGTCTGTCTATCTATCTATCTATCTATCTATCTATCTATCTATCTATCTATCTATCTATCTATCTATCTATCTATCATTCTTTCTTTCTTTCTGTCTCCCCCATCGCCACCCGCCACGAGTCCACGACACATAGTTACACATACAATGATAGAGTAATCTGGTACTAAAACTTTCATAACAAAAAAAACCTAAAGCCATATAAATAATAATAAAAGTAATGATATTTAGAAACAAAGACTCATTTATGACCCTTTTCACTAATACATCACGCAAGAATAATTTTCATTTGTATCTGCAGCCAGAATTGTTTATTTTATTGCAGATAAGACACCCACAGATCGAGGTACATCATTGAAGATTCAACACCCAATGATCGAATTACATCATTGGGAATTCATCACCAACAGATCCAAACTTTTTACTTGAATAATAACAAAACTGTTTTAAATAAAAAAAATTCACACAAGATACTGGGCTGCTGTTAAAATAGAATGACTTTGAAAATAAAACTTTGAATTATGTAGGACTAAGTGTAGGACTAAGTGTATTGTATGAAGAGCCGTACGGCGTGAAAGCCGCTTAAAAGAAATATATAAAAACTCATTCCCAGAATAAAATTTCCCAGGCGTCGAATATTTTAAAACAAAAAATAAAAAAATTCCGATAAATTAATTAGAAACCAATAATAAAACGGCTTTTTATATTTTTATGTTGGGGATAGCAGACAAAAAAACTAATATGAGCGGAGTTTTTTTTCCTCACAAAATTAAATAAATATCTTGCCTACAATTTTTTTTTTAAAATAACAATGAGACAGTAAAAATAGTTTTCAAAAATAAAAGTAGAAGCAGGAGATGGATAGGTATGTGACATGAGATAATTCTATAATTTTGTAAAAATAGATTAACTTATCAGTTATTGGATGTGTGTACGGTAATGAGTGCTTTGTTTGAGAAATATATTTCTATGTTTTCTGTTGTTCTTCATTTTCATACTTCTGTTATTCCATTTCTTTATTTATTTTTAAAAGAAATATTTTACTACTGATTAAAAATACCATGTAAACGTGTTTTTTTAAATTATCAGTTATCAGTTTAAAAACAATATTTTTAAGCAGTTTATCTAAAACTAAACAATATTTAGTTGTATCACCAGTAAAATGTGTTAAGATTTTTGTAATTTTTTGTATTTGTATATATATATAACAAGAGAAATATATTTACTGAAATTTAATCACAAAAAATATTTATACTCACGTCTGCTATAAGAATTTGAAACTCTACACTTGCTCCTTCATTATTTGAAAACTTTTTATTTTATTACTTCCCAGGCAAGCTTGCTTCTGTTGAATTACTTCTAGACATTTTCCTGTGAAATTATTCCGAAGAAATTATTTTAAATAACGAATATCGTCGATCCGGGAGCCGGAGATCAATTGATTGAATATTGTTGGGGGTGGGGGGGAGATCATTAAAAATAATTGTAGATCCACTAACACAAAGTAGATAAATAGAGATAACTAGCAGACGTCAGTAGAGGTATTATGGAGGGAAACATAGAATACATACATAATCTTATGATGTACACACATAGCGATGCCAACTTTAGATGTACAGTAATGTGAAGGGGGGTACGTTCAATAGGAAAAGGGTTTGTTTAGTGATTCGCACAGCAGATATTATTTTGTTGTTATCATGGTAACAGAGGTAAATAACATGATAAATGGTTGCGGTCGGGGAGGGGGGGGCGGTTACTGGCGGGAAAAAAATGTATACAGCAAAAGTATGTACATTTTTTTTATCATGGTCGATGCACCGAACTGTCCGAAAGTCTCACGGCCAGGTTGCACGACTCTCGGGCCTGGTTCAGGACGTTGTGGTTGGCGTAGGACGTATTGAGGGCCCGGGTGGTCGGGTCGGAGGTGGCATCGCAGGGGATGCGGTCGAGGCGCAGAAGTTTTTTGAAAGCCGTGCGAAAGTCCCGGTTGAAGTAGGCGTAGATGATGGGGTTGAGGCACGAGTTGAAGTAGCCCACCCAGAACAGGACGGAGCCGAGGATGGCCGGGTACGGGCACACCTCCCTGCACATGGTCGTCACCACGTACCAGGTGAAGAAGGGCAAGAAGCACAGGATGAACGCCCCCATGATGATCCCCAGAGTCTTCGCCGCCTTGTGCTCCCGCTTCATCCGCCTCCGCTCCGATCTGTGGGCGTCGCCGTCGAGGGACACGCCGTTACCGTTCCTGAGATCGGAGTAGTGCATGTACAGCGTCGAGGTCTGTATCATCTTCTCCTGCTTACGGGCCTCCATGAAGATCCGGGCGTAGAGGCACACCATTATGAAGCAAGGGATCCAAAACGAGACGCTGGAGGAGACGCCCGCGTAGATCTTGTTCACGATGAACGGGCACGAGTCCGGTTCCTGGACGAGCGCCTGCATGTTCTCCTCCGTGGTGTACAGCTGCGAGTACACGGGGATGTAGGAGATGAGGATGGAGGAGACCCACGTGACTCCGAGCATGCACAGCGTCCGCGACTGGGTCATCTTGGTCTCGTACTGGAGAGGATGCAGTATGGCGATGTACCTGTCGATGCTGATGCAGCAGAGGTGCAGGATGGAGGCGGTGCTGAAGAGCACGTCGTTGGCGTTGAAGATGTCGCACATGGTCCGACCGAAGACCCACTTCCCGGAGATCTCCATGCTGGCGTTGAACGGCATGACGAGGATGGCGACCAGCAGGTCCGCGAACGCCAAGGACACGATGAAAAAATTCGTGATCCCCCGGAGCCTCTCGAAACGGAGAACGCTGCTGATCACGAGGACATTCCCGAAGATGGCCCCGACCATAATGGCCGCCATGGCCATGCCCCGAAGGACGAGCCCGACGGCAGACAGCGAGCTCACATTCGGATCGATTTCGGATGCGGTTGAGTTCACATCCGACAGACTGCCGTTCATGCTGAGTCCAACAGTGTCGCTCCTCGCATCTGATCCGGTCCGTAGTGAAGACGAAGACGAAATCCCCACCGCGAGAATCAGGTCCGTCTCCGTGAACCGGGCGGAGTGTAAAAAGCTGTTCAACCTAAGGACAGGGGCCCGGCTGTGGTAGCCGCCCTCTCTCCTCGTTTTTATGACATTGAGGTTCATTGAATTTCTCCTTCCCCCCTCCTCGTCAGTCCAAGTGAAAAAAACGTGTGTCAGGTTCCGAACAAGCACCAATTCCAGGAAAAATAACAAAAAAATAATAAAGTCATCAGAATTTCCCGTTATATTTTTAACACGCTATAAATAGAACTGGTGACGAGATTCATTCTACTGACATCCTTGATGTTGGCGTTTCTTAATAGTTGCCCCGAGTTACTGAAAACTGCATCTTCTTCTCCTCCTCCTCCACCACTTGCTGGGTGTGAAGGAAGCTCCTGCGATGAAACAAGGTGGGGGGACCGCTGTAGTTAATCCATCACTGAATTATACATATCTCTCTCTCTCTCTCTCTCTCTCTCTCTCTCTCTCTCCGTCGGAGCCGAAGTGAAAGTGAGGAGTGGGGAGTGACTCGCGGGTGAGGGTGGGAGGGGGGGGGAGCGGGTTCCATGATAATTGCCTCATTCGCCGGCACTAAACAGCCAATTGTGGCATGAATGGCGGGGGTCTGACACCACACTGACAAGTCACTGGTGAACAACTGGCCGCACGAGAAATGATGAAAGAATAAGAGAGAGAGAGAGGAAGGGGGAAGGGGGAAGGAGGGGGGAGAAAATGTCATCGTGACGAAGGTGGTCGCAGCAGTATAAGGGAAGCTGTTGGGGAAAGGGCACTTAATGTGTGGTGTGTGTGTGTGTGTGTGTGGAAGTGTGGGGGGGGGGTTAAAATCTAAAAGTTGTAGCGCGATGGATTAAATAAGAGAAAAAAAAAATATGCTTAAGCAGCCTGAGGAGATATTTGGTCGCAAGGTGTGTCTCCTCACTTTCACAGCGCCCCGCTACTTACTTCCACCTCCCCCACCCCCCCTCCCCCGTCTCTGCCAGCGGCAGCCAGCGTTCTGCGACACCACCACTACCAGGCAGCAGAGGGGTGGGGGGGGGGGCAGCGTCACTACCAATAAATTTCACTCACAGAGGATTTATAACCCGCTACCGTCGTGGGGGTGAACCAAAACCGTACTTGGGTCTGAAGACTAAGGGGACGGACACAGGAGGGGAGAGAAAACTAGCGCGCACAGTTGGGATGAAACAGTCGAAGTTATCAGCTCTTGGATCCAACCAACAAAAGCTTGTGTACAGAAATGTCGATGTTAGCATACAGTAGTTGTTTTTTTTTTTTAACCCAGAAACCCAGAAAAAAATCTTTCTCAATGCAGAGTGTTGTTCCATTTTGAAGAGTTGACAACTTAATTAGCTAATTACACACACACACACACACACACACACACACACACACACACACACACACAAACACACACACACACACACATATATATAGTTACAATGATTCTAGCAAGTTAAGAAGAGTATGAGTTAATAACGGTGTCTATAGATTTAAATGGTTTTTAATGGTCGTCTTGATTCTTGTGATGGGGGGGCCATTTCCCCTAACCCACCCCCCACCCTCCCCGTGTAAATGACGCTCCTGTAGCGTCTAATTTTATAAATATGTATTCAAATCATCAATCAGCAGTTGCTAACAGGGTGATCCTATAAATACAATAAATATGGACTTGTGTCGTCTGTCATTTTAATGGATGCAGCAGTGGTTGCAGCAGTATTACCAAAGTAGGTTAGAGTTGTTGTTGCATCGCTGCCGGCTGTAGTAATGCTACTGGTTAGTCCTGCGGTATGTCAGCTTGTGGAGTTACCGTTGATGGTAATATTTTTTTTAAATAGTACAATGTTCATGCAATGGTAATGGAAGCACCATGATAATATTCAAGTTTCAACAACGAAATGTCTACAAAAAGACAGCGTTGACTAGATGGGACATATGGCAAACATCAGTACAAATGACATGTTTATCTCTTAGATCCCATAAACCAACTAATGTGACCTTCTTGCATTCCCGCCACAGCCAATAGTGCAATGGCCATTGAGACATTAAGTAGAAACAGCACGCTATTAACCATGATCTGCAAAATTCCCTTTTTGTCCTCACCGGAGATCGAACAAGGGACCCTCATGTCGACAGTTACCTGGTTTACACCGCTCTGCCATTCCTTCCCCTTATAACAATCGTTATCACAGTCCATACACATCACCTTTTATCTAACTTTTTTTTTTTAAATAATCACCCTATCTTCAACTTACGCCATAGCATTAGTGGACAACTTGAATCCACTTTTACCTTTATTCATTTTCTGAGTCTAGAACTTTCCAACACCTTTACTGTACATAAGACACACCAAATGACATATTAAAAGGTAAACTCGACACGTAAATTGAATTGACCATTCATCACATGTACTGTGGTACTCGTGAAAGAATAAATTCCCAGCGTGTCTATCTAATGGGCCAGAGATTTCTCCACGAGATTTGATTAAGATTGCCGGCTAGGATAATTAGTTTTCATCAGCTGTTCCTATTTTCATTATTGATTTTTAAATTAAAGCCGCATAAAAATTAACCTACTTTTTTCCCCCTGTAATTGACAACACGCTATTAATATTTTATTTAATGTCATTTTTATAAAAATGATTAATAATAATAAAAATTCTTTGATTTGACAAAATCGTGAGCTAAATATAAACAAAAAAAAAAGGGAGCGGGGGGGGGGGTGTTAAACTGGCACATTTTCTACACTTCTGTTGAATTAAGTATTAATTAATATCACCAGCGTTTAGTTGGGAGGGTGAATGGGGGGGGGGAGAAAGGGCCGGGGTGGGGGGAGGATTTAACAAAATGGAAAGATGGGCGTGTTTTTTTTTTATTATCATGAAATGAATCAAGTGACAGGGGCGTCGTTATGAAGTGGGGAGTAGAAAAGGGCGAACAGTTTTTAAATGGGCGACATGTCAATAAAGACAGATTGTGTGGCCAACAAAAAAATGGATCACGCCACAGTCTTAAAGGTGTGTGGTAAAGCACTCGACTGTCGACCTGGGGGTACCTGGTTCGATCTCCGGTGAGGACCAAGGACATTTTTCAGGTCTTGGCTTAAGTCCCTCGCTACGTCTTCCGTGGTGCCTCCATGGCCATTGCACTATCGGCTATGGTGGGGATGAAAAATGGGCACCATAAAACCCGTCCCATAAGTGGTTTATAGGATCTAAGTGATTTCATCTCATCCTTACAGGAACTTCACAAACAGTCTTAAAGCTGACTAATTGTGCTGGTGCTACCTACCAATACTAATTTAGCGACAAGCCTGATGATAATTTTATTTTTGTAGACTTATCGTTTTGGCTGTTGGTCAGTTCATTTTTGGACATCAGGATCAATGCTACCATCTGATTACTCGACACACGCAGTGCCAATGACCAATTAAAAAAGGTAACCAATAGTTCACAAACTAAAAAGGGGATCATATCAACCCAACGATTACTTTCACACAACCTGCTATTTGTTTTGAACTTAATTCATGCCCCTTTTTACTTTCATTTATTCCTCATTTGTCCTAAGTGAACATAAAACATAAATATGCAGGGTTATGTAAATAAATGGTTAAAATGCACAATACATACATACAAGCGATTTGGGCTCTGCGTTAAATCGAAATTTAAGAATTAATACAACAGTATTCCAGTTTAAAATACAATCATGAAAAAAATCGGATCTACCCGAAAACCAAAAAAAAAAAATAACCTAGCCTACAGATGAAGCTTAAGGGGATATAACTCTATGCAAAGGTTTTTGCAGGGTACAGCTAGTACATACATATAAATCAATCATACTAATGCATGGAATAAAACAGTCAGAGGTTTTAAAACAAACACAACATAAAAAATCTAAAGAATTCACTCACGCAAGATGCATACAATGAGTAAAACTACAAGTTACATGAAAATAGAACACAGAGAAATGTTCGCATTGTTTCTCCTGGTACTTCACGTCATCGGTCAATATGCTGATCACTGCATTGTCCACTGTGATTATTGTCCCGAAGCACGGAATCTGTGGATTAGTTCTTCCCCCCCCACCCCTCTTCCATCCCCAAACTCAGAATCTGTTACGTCATCCAGAGCCACTAAACATCTTGATTGGCACATTCCTGAATTGTTGTTTTTTTTAAGGACTTAGTTTACTCTTTCTTTACTGACCAGTTTACAGCAGACTCGTTACTTACCAGTTTACAGCAGACTATTTACTGACCAGTTTACAGCAGACTATTTACTGACCAGTTTACAGCAGACTATTTACTGACCAGTTTACAGCGGACTATTTACTGACCAGTTGACAGCAGACTATTTGCTGACCAGTTGACAGCAGACTATTTGCTGACCAATTTACAGCAGACTATTTGCTGACCAGTTTACAGCAGACTATTAACTGGCCAGTTTACAGCAGACTATTTACTGACCAGTTTACAGCAGACTATTTGCTGACCAGTTTACAGCAGTCTCTTTAATTACCACTGATATACTAATGGGAGTCTACAAAGACGGCAGCATACATCGTCTGCTGCAGCATGCAATAAGTAGAGACAGGAAACGATTACATGTGAGGTCAGTTTAAGGTGGTTCCAAAGACCACTACTAATACAGACCTGACGACT
Organism: Bulinus truncatus; assembly: GCA_021962125.1. Classification (NCBI taxonomy): domain Eukaryota; kingdom Metazoa; phylum Mollusca; class Gastropoda; family Planorbidae; genus Bulinus; species Bulinus truncatus. Next base: position 18,370,231 of record JAGDYQ010000002.1, read on the forward strand.
ACATGTGTGGCCACGTTAAAGTAGCTATTAAGACCACTAAAGCAGATGTGAGGGTTATTGGTAAAAATCAAAGAAAACACTCTAATTTTAAAGAACAAAGAGACCAAATGCATGTAAGCCGTTTTAGTACTAACCATGGCCGTTCTTAATTAATATGGGGGAGGGGGGCCTTATCAGAGACTTATGTAGATGCTTGGTGGAATTAGACAGAGATCATCGGCACTTCGTGTATCGAGCCTTTAAATGGTAGCCTTGACCCTGGTGTTCGAAAATGGACTGGATATGGTACAGCCACTGAACAACAGTCGAAGCAATAAGTCTAAAACAGCTCTGATACTAACATAAAAAACAACAAATAAGAAAGCCATTGACAACAAATCTAATGTAATTTGTCCACATTCTTCATTTCTGATATGTTCTTCTCCAGGTTTAAGAAGCTGATAATCACAGTAATACAGTACAAAATGTACTTAAAGGTCGTGTTTTATTCGCTTACAGTGCAGTCGAATCTCGTTAAAATTTAATTTGCGCCCTCATGTCTTGCGCGCGCACCTATTTAGTGCACAATAAGGGGCAGAGTACTCTTATTTTATTTTATATTGTAAACATTCAAAGCTCAGCTGGCCATATTTTTTTTTAAAGTTTTATTACTGCTGAAGTTGACGAGTGCAGCCACCGCGTCATTTCCCAAATTTAAAATAAATTGATCGATTACATTTCAGGATCGATACCGTTACCGATTACCTATCAGGCTAGTCATCAGTCTCGGACACCGTCGTCTCTTTGCCTGACTACATTGTTTACTCGAACAATAAAATGACATAAAAAGTCGATTAGGGTAAAGTTATGATGACCTTTCTACTGAAGAATTTGTTATGACTGGGTTAAATGCAGGCCCGTAGCGTGCGGTGGGGGGGGACAGGGGGGCCGGGCCCCCTCCTGCGTTTTGTCTGCCCCCCCCCCGCTTATTTTTTCTACTTAGTAAAATGTATTACCTGCCCCCCCTCCTGCTATTGCCTGGCCCCTGCTGTAGAATGTCTGGCCCGTCCTGTAGAATTTTCACGCTACGGGGCTGGTTAACTGGGAGGACGGCGATTAAACAATATCCCAAAAATATTGTTGGGGCATACATTTTAAAATTAACTAAAATCAACAATGACAAATATCTTGTACTAGCTGTACCTGCAAAACCTTTACATAGAGTTATATCCCCTTAGGTTTGATCAGTAGGCTAGGTTTTTTTCGGTTTCGGGAAGATCCGTTTTTTTCATGATTGTATTTTAAACTGGAATACTGTTGTATTAATTCTTTACTTTCGATTTAACGCAGAACCCAAATCGCTATTATATTATTAGATTATTCATTCTACAAACGTCTTTAAAGTCTACGATGGGATTACAAAGGACATTCAGGTTTATTTATAGGTGACACTTTTTTTTAACCGTTCATTTGGTATTAACCGAAATTTTTTAAACAATTTTTTTTATTACTGATCACTTATTACGTGATGAAATTTTTTTTTCAAACTGCTAACATTTACCCCCCCCCTCCCCCACTGACTTGAATCTCGTCATTTTCAAATAGCCATGGTATGAGCATGGCCTTTCATACTTTTTAGGGCCCTAATGGTTTATTTGGGGGCACTATGACTGGTAAATTGGGGGGCTAGAATAATGAGTTTTTTTAATTGTTATTGTTTTATTTACTTTTAAGGAAATTTTAATTAAAAAAATTGTTTAAGTTTATTTTTTTTTAATTAATTATTTAAACCCTGACTATTTACTGTTACTGACAGTTTCACCGGAAGTTCTATTGAATATAACTTTGAACTGTCGAAGATTCTAAAATTCCAATCAATAAACTGACAACCATTTGGGGGACTGCCAATAGGGTAGGATCGATTTCAACACTTTGCCTGTCACAATTTAACTTTCGAAATGTAAAGATATGTATAGATATTTCATTATTTCACAATAACAAAACGATATCTCTGGCCGGCTGCATCGGTTCGCCTGACCCCCCCCCCCCGGAGCCCCGACTACGGAATAACCCTATAAAACTTCAGACATGTCTTATTATTTTCCATGTATCACTTTTTATGATGAGCAGCAAATCCCGATTCTTCTGCGCCACGGGAGGAGGGGGGAGGATGTGTGAAAAATAGGAATGAATGAAAGAAAGAGCATAAAATGTCGGTGCAAGTAAACTGTGAGAGTCGGGGTGGGGCAGGGCTATACTGGCCGTAATCCGCCTCTGGCAAGGTAGAGGAACTAGTTGGAAAAGTGAGATGGTGGATGTCAGAAGTGCCCCCAATTTGTCAGGGAGCAGAAACGTAACAAGGGTGCTGTGTGCTGTGCGGTAGCACGGGCGCCGAGCTAGAAAGGGGGCACCGAAAGAGCGCTGTTAAATGTTTACTTAAACATACATACATGATAAAGAATATTCTTAAAAAGAAAAATATGAGCCAGTGTAAACATACATCGACAGCTGACAGTTGCCAGATTGAAACACTGAATATAAATTACAAATAAAGCGCATCACCCTTTGAAAAGTTATACGATACTGACAAAAAACAATGCCAACATTTTCTTTCTTCTTTTTTTTCCCCTTTATAACAGTTACCTAAATATTCATAAACAATAGAATAATACATAAATATGGGAGCTTTCGGTGAAAATCAACTTATATTTATTGACGATGCGCATTGTTTATAGTTATTATTCTGTGGAATGTAACAGTCAGTTCCATTGGTCGACGCCATTGGTGCATGTGTCATTTGTATTCTCTTTGTGGAGTCGACCTGATTCTCCAACATCAGTGGCTCTATGGCTGACCAGCAGTGGTCATTCTCCTCACCTCCCGTTAGTATACATTGTTATGTTGTTGTTGTTTTTTTTTTTATATTTTATTTTCCTGTCACCTCCAGTGCTGACATCTTTATTAATTTTTAACTTCCCTTTAGCTCATTCCAACACCCACTGGCGTTTCCCCCCCCCCCACCTCCCCACCCCCTTTACATTTCTTTTCCATAACCGCATATGACACTTTCCCTCTTTCAGAATTTTATTAAGATTTAAGAGATAGGAAAGTTGCGAGGATCATGTCATCTCTCGGACGTCTAATGACAAGTAGCGTGTCATAACCCCCCCCCCCCCATTGTTTGAATAGCTTTGAATAAAAAAAATGTCCTGACCTAATTAACCGACTGAATGTCTGCTGTTGAATAACGATGTTATCGTCTGCTTCCTGTCTGGACATATTATGACGTTCTGAACACGTCTCCGTAGCGCACGTCGTGACGTTTGAAGGATACTCCCGGATTGATTCAAAATGAATTTTTAATGACATGTTGATTCGAATCAATGTTGTAAGATGTATTCAAACCTTTATTATTTTTACCTGTGTTTTTTTTAATCTAAGTTTATTATTTCATATTTTTATGTTTATTTCATATTGTGAAGTGTTCGTTTCCTTTCTGACTGCTTTTAATTTTTATGTGTCAATTTTGATTTTTTTTTCTTTTTATTGATTATTAAAATGAAAAAAAAATTATATTTTAATGACAGCTTAAAGTCCATGTAAATACAGTGTCATTCGTTGGTATTTAGAGAGCCGTAGGCCGAGGCTTCTAGAGAAATATAGTTGCTCTCTCAGCACCGTATTAAACTGGAGGGACGGGGCCTCTATTGCAGTGGAGGTATAATAAGCCCTGGGCCTAGTCTCCGTACACACAAGAACGCCCTTGCATATTCAGATGAGAAAAATCTAGAAACTCTTAACGGGGTTGGAGGAGGACCGGGGGTGAGGGGGAGGGGTGGGGGCTAGTTTATACAACGAGACGACCTGAAGATGGCAGGCACATCCGCCACCTCTGGGATTTGAGCCTACAACCTGTCCCTCGTCTATCTAGCAATCTCCCCCTTTCAACCTAGTTGCTGGAATCAATGAAATCACCCAATCGTCCGCCCACATTCCAAGCTTTACACACAGAAATTAGTTTTTTCAAATCTGAATTCTACATAAATTGCTCATACGTCATCATCATTTCCCTTCACCCATGGCAGGGTATGGGCCACCAACAACAGATCTGCAGAGTTCTCTTTCCTTTGCCATCTTCTCCAGCTGATCCCAGGTGTGTCCCATCCTTATGGTGTCCGCCTCCAGGTCTCGACGCCAAGTGTTTCTTGGGAGTCGGCTTTGTGGCTTCCTTTCGGATTTCACCACAACTTAGCTTCATAGGTCTTCGTGATGAAGAACCTTCTTTTCCCAGAACAAAAATTTCTGAATTTTCTATTGTTTGTCTTTTGTAGAAAAGGATGTTTTTACAGCAGGGCTTGGGACTGTCCTTGGCGGAGTCGTGTGTGTGTGTGTGGGGGGGGTATCTTTGGCAAATTCAATTTTTCTATCACTGTTTTTCTTTAACGTTAAAATAACTGTTACATAACTATTCGTAAACCAAAGCTAAGTTATGGGTGAATTCTGGATAATCCTTTTAGAACCATGAACTATGGGATATGAGCCATGAACTATGGGATATGAGTCATGAACTATGGGATATGAGCCATGAACTATGAGATATGAGCCATAAACTATGAGATATGAGCCATGAACTATGAGATATGAGCCATGAACTATGGGATTTGAGCCATGAACTATCACAAACGAAAAGATGCTATTTTTTTAAAAGATTCAACAGACAGAGATATTGAGGAACATAGAGAGAGAGAGAGAGAGAGAGAGAGGGAAAGAAACAGAGAGCTATAGAGACTTTGGGACTGAAACAAATATAGAGAAATAGAGAGAGAGATAGAGAGAGACTGAGAGGCAGAGAGATATAGTGTGACAGAGAGACAGAGAGAGACAGAGAGTGACAGAAAGATGACAATTAAAACCTATTTAAACAAAGATCATTTAGGACATTATCTTTGAACATTGACAAATCAATGAAATAGTTCCACCATTTAATCTTCTTACGTTTACTGTGTGTGTGTGTGGGGGGGGGTGTAAAGGGGGAAAGGGAATAACCCACTTTTTGGACACTCTCCCCATGAGATCTATAGAAAAAGTCCACCACACGCGATTTAACCCTAGCCCCCCCCCCCCGCCCCCCAACGACACTCACAGTTTACTTGCACCGACACTGTACGCTCTTTCATTCATTCCAATTTTTCACACATCCCCCCCCCCTCTCTCTCTCTCTCTCTCTCTCTCTCTCTCTCTCTCTGGGCGATAATAATGTCAAAGTGACAGGCGGACGATTGATTGACTCAACAGCCATTGCACTTGTGCACTATGTGAATGGACCGGGGGGTGGGACCGTTTCCTATGAATATTAACCGCCAGCTTTTGATATCTGAGCTGTTCAACGTTTGAGCCTTTTAATTTTTTTTATTTTGTGTGAATTGATTCAAATGATTTGATTGTATTGGGTTCATATAGTACTTTTTTTAGTCTGTGTGTGTGTATGTTTCTATGTGTTTTTGTGTGTGCATGCTTGCTTGCGAGCTTGGCTGTTTAGTTGGTTATTGGCTTGGTTGGCTGATTGAAGTCTTGGTTGGCTGATTGAAGTCTTGGTTGGCCGATTGAAGTCTTGGTTGGCTGATTGAAGTCTTGGTTGGCTGATTGAAGTCTTGGTTGTTTTGGTGATTTACCTGCTTGGTTGCTAGTTTGATCAAAATAAATTTGGGATTTTAATTCAAATGCGCTTAAAAAAAATTAGTAATAACTGCTTAGATAATATAAATATTTATATCACTTATCAACACTAAAAATCAAAAGCGTTGGTGATTACAATAAACTGAACTAAATATTTATTTACATAAGTTCATATATAAAAATAAATCAATAATCAATCTATGCACCTAGATGGACACCCACGTCCATAATTTTAGCAATGATAGTTTGTTGTAATATTTGTACTTTCTGAGCAATTTTATTTAATGTTTATATTTCATGCATTTTAATAAAAACTTATAGTGGTTATTTTATTTTAAAATTTTATTTAAGAAATGCAAATAGTATACTAACGTCTTCTTTATTTTTAATGTAAAAAATGATGGCTTAAAGAGTATACTTCTTATTCATAACACAGTGACGTCATCAAAGATTTTGTGCACTGCTTAAAACCCTACGCAGGAATTGAGAGTATGTTTAGGCCAGGGCGCAAGACATACTGTCAGTTTCGGGGGAGATTGGATTCTACTTTGGAGATTAATTCATTGGCTGGAGGGTGTTTTCCTTTCTGGACACATTCCTCAGACGCGTCAAATCTCAATGAAGAAATTTCTAACATCAAACATTTGCTTGTCTATTTTGTTTTCTGCTACCTTGTAAGCTTGAAGAGAACATTTGACCACTCAAGGGGTCAAGGTATCAAGTGTGGACGAAAGAATAATTTCTTTCAAAAGCTCTATCATACGTTTTAATTTATTTGTGAATGCATATTAGCCAACGCACCATATTTGGAATTCTATAATTATATAGGTCTAAATTGTTTTGTATTTAAAAAATGGTCGAAATTAGTTTAAATACTATTTTTTTAATTGATTTTTTAAAACATAATTTGATGTTTAAAAATTAATTAAACTAGTAATGTTTTAAGCAGATTTGTACTACACATTCATTACAAAAAAAAATTTATTTCTTTTTTATATGTGACAAAAATGTATACTGTATTATTATTTTAATTGCCCTGTAGGAGGGGCCGGGGGGGGGGTAGTAAGTTAAGGTCTTAATCGTATCAAGCAGGTCATGTTTAATCTGCCCCGCTCTAGGGGGGATGTTCTTGCATTGATACAAACGACCTAATTTGACCAGTTCTTATAATAAACCAGCCATGTTGTCCACTGGGCCGTAGCTGGCTAGCGTGCCGCCCTGTGAGAGTGCCGCCCTGTGAGTGTGCCGCCCTGTGAGAGTGCCGCCCTGTGAGAGTGCCGCCCTGTGAGAGTGCCGCCCTATGAGAGTGCCGCCCTGTGAATGTGCCGCCCTGTGAGTGTGCCGCCCTGTGAGTGTGCCGCCCTGTAAGACTGCCGCCCTATGAGAGTGCCGCCCTGTGAGTGTGCCGCCCTGTGAATGTGCCGCCCTGTGAGTGTGCCGCCCTGTGAGAGTGACGAATTTTTTTTTCGGCACCCCTCCTCCCAATCTGAAAAGTGCAAACGCTCTTTCGGCGCCCCTACCTAGTTCAGCACCCTCTGCGGCCGCACCCCCCCCTTGCAGTACCCTTCCTATGCGGCTGGTTGTCCGTGCTTCAACCATTATGACGTAGCAGGTGGACAAACTAAATATTGGACATTGTCATCTTGAAAAACTTTTTTTATTTTCTTTTACTTTCCATTTTTTTTTTGGGATCTTAATGCGAAAAGGGCGGGGTGAGGATGAGAGGGGGGGGGGGTAGATGTGAGTTGCCCGGGGGGGCACAATAAGGAAACATTTGGACGTGGGGGAAAAAAAATAAAAATAATGGACGATAGCGGTGGACGGAGTGGGTGGGTGAGTGGGGGCAGGGAGAATGGGGTGGGGGGGGAAACAGAAAATTAAGTTTTCGAAATTATTTCCAACGCTGATTTCCACATACATGTGATATAATTTTGACGACTAATCAACTTACTCACGCAGTTGTGCCGCCCCCCCCCCCCGGGGGGGATGAAACATTACTCACCAGCATTTATATTTCGTCTGGATGATGATACATTTACGTTGTCGCTTGTTTGTGATTGTTTTTTGTTTTGTTTTATTAACTCTCCATCCTTTCTTAGAAAATAAAACATAAACAAAAACAGATGAAAATATTGGATGCACGTAATGTAATCCTCTGAATGACACACCTACATACACACACACACACACACATTCTGAACGGGGGGGGGGGGGTTCTGACCCCCATCGTCTTGGCCTTCCCTCCAGTCTCAGATCATTTCCCTCCCTAAAACTGAACCGTTCATGAGTTTTTTTTTCGTTACCTTCATACGAGATCCCACTGGTTGAGACGCTCCATGTAGAGAATATAGGTCAGGTGCCCGGCTATATATAGATACAACTACAAGTGAATTATTGTATAGAGTAGTATAGACAATGAGATAGGGAAACGAAGTACAGGGAGAGAGAGAGAGATAGGGAGAGAGAGAAAGAGAGAGAGAGACTTGGTGGCTTTTCAATCATAATTGATCTGCATGCTGTTAGAGATGGGTTCGGGTCTCAGCGAGACCATTCACCTATCCAATTCTTTCTGGGTGAAAGGAGGGCACTACAAAACAGGCCCATTAGTGATTTATAAGAACAAAAGATTAACTCTTAAATCGACTTTGATATCAGAGAGAGAGAGAGAGAGAGAGAGAGTAAAAGAGAGAGAGAGAAAGAGAGAGAGAGAGAGAAAGAGAGAGAAAGAGACAGACAGACAGACAGACAGACATTGGAAATCAAAGAAAAAAGAGAATTGTCCCCCTTTTTTGAGATTTTAATAAAACAAAAAAAAATTGACGTCTCTATACGTCATAACGAAATAATCTCAAACTGCCCATGGGTCGGGGAGGATTACTATCGTACCCCCGGGCAATAAATCAACAGCGAGCGGACTGCATGGGAGTTTAGAAATGAGATGGGAGTGTGTATTCTTCATGAAATGTCAATATTGTGGGAAGGGGGGCGGTGACACAACATTTCAATAAAGGAATCGTTGTAAATTTAAAAAGAAAAAAAGGAAAAACCCGAAACTATCTAGCAGATTCCCGATTTCTGTTCAGAGCTTGTTATTTATTGCTTTTAGATTTTAAAAAAAAAAAGTGAGATATGCAACATTTGATGAACAAAAGTTTTAATAATGTAAATTGTTAATTGTTACAGTAAATCAAATAAAATTCTTATTAATGTTTTAAACTGAATTTTTTTTAAATAATAATAATTGATAGAAATATTGTCTTCGTTGTGCATTTAAATCATTTAATCAAAAAGATAATTCAAGTGTCTTATTGACAATGTTAACGTAATAAACAAATGATGAAGAATGTATTAATTCTCAGGCTGGTGCTAATGTTTGGTCGTGCGCTCGATTCTCAGGCTGGTGCTAATTTTTGGTCGTGCGCTCAATTCTCAGGCTGGCGCTAGTGTTTGGTCGTGCGCTCGATTCTCAGGCTGGTGCTAATGTTTGGTCGTGCGCTCGATTCTCAGGCTGGTGCTAATGTTTGGTCGTGCGCTCGATTCTCAGGCTGGTGCTAATGTTTGGTCGTGCGCTCAATTCTCATGTTGGTGCTAATGTTTGGTCGTGCGCTCAATTCTCAGGCTGGTGCTAATGTTTGGTCGTGCGCTCAATTCTCATGTTGGTGCTAATGTTTGGTCGTGCGCTCAATTCTCAGGTTGGTGCTAATGTTTGGTCGTGCGCTCAATTCTCAGGCTGGTGCTAATGTTTTGTCGTGCGCACAATTCTCATGAGAGGAAAAAAAAAAAGCTCGGACGAGCTAGTTTGTTTAGAAATATGATTTCAATAAATACTATGTCAAGGTCCCCTTGCGGGGTCCCTGCGGTCGTTGTCTATGGGTATGATCACCTACTGAGTTCTGGCCAGCATTTATATTTGTCACAGCCACGTGGTTATACAGGACGCACAACACAACAAGAAATGAATCCACAATTCAATTGTAAATACGACACAACACCTTTATTTACCTCATAAAACGAACATCAGCGGGCCCTAAGAAGGGCCGTAGCTTTACAAGCTGCAACAACAACAATACATACAACGAACAGAATAGCTAGCTGGGGTGGGGTAGTTCTAAAGGAACTTAGGACTGTGGTGATCGAACACTTAAGTTCTGCCACGCTGACAGCCTATCTTCCCCACCCCGCTCGAGTAATAGCACAACTTCACTCAGTCACTCTCTCCTCACTGAATGCCAGATTCTAACTCGACCGGAAGGTGCGTCACGCACATCCGCCCTCGCTCGAGAGCGACCTCGCTGACCAATCGCAGTGACCGCGTACGTCACAACCATCACGCGTGATCAGCGACGCCTCACTCGTGGACGGTTCCAACCTTCAAGATAAAGGTGGGGGGGGGGATAAAGGAACACTCCTCTCTCGCCCCGTTCCGCCTGAATGCAACGAGGGCAAGCTTATCTCCTATGTAGACATTCTCTTCCCAGGTGACAACGTGATAAGTGGGTACTAGACAGACCGACCACAGTGAAAACCAAAATCTGGGAAGAGAAAGTCTTTGTCTATCCTATTTATATCTTATCTCACCCTCGGGTGATGAAAGCAGGGTAGGGCTTGGACTTGATTTCATCCATTAAATCACAGAATGTGACATACTATTAATAAAAACAATAAACCATGAGTTCATGATGTGAAATTCTGTTCTTCCCACTTCTAGGACTGAGACCAAAGTCCTGGAGAGGACTAACGTCTGCTGGACACCCGGAAATCGTATAGTATACTGAACACCAGAAAAGGACTTACACAAACAAGTATGGAAATTTTGAAATACTCGGCTTACTGACTCATTGTTAGTTATATCACAGCTGAAGAATTGACATTCGTATTATGTTATTACACAATACTACTTATAATTTTGTTAATAGGATTCTGCTTCTCTCTATAAATTAGCATATTATAGCATAATTTAAATAATAATATAAATGTAAAAACATTGGTATTAACTAATTTACATATTTACATACAAGTAATTTAAATTTATTATTAATAATATATATTTTATCTTCAGCAAAACGATTCACTGTTGAAAAATGTTTCTATTGGTTTTAATGAGAGGGGAAGAAGGTAGTTGTGTTGGTTTGTTGATTTTTCTTTTCTTTTTTCGCGATTAATTTTTCTCATTTTGGGAATTTATGGTATTTGTACGTTCATTAAATTGTTATATTTATTTTTTTTTTACGCTAGCTTATGTAATGACAAAAGACTTGTGGCAACTTATTTGAAGAAGAAAGGGGAGCAGTTCAAAAATAAAATCGAATTTTTATTTAAATAAGTTTTACCTCCCCTGAATAGAACTTTCTAAAATAAAATAGGGTGAGTGCCAATTTTTTTTATTTTTTATTACACGCATAAACTTAACTAGATTGCATAAACTTAACTAGATTGCATAAACTTCATTGCATAAACTGCATTGCATAAACTTAACTAGATTGCATAAACTTAACTAGATTGCATAAACTTAACTACATTGCATAAACTGCATTGCATAAACTACATTGCATAAACTACATTGCATAAACTTAACTAGATTGCATAAACTTCATTGCATAAACTTCATTGCATAAACTGCATTGCATAAACTACATTGCATAAACTTAACTAGATTGCATAAACTTCATTGCATAAACTTCATTGCATAAACTACATTGCATAAACTACATTGCATAAACTTAACTACATTGCATAAACTGCATTGCATAAACTACATTGCATAAACTACATTGCATAAACTACATTGCATAAACTTAACTAGATTGCATAAACTTAACTTCACTGCATAAACTGCATTGCATAAACTTAACTAGATTGCATAAACTGCATTGCATAAGATTCATTGCATAAATTACATTGCATAAACTACATTGCATAAACTACATTGCATACACTGCATTGCATAAACTAAATTATATAATTATCACACAATGATTTTGAAACTGACTCCACAATTTTTCATGGTTGCAGTCAAAACTCTGACTTCAGACAACTCCAAGGCTGCAGTAAAAACTCTTACCCCAGAAACCTCCATGACTGCATTTAACACTCCGACCCCAGAAGCCTCCATGGCTGCAGTTTAATTTATAAAATTCGTACCAGAGTAAATTTAATGGAGGGGCGATCAAGGCGACCCCCTCCCCCGGGGCCTGCTTTGCTGCAGTGGCCACTCATTTGTTTATTTCTATTACAACCTTCGCTCTTAGGACTTCCCCAGGTACTTTTTCTTAAGCCCCCCCACCCCCACACAAGCTGTGCACGTCTCTGCATATGGACTCTGTATACATAGTAACTGCTCTCTCTCTCTCTTTCTCTCTCTCTCTCTCATTATCTCTCTCTCATTCTCTCTCTCTCTCTCTCATTATCTCTCTCTCATTCTCTCTCTCACACTCTCTCTCTCTCTCATTCTCTCTCTCTTTCATTCTCTCTCTCACACACTCTCTCTCTCTCTTTCTCTCTCTCTCTCTCATTCTCTCTCTCTCTCATTCTCTCTCTCTCATTCTCTCTCTCTCTCTCTAAAGCAATGTATTTTCTGTTGACCTATGGATGAACGTAAACAGGTCGACTGAGAGACTTCTATGTGATCCACAGATCAGTCTATCTAGTCCTCGTCAGTGATGTGACCCACAGACAAGTTCATCTAGTCCTGGTCAGCGATGGCCACAACAACGGCTGCCAGCTAATTTCATGTCCTCCCCTCCCCCCCACCAATGACAATCTTGACAAAATGGGGCCCCCCTCTTACCAAACACATTCTTAATATCACTATTAGGATAAAGTCACATTTAAGCATAGAATGGGATGTGGTAAATGTCAACTGCTCTTTGTCGCCATTTTCATTGCGCTGCTTATCATTTTTTTGAGACAGTGTTTGAGAATTTTTTTTAAAAAAGCCATGTTTACACATTCTGTCTCGTAATGAAATGAAAATTGAGTCATTTAGTAAAAAAGCCATGTTTACACATTCTGTGTCTCGTAATGAAATGAAAATTGAGTCATTTAGTAAAAAAGCCATGTTTACACATTCTGTGTCTCGTAATGAAATGAAAATTGAGTCATTTAGTAAAAAAGCCATGTTTACACATTCTGTGTCTCGTAATGAAATGAAAATTGAGTCATTTAGTAAAAAAGCCATGTTTACACATTCTGTGTCTCGTAATGAAATGAAAATTGAGTCATTTAGTAAAAAAGCCATGTTTACACATTCTGTGTCTCGTAATGAAATGAAAATTGAATCTGTAACAATAGCTTTAGATAGGTCTATACAATTTTAGAACCACTAGTTAATTGGTTAACATGGAAAGTTTGTGGGTCCAGGACACAGTTATATATTTTGATAACTGGAAATCCAGCGTTGTATCTTTGTTTTAGGTAGAATTAGTCTGTCAGCACAGGTCGGTGACCTCTAGATATAGGTGACGATAGATGTAATTAGGGAGACAAAGAAATACTAGCCCACAGTGAGTTTTTAGCCGCACCAATCCTTAGGCTGGAATAAGAGTCATTAATATGTATATGAGTTAGAAAGGGTGTTAGGGAACCAATCAAAAGTTCTGGGCGTTTGGGGCACGTGATAATTCACCAACACATAAATAACAGAGGTAACGGAAATTCGGACAGACCGACAGTTCGACAGACTGACGATAGAGACATCAGGACACCAGTCAAAGTCTATTTTATTGAAATATCTCTGTATAATCCTTTCGGGGACGCAGGATACTAAGTGTCAAAGTATTGCCAGATAATTCCTTTCGGGGAACCTGGAATACTACGTGTTATATTGTGTACGAAGCATTTTTGTGAATACTGCTGCAACAAGTTCAGATTACATATGTTTTCTTATTATCTAATAAATATAAATGAATCGTGGAACTTTGCTTCATTGATTGGTGTGTTGTTTGAGAGTGCAACGAGACTGAACGCTACTTAAGATTATAAACCAGTTATGATATCGGCAGCTACATAAAACCAGTATAGTTATTTAAAGCAGCAGTGAGGAACACACAGTGTTACCTTGGAGAAGCATTACATCAACAAGCACATAACATTATATACAAAAATATAGTGTTACATTTGGCGACAACGGTGAAAATAAGTAGAGACTGGTGCGACAAACTAGAGACCTCGACTAAACGCGACTGTGAGAACCTTTGACGACGCCTGTGGAATGTCCAATGTAAACAGAGCAGTCCAGAACTAATTACACGCCAGGTAAAGAGTAACAACACATTTGATAAGTCCAGTACTGACGACCCGAGTCTACGAGAATGCCGTAATACTCCAAATTTTCCGGCAGTACGACATTCAAGCTGTGAAGTCTATTGACATTTTATTTACTCAATTTTGTGAAGTTTTTTTAAATTTTCTAAAGTGAACATTGACAGTAAATAATTTAAAGTGATTTTTAAAATTTGAACATAACATTAATCATTAGTTAAAGTGAAATTCCAAGGATATATCAACAGCCAGACGTAAACACAGATGTGTACAGATCAAGTGGATCGTCAGATAAGTTAATTTAAGTTTAAAATTTACTGTATAACCATAGTGCTCTCATTTTTTTTTGTTCTATGTCTAATAATATCTAAGCAGAAGATTAGCTTTTGTTAGGAAATCTTTTTAGCGTACATTTTATTGTGTTCTTTTTAGGGGATTTACACCATTTGTGTGTTTGGTATCTTCGGATATTAATTATAGAATTTTTATTGCCCCCATTAATACAATAGAATTTGTTTTTATTTTTAGTTGTCTCCGTACAATTGTTAGTTTTACTGTAAAAAAATTTTTTTTTACCAACTGTATTGTGACGTCATTCTTGTGTGTATTCTCCTGTGTACTATCCAAATATAATGCCATTTTTTAGTCTGTATAATTTCGCGATTCAATCGTTCTTGTTTTGTTTTTGTTAAACTGAATTAATTTGTCCCGTTTCGTTATTTTATTATCTTATTTTACTTAATAATATTTCTTTTTCTTTATTTAACTTAAGAGAGCACTGCAGTTCTGTTTTAAATAATTTCTTTCACATTATATCTTCCTATCATATCATTTGCATGACTTGTACTACTGTTTTTATATACCAAATTATTTTTGATGATGTTATTTTGCATCTTTTCCTTCGCTAAAGTACATTTTACACCATTCTAAATCTGATAAGTAGTCTACTAGTAATTAATGCACACATTAGGACTTACAGAACATGTTTATTTATTATTGACTCTTTCCTTTATTTTAAACTGTTTATAACTATTGATGAGCATTGGTTATATGATATTGCAATGGCAGGTAACACTCGTAATATTATAGGTTGTGTCACATATGCATCATACTTTTGTCATGTGGTAAAGAATTAGTACAAATTTATTCCGCACAAGATAAATAAGGTATACCAATGTTAGACATTGTGTAATTTGAAACTAAAATGGAATATATTATGTTGGTATGGTGAATTAGTTATACTGTTGAGATGGAGATAGGTAATATTGTTTATAATCATTTGGTTTTTCTAATTTAGTTATTGTACTTGGTGTATCCAAGGGTTGGTCGGGAAGGACCATATAAACAGCAGGGACGCTGTGTGTTTATTGTACCCCATGTGATCCAGCCAGGTGGCTGACGATTATTGTTTATTGAATTAAGAGTATGGACATCGGTATTGTCATACTGTCTTATTTGCTGCGCATATTTTTAAGTTGGGCATAGGAATGCCATGATATTGTACTTGTGTTTAATGGGGATATTGAATATTTTTTGGCATCGCTTCGGCACGATATGCCATGTTGTATACAGTAACATTTGAGAAAATATAAAATTTGATTTTGACAATACTGTAGTATTAATGTGCCACATTATAAGATATATAATTTACGGTTGTGACTTCTGTCAATTTGTTCATGATTACAGCTATATCCAGTAATTAGATATGATACATATTTATTGACATGTTAACAAGGTTAACACGTGACAATATAGGCTAATACACATTATTTCACATTCAGTATAAAGCATAAATTGAAGTTTGTCAACTGTAGATTGTTATGGAATAGTATATGTTTATACATTGATTATACTTTTGTATCTGATTATACTTGAATGGTAAGACTTAGATTTTTTTCTCTTTGTAAGCATTGATTTTTTTAATTTTTCACGTTGGTCAGGATAAGGTAACTCCGACTGAAACGATTTTAAAGAAAATTTTAGACATTGACATCCCTAAGAAAAAGAAAGAAGGCAGATCATTAATTGGTCTCTGTAGTTTCTATAGACAATTCATTCCCAATTTTTCTTCCATCATTGCACCCCTGGTAAATTTAACTAAAAAGACGATGAAGCAGACTGTTACATGGAACGATGATTGTCAAAGTGCCCTTGACAGAATTAAAACATGTTTTCAAACTTTTCCTATCCTTATGTCTGTTGATTTTAAGATACCATTCATATTAGCCACAGATGCCTCAAAAATTGGATTAGGTGCCTGTCTTTTACAAAGCTACAATAATGTTAACAAACCCATCATGTATTTGAGCAGAAAATTAACTGAATCTGAAAAGAAATACTCTGTTATTAAACTAGAATGCTTAGCACTTGTATGGTCAATTACAAAATTGCACAAATATCTATAGGTACTGAGTTCACTGTCTTAATTGATCACAAACCCCTATTGAAATTTAATAACAAGAGCATTAACAATGCCAAACTGACTAGATGGTCTTTGCTTCTGCAAGATTATTCCTTTACCATAAAATCCATCAAGGGAAGTAATAACCACATTCCTGATATTTTGTCCAGACTTGCTAGACCATGTTAACATACAACAATATTTAATCTTACTACTATGCCATGTTATCATTATATTTTTCTTGTCAACACTATTTATTATTCTGATGAATATATACTCACATTTGAATTTTCTTTTCATAACTTAAGTATTTGATGTTATTCTACAGAAATTTGACGCTTCTATGTATTATAGTTATTGGATAAGTCCATGATTTTTTTTTAACCTATTCAAGGTCTACTTACAATTAAGTGTTTTAGATTTTGTTAACAAGATGTTTCAGTATAACCACATTTTATTCTCCATATCAAATTTTTGTACGATATGTGACAAAACTATTGTAATGCAGAAAAACATTTGTACTGACTTGTGTACTGTATAAAATATTTTTATAAAAAAAAAATGCATAACATTTTTTTTCGATGGAGAAGGAGGGTGTAACAATAGCTTTAGATAAGTCTATACAATTTTAGAACCACTGGTTAATTGGTTAAGTCAACATGGAAAGTTTGTGGGTCCAGGACACAGTTATATATTTTGATAACTGGAAATCCAGCGTTGTATCTTTGTTTTAGGTAGAATTAGTCTGTCAGCACAGGTCGGTGACCTCTAGATATAGGTGACGATAGATGTAATTAGGGAGACAAAGAAATACTAGCCCACAGTGAAATTTTAGCCGCACCAATCCCTAGGCTGGAATAAGAGTCATTAATATGTAGATGAGTTAGAAAGGGGGTTTGGGAGCCAATCAAAAGTTCAGGGGCTTTGGGGCACGTGATAAATCATCACCACATATAATGGGATGTAAGTGAGTTTTTAGAGAGTTAGGGTGAGAGGGAGTTAGAGGCAGACAGAGGTAGAGAGCAGGTTAGAGACACGGAGATAGAGACAGGGGGTCAGACGGAGAGAAGTGGAGAGACAGTCAGGGAGTAGTGGGCAGAGAGGACGATTGAGAAGTTTAGTTGGGATCGACAAGAGGACAAGTTATAAAGTTGTTGATAGGATATTGGAATTATCGTATTCATGATGTATCTTTGTGTTGTGTTGAAATAAAGTAAAATAACCCTTATTGACTCGGCTACCTTGTTAATTGAATGTTAGTAAAAGTAAACTATACACGCTGTAAACGCCTCCGAAGAAGAGAAGAAGAGAATCTCCACAGAAATTAAACAAACTATATAAACAAAATAAAAAATACAGCGTTACAGAATCATTTATTAAAAAAGCCATGTTTACACATTCTGTGTCTCGTAATGAAATGAAAATTGACTCATTTAGTAAAAAAGCCATGTTTACACATTCCGTGTCTCGTAATGAAATGAAAATTGAGTCATTTAGAAAAAAAAAATGGTTTTGACCTATGTTCGTCTTTATTTTAAAAACCATCATGGGATACAGAGCGTACCAGTGTGTACGGAGCCCCTTAAGCCAATCTCTCGACTGGCTAATAAACCGTAGCTCGTGATCCCGCCTCCAGGGTCCAGAATCGGGTCAACGCGTGAATGTACTCCCTCCCTTCCCCCCCCCCCCCGGGCATAGTCCACAATCTTGTTTTGTCAAATTTGGGATTTTTTTTTTTTGTTCTGACAGTGAAAACGTCAAGTTGTATCAACGGAATCAAACAGAAGAACATTCTTCACCAAATGTTATCTTATTTGTGACAATGATTGTTATTGTTAAGCTGACCGGTGCAAGAAACTGGACACAGGGTAAGCTCCACCCCCCGCCCCTCCTCCATCCCTTTCTGGATGTCACACCGTGATGACACGTGGAGTAGTTGACTTCACACCAGGGGGGCCAGTCTGTCACTGCACTTGCCATTTCGTGATAGAGGGAGACAAAATACTGTCCCGGGGGGTGGGGGGGGGGACTTTCTAATTCAACAACTTCCGCCATTCTCCTCAATCAAATAACCTTTTAACCTTCACACGGTTTTAAATATATAGTGTTTGGATATTTCATTTTTAGACCTGATACTTTGTTTTTTATTATCAAATTTGTTTATTGGATGAATTTTATTTATTTTCTAGCTAAAAGAGATTCATTATTGATCATACCTGTAATACAAAATTTAATTCATGTTAAAAAGTTAACAGAAATGAAGATAGATGAGCTAAAATATATTTACGTCACGCAGGTTGTCATAATAGCTAGCTACGGCTCTGACAGCAATAATGTAGATTAACTAAATAAGATTCTTTGTTTTGTTTTTTTAAAGAGTTTAGTTTATTATCACTTGATATCTGATGCTGACCAGTTATGAGAATACGACACAAACACTGACCCGATCTTTTTTATTAACTCTAACATTTTAATTTCTGCATGGATATCCTAAAGCAAAAGGAGGAAAAAGTCAGAAGATATATTATTTTCCCTAAATCCTGTTATAGTATCTACTTTGATAACGTTGCGTCAATTCGGTCTGTAGTTTTCTAATTATCTGATATGACGCGTTTGCTCTTAAAACAGTCACTGATAAACATACCGAAACTATAATGAAATATGGTTTTAAAATTTTCTCGTAACTGCTCGAGTAAAATAAATCCTGTTAAATGCCCTACAGGATAATCACCAAACCACACAGGAGTAGGTTCAATAAAGAGCAATTAATAGTTTATAAACAATCAACAATAACTGGCCGAGTGGTGTAGACACTCGACTGTCGACCTAAGAGTCCTGGGTTTGATCCTTGGTGAGAACCATGGGGAATTTTTCCAGGTGAAATGTGTTTCAAAGTCGCCTTCCATCCAGCTTTAAATGGGTACCTGACTTTAAGTTGGGGGAAGTAAAGGCGGCTGGGCGTTATGCTAACCACACAATCCCTTCATATGCCGAGGTTATAGAAACAGATGAATTCTACACTTCTAGCTAAGGGAACTTTACTTTACTGTTCTCCTGCCGGCTTCATCTTCATTACTCTTCTACGTCACACCGTCACCGCTTTCAATTTTAAATTTATACCGTGCGCTGCGAGAGGAAATTCCCTACTCATCGCGTACCACCGAGGGCAAGGAGAGAGTTAAAACAGTATATTAAGTATCATACAACTTTCCTTCCTTTTTTTACTATCAAATCTGAAATTTTTGTTCTACTTGTGTTCAGTTAGATCATAAAAAGCAAAAATTACAATTATTGTAATTTTTTTTTTGCACCCTAACGTTTTTTTACTGTTGAGATTTTATGCATTGGTCAATGAACGTCATTCAGACTACAATGATGACACTAAATAAATAACAAACAAATGTTTCATCATAAGTATATACCATTTAAACACAAATACGCATTTAAATACATAAACATTCAATTTCTATACATTTCTAAATGATAATAAAATATCTAGTCCTTTAAAAGATAAGATAAAGGGAAAGAACCCAGAAGATAATTTAATGAAGGCTGCAATTGTTCTGTCCCCTGTTTGCTATTCCTCAAGTCAAACTGCACCGTACATTGTTGTCAGATACGAGAGACTCAAGGAACAATGTCCGTCACAATAAAAACATCCAGCCCCCTGCCCCGTTCTTATTCTACGTCAATTTCTGACATGATGCCCCTCGGTCCACTGGGATGGTGCCTCTGGTCACTTCAATGGCTAATTGTTAGTTTTAATCCCTTGAGAGTGTGATTTGTATTTTTTTTTTGTTATTCCTTTTTGACACATAAACAGCGGCGGACAAAAATGGGGTTGGGGGGGGGGGGCGGGGGAATCGCTTAAGGTCACTCCTTGACGCCTCTGCTTGCAAGTGGTGCTTAATTGTCCGTCTCTTAGCAGTGGACTGCGCCAAGTGCATTTTGATTTAGGGGACTGTCGAGTGTCCAGCAATTAACGATTTCGATCAACCCCCCCCCACACACATCTCCCCCGGACTTTTGTTTTGTTTGTTTCCGAGGCGTTTCTTCTACTTAAAGCCGGCTCTCGTGTGCAGTATCTACTATCTTGGAGTATTCTCCCCTTGTTTTCTTTCTTCAACTATTCTGCAGGAGGAAGGTAAGGGGGGGGGGGGCGGGGGGAAGGGTCGTACAGACCAATCAAGCAAGGACCAGTTAGTTTTGATTCGTTTTTCTATTAATCTCCGGCTAATTCTTTTTATTGAACCATTCATTGCCGTTCAATTGTCTGAACAGACTCCCGTGTGTTCTATATTTCCACCCTCTCGGTTTGATGACGGGCAGTCAGCCAACGACTAGGACCAGTTGTTTAGTTGTTTTCTTTCAGAGATGAAGTGACCCCCCCTCCCCCCACGTACCACTTCAGTTCCCAAGCCAACCTACGTCCCAACTGTTTTTAAATCAACTCAACTACCTTCTCAACATATCCCGCATCTCTGCTCTATACATCGATATATTTCAAGTACCTACTCTTTCATCCTTTTATACCCATAAATCAACTGTTTTATTGTTATTTTCTTTATATTAGAGTGAAATCCAATTGGGCGTCAAATTGTAGTGGATGTAGTGGCCATATATGGATGTTAGGGTGTCCCAAAAAATCCAAGTTTTGAACTGTTCAATGCACACCCTCTAAAAAGTTGCTTTATGGGCCACAATTAGCAAAGGAAAAAATTCAGTCCATTTGGGTAAAGTTTAGGGGTCCCTCAACCGCTTCAAAATTATGTGCTTGAGCTGAAAATCGCGACATTGATTTGATACAGCTTTATTATTTTATTTAACTTGACAAAGAGTTAAAGACTAACAATCAATAATATTATAAAATAATAATATATGACATATACATATAGTTTTCATATTGTAAATGAAATTATTTAACAAATTAGCTGAAGATGTTCGAAGATGTCAGTAATTTCAACAGCAGTTTCGCAACCGTTTGCGCGTTTAGTTAGTTGTTACATTCGCCTAAGTTCGTCACGGCGGCATTTTTTATAGTCTTTTCGATGCTTCTCCACCACTTGAAGCAAATATTGCAGTTGTACTTCATCCTTTGTTGTTGTATTAAAGTTCTGAATTAGGGCGACACCACGTTCAGCACAGTCATTGGTGCAGGGCAAGTTGCTGACAAAGTGCGCTGCAGCTTTAAATGACTGTGATTCTGGCCACAGCTCGATGGGCTCAGCAAGAAAGCTGTCATCAATTCCAGCAGTTTGAAAGAAGTTGCGCGAACAACATAGCTCTGCAGCACTCTGTGGAAGGGATGTGATTAAGTGTGGGCCTCTATCATCTTTGATGTTCAGCACCATTTGCTTTTTCTCATCAGCATTAAGCAAATTCGAGAACAGCGCTAGAGTTGCAAGCTCTTGTCTTAGATACCAGGAGTGACGTTCCATCATCTTCAGGCCAACATTACGCAGCTTGTCATCTTGATAGTCTCGGAGACATTGAATCAAGTAAACGTCATTAATTGGTGCATCTGCAGCAGACCTTGTTGTAAACCATGACTGGACATACACCGAAACAACAAACCGATTAAAACGCTGAATACCTTGCAGTTCACGAGACGTCAGATTAATAATGGTTTCGTTGCCATCAAACAAGAGTTCAATCTTTAAGGAGTAGATAGCCTTCGCCATCCAGCGGGCCCTGTGAAGAGCACCAGGTTTTCTGATGATCAACTTAACATCCAGCCCAACCATGAATGCAGCAAGGCAAAGAAATTCCTTGTAGTCATCTCTGGGTTGAGTTTGAACCAACTGCTCAGTTAAAAATGCCTTTAAGGAAGCTGATGCTGACATCATTGGAGATTCCCGTTTTTGTGGTTGGTGGCTGTTAAGTTTGGACCAGTTTGCTCGGAATCAGAGCTGGATGCCGATGCCAATGGCGTTGTTTGGTGAGAATCACATCCACCTACTTCTGGCACTTCCGCTGTAGCAGCAGCAGCTGCAACTTCCCGTCTATGGACTTGCTCCTTACGTTTGGCAGAACGTTTTTCTCGTGCTGCTAGCTTTCTATCCAAAGAACCAATAGATCCCGATCTTGACTCTTGCTGCAATTTCAGAAAGTTCAAATCCTCCTCATTCCTTATCATTGTCTTTGAGTTGGCATGGCTGATATCAAACAGCTTGTCTAGTTTCTCCGTAAACTTCCTCCGGTTCAAACGGTCACTATTGTTTCATCTGGAACGATTTTTCGACAATCGAACATGTTCGGCGTACAGATCCTTGATCTTTTTGACAATGTGATTCTTGTGTCGTGTGGGCAGCCTTGACTTCATCCAGAATGGTATCAGTTGGTCATGTACCTGATGTGCACTTTCGCTAATTGAGAGCTGTTTCGACCGTTGGTAATAAACAAAGTTACGCAAAACTTCTCGACCCGATGGAAGACGGGCACCAGATATCATCTCCAGAGGGTAGCCAATCAACCATACTTTACTACCACTTCTAGAACTCCTAGTTTGTAACATCTTAGTTGACATTCTAAGACCCTGTCTATTTCCTCAAGAGTGAATCAATCAGTACAGTTCAATTAATCTCACAGTTTTGAATAATAATTAGTTAAATGCTTCACAAATTTACTTAAAACACACAACTAACAACTAGACTTCATTAATAACTCCACTGCTTTACAAATCCAAGATGGCTTCCAAGTCACATGACCAGTGATGTGACATTGGTATGGCAGGCCATTATTTCAAAAGTAAAATTAATAAAGCATAAAAATATTTGTCATATATTGCTAACATGAGGAAGTTGAACTAATCTTCTGGACCCTTGAGGGACCCCTAAATTCCTTCTGAATGAGGTACCATTTTTGGGACTATTGCAGCTAATTATAAGGAAACTTTTTAGAAGGTGTGCTATTTGAGATTTAATGAATTTTTAAAAATTTGAAATTCTGGGACACCCTAATGGATGTAGTGGTCATATAGTGGATGTAGCGGTCATGTAGTGGTCATGGAGAGGGGGACTGCGTGTTAATCTACTTAACAAGTATGTTATTGAAAGTAGAAGCCATTGGTTTGATTACACTAGTGAGTAAATGTCTACATCTACATAAAAAATAAAAGATGTTTTTCTCTTGTTTTATCTTTATTTATAAGTTTTATTTAAGGCTGGTTTTAAAACGCATTTATTTTGATCGGATAAAATTAATATTTGTAAATATTTTCCTTAAAAACACAAACAATTTTTCAAGAATCCTTGTACAAAGTTTGAATTTATTGTTATTAAAAACTTTGGTTGGAGATTAATTTTTATTTTATATATATTGCAACCCATCCTCCCCCCCCCCTCAACTGAGAACATTGAAACAGTAACTGGTACAATACAGCATACCACATATCAATACTGTAATTGTCTCCATAAATCAAAACTATACTAAAAAAATGTTAACAGTTTTAGTGTGTGATATGGAAAATACCTTTATATGTAAATATAGAAATGAAAGTTTAAGTGTAGTACTGTAACGTTATTTTGAAAAGAATATCTATCTATCTATCTATCTATCTATCTATCTATCTATCTATCTATCTATCTATCTATCTATCTATCTATCTATCTATCTATCTATCTATCTATCTATCTATCTATTA
>JAGDYQ010000002.1:18394687-18432187 GCA_021962125.1 Bulinus truncatus
TAACGACAGACAAACCCAAATAGATATCCACTCGTACTGACATAAATATATACTGACACAAACATACACACATTCACACACACACATCCACACACAAAGACCTACGTCCATACATAGATTGATTCACACAGACTATCACATACACACACACACACACACAAAGAAATCAGCGACTTACACAGACACCGACACAAGTCAGACACCCACTGACATACACATACAGTCACAAACACACTTACACACACTCACACACACATTGCCACAAGCATATAATCATATTAAATAAAAAAAATATAAGACTTTAATTTTTTTTTTAAATCTCTGTTACAGATTTTCTGTAATAGATGTTAAAGCTAAATAGTGTTGTGTACATGATCTTGTTGGGCCTCTAATTTATCTCCTTCGTTAATACTTCAAAATATGTCCACATTCTACAAGATCAACATCCCAACTGCCTATTGCACACCATGCACCAAATGACACTTGGGAAAAAACTAGCGCACACAGAAACTCAGCGCTGTGCAACTCACAAACTCATACACAACATTAGATATGAGAATAAATAGTTAGATGCATCAAGACACACACACACACACGAATTTACTTCAATTATAAATCTAATATACATGTACAACAGACACAGAGTGTAATAAATAGAAAGTTATAGATTCGGACAGAGACATGTATGGCTAACAGCTTGACCGACAGAATTTTAACTATATTTTATTTCTTTCATTCACTCACACGTCACGACTTTCTCACCCTTTGAAGTCACAGTTCAATAGGTTTGTCCCCCCCCCCTTACCACCACTCCCTCCACTTATAGGAATCAATATATGTAATGAATGAACATGAACTCACTTTCATCCACACCCACCTCCTGCTAATCATGCGTGACATTACCACTACCTCTGATATAACGTTTGTCTGCCAACTTTTTCTCTTCTCTTTAATACATCAGCACCCCCCCCCCCCCGTACATACGTCACCCTCCCTCTTTGATGACAAGATTTTGATTTATTCGATGCTTTTTTTTCCCAAACCGATCTTACACTCCAGTGGGCCAGATCGATACCTGTTTATAATATATAAGTTGGTGAAAAAAATCGACATTGTCCACGTATGTTCGCAATGACGCATTTTAAGATAGAGCAATGTCGCTTTATTTTATTTTAAAATTTATTTTATTGCTACTATTATTTGTGATGGCCGAATAGCAAAACAAACAAACAACATTATTGTACTTTATGATAATATACACAAGAATCTCCAAAGTAAGTAAGGGCCAATGGCGTAGTGAGGGGGGATCAAGGGGGGCACCATACCCCGTGCGCTACTCACAAAGGGGCGCCAAACGGTATATTTTACATATAATATTATATGGTTTTCGAAACGGGGGAGGGGGCGGGGCGCTAAAAAGGTATTTTGCCCAGGGCGCGAGTTAAGCTCGCTACGTCACTGGTGGGGGTGTCACATGTAGTGTAGTCGGACGTATTGTTTGATAGCAATTTAATCAAGAGTCGGAGAGTGTTGTTAGCTTGCCCCCCCCCCCCAGCATGGTACACGTTTCGGGCTCAAATCAAAGCAACGCCTCTGACAGTTAAGGGCCTACGAGTCGACTTCACAGCTTTTTGCTCGTCTTCGGTGATGATGTAGAGAGACAGGGTCGGTTTTTAGAAGATGCCGGGCATGAAAAAAAATATTTGCCCCTTTTCTTCAGGTTTCTTATGTGCTGGGTATATATGTCAGCTATCAAGACTAGAAGACAACCTAACGGCAATGATGCGAGAGAGTTCGTTCTATTCGTCCTAAAGCGGGTCCCCTATAGACGACACCACAGAAATGTACTTAAGGTTTGTGGTTATCGATATAATATATCGCTGTAGCCAGTAGCGCAGGAGGTTTACTGCGGGTTTTTGCGACCTCTTGTAGCAGTTCCGGAATAAAATTCGAAATACGTTTAAATTTAAGTAAACAACAACAAACAAAACAACATATTCTACAACCTTGTTTATAAAGTCAAGTCTTTAAAAGTAATCATTAATTATGTAATTAATCAATGTCAACCCCCCCCCCCTTTTAATATGCAGGTCAGTGTTATTTATTTCCTGATTAAGTCAGTTTGAAAAAATCGACTCCATATTTTATTTATGACTCGTTTAGGACGTCAACAATTTAGCAGTGCTGATGCTCCCCCCCCCCCCCTTTTTTTTTGTATGTACACATTATGGGCTTGATGTTTCAAAGTTGGCATCACTAGATCTAAAAATAGATATTCATTAATCACATGTCAAACACACGCCTCTGAATCCTGGTCAACAAAGAAAAATAAGAATTTGAAGTAAAAAAAATAGAACTCCTATTTCGACAAACGGTACGTGTAATAGTACATCGAGGCTTCAATTACATTTTCTTTGATATATCTTGAAATATTACATGCTAATTTTATATCGATATAAAATATTGGTAAAAATATTCTCAAAGAATGACAGGTTGGAATCTTCAAATAACCCCCCCCCCACCCCCCCTCCCTTTCTAGCGACTCATTCCCAGAATATAAAAGTAACACGAACTCCCCCCACCAACACACATACACATACGATCCCTTTGGAGTAATTGACACAAACCAGCAGTTCGTCTTCAAAACCAATGAACACCTCATCCACCCCCCCCCCATATACACAAAACACTAAACGTCACTAGACCTTTGCAACCAGTTTATTTCCAAGCATGAAATGTCAATTAGCGTTTGTTTTGTTTCACTATCTCTTATGTTTATTTATTTTTTTTAATTAAGCCTCGTTTTGATTTTTTTTTTTTAGATTATGTGAAATAATGACAAACATCTGCGTAAAAAATAAAAAAAATAGGTTATTTTAAAAAAAAATAATAAGCGAGGAAGGGCGTACAACTGTTGTGAGGCAGACCTGTTCTTACACTTTTGGGTGCCGTAGGCAAAGTGGAAATAGGCGGGCCCTGCATATAGTAACATTTGAATTACCTTTGGGGGCCGTTGACAAATGTGTATTTGGGGATCCCCCTGCGCAAAGGTACATCTGGGAAGGGGGGGGCGAAGGAAAAAAAAAACACTGTTAAGTTCCCCGATTAAATTATGGGCTCCGCCTCACCCCCACCCCCTCCTTTTTTTTCAAGTCAGACTATTTAGGTAACAGCGAAATAGAATCGCCAACACCAGGGGGCCCTAGATAGCCGCCAGTTGGCCTACTTATAAGAAAAGATCCGTTGGGAGGTGGGGAATTGGGGGGGAGCATAGTCTCATAACACAAAGAAACTTAAAGTAAACGCCCCTGATTCTCACAACCCTCATTGTAAACTTTATGTTTTCATCCAATAGGAAAACATTGTATAAAAACTTTGACAACGAGGACTCTATATGCCACCTTTTAGAAAAGTGAACGAAGTTTGTAAACTGAGTTTTGATTGGCTTATATTTTTCCATTTGAAAGCTTGATCTGCCAATGAAACCAATGTGTGATATGCTGTTAGTAGGTGTGGGGGGGGGGCGGTTGGGGAGAGACCATTGTAAGGTTAAAGTTTCCGACGCTGAACACTAGACTGAGATGAAAGTGAGTTCACAACTGTTACATTCTTACAAGAAGACCCTCTTGAAAGAGAGAGAGAGAGAGAGGGTTGGGATGGGGGTTGGGTTAAGCCACTGGGTGTAGTAGAACATAATGGGCCTCTCAAAAAAAAAAAACACTGACATAAAAAAAGGGAATAAATTCCGTATTAATAATTTTTTTTATAAATTTCGGGGGTCCCGCTTAATTTGGAGAGGCCGCACCCAGTGCAGCCACAGTTAGATACGCCTCTAGATCGGACTCACGACCGACGCCCACCTCATAATCAACGGAATATTTATTAAATGGTACATCTATTCAACTAATTTGATTCACGGTTGCATCCCATAAACTATTCTGTTCAGAGGACTTTGTCGTTTTTATTTTTTTTGCTCCTGATTGAAACCCAAAAAAATTCATTAATAACTCACCACACTCTACCATGTTCACGCAACTATATTTGTACAAGTCAGACTCGTCCACTGAGCTCTGCATGTTGTTACTTTCATAGAAACTCTACTGAGTTATGTGGGTGGTATCGATACGTGATACTTCATAAATTTCCCGATCAATACCGTGTCAAAGCCGCACTTCTCAACAGTCTAGTGTTTCATTAAATTTCAAAATCGGTCTGACGTTTCCCAGAATTCACTTGCACGTGCGGGTGAAAGCGGGTTAAGATCTTTGTCGGGTCGAAAGGCAAAGGTCACGGAATGTTGGTAGTCAACGGGTTTTTTTTTTCAATGAGTACTTCAACACTGGGTGAACTTCACAAACACTGGGTTAACTTCACAACCACTGGGTTAAATTCACAAACACTGGGTTAACTTCACAAACACTGGGTGAACTTCACGACCACTGGGTTAACTTCACAAACACTGGGTTAACTTCCCAAACACTGGGAAAACTTCACAAACACTGGGTTAACTTTACAAACACTGGGTGAACTTCACGACCACTGGGTTAACTTCACAAACACTGGGTAAACTTCACAAACACTGGGTTAACTTCATAAACACTGGGTTAATCTTCACAAACACTGGGTTAACTTCAAAAACACTGGGTTAACTTCACAAACACTGGGTTAACTTCACAAACACAAGGTTAACTCTACACTGGGTTAACTTCACAAACACTGGGAAAACTTCAAAAACACTGGGTTAACTTCACAAACACTGGATAAACTTCACAAACACAAGGTTAACTTCACAAACACTGGGTTAACTTCACAAACACTGGGAAAACTCTCACAAACACTGGGATAACTTCACAAACACTGTGGAAAAATTCACAAACACTGGGTTAACTTCTACAAACACTGGGTTAACTTCACAAACACTGGGTTAACTTGATGCATGGAATGACACACTGCGTGAACTTCACAAACACTGGGTGAACTTCACAAACGCTAGGCTAACTTCACAAACACTAGGTTAACTTCACAAACACTGGGTGAACTTCACAAACACTAGGCTAACTTCACAAACACTAGGTTAACTTCACAAACACAGGGTGAACTTCACAAACACTGGGAAAACTTCACAAACACTGGGAAAACGTCACAAACACTGGGTTAACTTCACAAACACTAGGTTAACTTCAAAAACACTAGGGTTAATCCTCACAAACACTGGGTGAACTTTCTACAAACACTAGGCTAACTTCACAAACACTAGGTTAACTTCACAAAACACAGGGTGAACTTCACAAACACTGGGAAAACTTCACAAACACTGGGAAAACGTCACAAACACTGGGTTAACTTCACAAACACTAGGTTAACTTCAAAACACTAGGTTAACTTCACAAACACTTGGTTAACTTCACAAACACTGGGTTAACTTCAAAAACACTGGATGAACTTCACAAACACTAGGTTAACTGCACAAACACTGGGTTAACTTCACAAACACTGGGTAAACTTCACAAACAATGGGTAAACTTTACAAACACTTGGGAAGATAAGAAATTGACTTTCATGTGAACACTTTTCTCAACTGATCCACATCTTCATTATTGGTGGACAGTCGAGCGCTGTACACCGCACGACCACCCGACCGCTTAATTCCTATAAGCCTGACCACAACACCGCCCTAGCAAACATCTAAGCGTGTCCATCGCATTAGTGATGCATCAATCCGTGTTTGCGTCTGCTCAAGCAATGCTCTTCTGGATTTACCTATTCTACTCCTTCATTGTCAGGACATAAATAAAGAGAAAAAAAAATCTATATATTTTTTTAGATTACAGTAGATGTTTCCAGCTTTGACTTAGTCATGTTCTGAAGTTATATTGTAAGGAACTGAAGTTATATTGTAAGGAACTGAAGTTATATTGTAAGGAACTGAAGTTATATTGTAAGGAACTGAAGTTATATTGTAAGGAACTGAAGTTATATTGTAAGAAACTGAAGTTATATTGTAAGGAACTGAAGTTTTCAGAACGCTCACGCTGATCTACCTTTAAGCCTTTTAATCACTTTGCTTTTCATCTGTAATCTTGACGTCTTAATTTCTAATTTCTTTTATCGCTTGTAGTGGTAGTTCGTAAACTCTGGCGCACAAAACCGCTTGTAACAGTAACACATATTATGAGCAGTAAGTCCTGCTAATAATGTTTTTAGAGCATTCTGTCTGT
Organism: Bulinus truncatus; assembly: GCA_021962125.1. Lineage (NCBI taxonomy): Eukaryota > Metazoa > Mollusca > Gastropoda > Planorbidae > Bulinus > Bulinus truncatus. The sequence continues at coordinate 18,400,906 of JAGDYQ010000002.1, forward strand.
CCGTCCTCCCCCCCCGTCCTCAACCACCCATAGGCCCTAGCCCCATAAGTTTTTTTCCTTTTTTTGGTCTTCGCCCCCCTGAAAAATCCCTTGCTCCCTTTCCGCGATCTTCCCCCCGCTGCCGGCCGGGAGTGGGGGGCGCCGCTTGTTCCTTTTACTAGCTTAGATTTATTAGCAGAGCCCCGCCCTAGAACCCTATATCCACCAACCCACCAAGACCCTATCTGTATAAATTCTTTATCTGCCTAGACCCCCCTAAAGTAAATTTAAAGTTTTAGGACCACAGGGGACCTCTTAAGGCTGTATTTAAGACCTTTTTACATATCTTTTTTATTTAAATTTTTAAAATAGATAAGAAAAAAGCTTTTTTTATTTGTTAACATTTTTTCTTTTTTAACAGTTCTCCCACTATATTATCTCACCCCATTTATTAGAACACCCAAACCCGCACACCCCAAGGCCCTAAAAAAAAAAATCACCAAAAAAGACTTGTTTTATTTATTCAAATATGTTCTGTGAGTACAAAGATTGCCTGTCTTTGAAGAATCAGTTCCTATCAATCTCTTCAACTTTCTATTTAAATAAATGCACTCTACATGCATGTTAAACCATAGGCTTATTTTACATTCTCTTGTTCTTACATTATTTACAAGTTTTTCACATCGCAGATTCTCATTTCTAGACCTGAGGTATCTATCTTAACTCTTAAGGTCCCAAATTCGCCAAGTACAATACATTGGCCAGTAGTTCTTAATATTCTAAGTTTCAGACTCACTACAAAACTGTTTCCGTGACTCACTACAAAAACTGTTTCCGTGACTCGTTACAAAAACTGTTTCCGTGACTCGCTACAAAAACTGTTTCCGTGATAAGTGTTATTCATTCAATCACGCAAGTATTCTACATCAATAAACAATAAATCAAAGTATTGTCTAGAGTAGTCTAGACCTAACTAGTATTCTCCCGAGACCCACCTTAACTTTGAGAATCTTTGAGAAGTAGATGAAGCCAACCTAGGTCAGCTTTAGCCACTTTAAATCATTTAGCTCACGTAGGTTGGTTAAGCGGTCTAAGTCAGCTTTCACGTCTCGGGTTTGATCTCCGATGAGAACCAAACGAAATTTTCAGGTCATGCTGAAAGTTCCCTCTATGTCTCCCGTGGTGCCTCCATGGCCATTGAACTGTCTGTCATGGTTATGACAAAAAAAAGGGGGGGGCCACTGCTAAAGCAGTCTTCATTTACTGATTAGAATAAGATCTAATAGATCTCATCCTTAAAGGGATTTACAGATATGTATGTAACGCAAACATTTAATCATTTGGTAAAGTAACTTTGTAATATTTCGGTCTAACATTCCTTCATAGTAATCTTTCATTATAATTTTCGTCACAAACAAGGCAGGCTATAATTGATGTACTGTAACTACACTGTGACCAAACATCAAATATTTTATTGACACATTCATTACTGCGTACTTTTACGCCATATTAATTTGTTTTTTTTTTTAGATCAAAAAATTCTACAAGGAGAAGTGCTTAAAAAAAAGAGAAAAAAAAACTAGATACTAAAAAAATCTGATCTCTGCTCCATGTTGATACGATCTAAACAGGTTTCTCAGATCAATAGGTCACCACATCAAATCAAGTCAAACCTTGTCAACATATCGGAATGTCATTTTCTAAACTGGGACTTGAACTTCGACACTCGATGGCCCCTTAAACCAGGGGTCGGCAACCTTTTGAGATGGAAGAGCCAAAAGTTATAATTTACAATTTTTTTCAGTTTTTAAAGAGCCACTAAAATTGTTGTTTCAATATTATGGCATTTGATTAGGCCGCAATTCGACATCGAAAGAGCCGCAACTTGACATCGAAAGAGTCGCATGCGGCTCGCGAGCCGTAGGTTTCCGACCCCTGCCTTAAACCAACCACAGTTAGGTTCACTATCGAAAGAAATATAATAAATAAATAACAACCAACGTGGTTGTGTTCTCTGCTCGAGACCATTGGCGCATTCAGAATTCTTAAAGTGCACATAAGTGCACAATTACAATTGCACAAATGGACCGACTCCATTAATAAGGTAAAAATAATGTACTTATAAATATGTTGGTCAACTTGGCTCTTTATACCCACATAACAAGCCGTAGAGCTAACTACCCAACCAAAACACTATCCCTAACGCTATCAGCTGATGTCATTTTTGTTTTGCTTTTTATTCTCAGCATAAGTAATGTCTTAAATTGATTACGATTGGCTGTTTAAGAGCTCACCTGAACCATTTTTATGATCTTTAGTCGACCTCGTGTCGTTGTTTTTTTTTTTCCCGCCAAGGACAAATGACCAGTCGCTGTTCGATAAATAACCTTAACTGACCTTTAATGACCAAATCGGGTGAACTATGATGTCAAAGTAAAATAACTTCTTTGCTAAAAGATTTGAACCTAATATATTTATTGCCAGTGCTTTTTTTTATCTGGCGGAATGCACCGGAACGGCGTTCCGGCACCTTTTTTTCTGTTAACTTTTGTTTGCTGCACTATTTTCAGTGTTATTTTCTTATGACACGACGGCGTTCCGGTACCTTTTTTTTTTAGAACAATAGCAGTGTTTATTGCTGCTCTCTAGACACATCTTGTTAATAACACAGCTCAACAAAAAAATTTTTTTTGCGAATTGCCAAGAATGTTTGAATGAATTTATAACAATTCATGGGTGCTGATTTCAAAACTGCCACTGCTTTTGCTAAATTGGCTCTAGTTTCTGAGATATTGGACATCCTTCAAAATATGATTATACCCTTTGTGTAAAACAAATGCAATAAGTTTGGTGTCTTTTGTTTAATTTAACTATACCAAGTTATAACTTGGTTTATTTTTTTCTCTTTTATGCTGCTTTCTAAAGACATCATGAGTTCATCACGAAGATGCTGCAAAAATAATCCGAATGTATTCTGTTACATCTGAGAAGAATACATGATTGAAAAGCAAAGAAGAAATATAACCGACTTTGTGCAGCAGGCATATTTGGCTTATTTCGGTGTGAAGCTGGGAGACCAAGACAAGTCTTGGGCTCCCCATAAGGTCTTCAAAAACTGTGTGTAGAGCCTACGGCAGTGGACAAATGGTGAGAATAAAAGTCTAAGACCATTTTGGTGATTGCTATTTTTGTATTGTGAATGTTAAAGGCTTCAATCGCCACAAGAAATCTAAGTAGGATTATCCTGATCTTGAATCTGCAAGGAGACCAATTCAACATAGCAGTGAAGTTCCTATACCAGTGTTTACTGGATTATTAGAGTTTTCACCATTAGACTCCGACGGGGGGCAAGATCTGGAGTTTTTGGCAGGTGAAAATAGTGGAAGCGATTATGAAGGAAGTTCTTCGACACCTCAACCATTCAGCCAAGAAGAACTCAATGACCTAATACGAGACCGAAATCTGTTCAAGCAAGCATCTGAGCTTTAAAGCGTCCAGGCTCAATGAAAGAAATTTTCTCAAACCAGAAGTTAAAATAACATTTTATCGGTAAGGAGAAGAGTTTTTCTTCCATAATTCAGCTAAGAGGAAGATCTTGTTTACTGTAATGACATCCCTGGACTTCTGCTCCAAATGGGACTACAAGCTTGAAATGTGTTCTGTTACACAATGGTAACCGTTATGCATCACTTCTCATTGCCCACTCAACAAAACTTAAAGAAGAGTATGAGAATATCAAAATACTATAGCAGAAAGCCCGTTATTATGAGCATCAGTGGTCAATTTGTGTTGATCTAAAAATGGTAAACTTCTTGCTTGGGCAGAAGTCAGGATACACTAAATACCCATGCTGCATGTGTCTTTGGGATAGCAGGGCAAGGCAAGATCATTGGACAAGAGTGACATGGCCTGCAAGGGAAACCATGACTGTAGGTAAAGAAAATATCATCAACAAGGCACTGGTTGACAAAAATAAGATAATTCTCGGACCGCTTCATATCAAATTATGTTTAATGAAACAATTTGTTAAGGCTTTGGACAAATATGGCAATTGCTTCAAGTATATTTGCATATCATTTCTCGGATTGAGCCTGGAGAAGCTGAAAGCTGGGATTTTTTACGGTCCTCAGATTCGGAAAATCATCAACGATCGAAATTTTACTAATTTCATGGATCACCTTGAAGCTTCTTCATGGAACAGTTTTGTTTCAGTTGTCAGGAACTTTTTAGGTAATAACATATCAGAGAAGTACGAAGAACTGGTGCAAGATATGCTCGCTAACTTCAGAAACATTGGAACAAATATGAACATCAAGGTACATTACCTGCACTGTCATTTAGACAAATTTCCAGGTAACCTTGGGGACTTCAGTGAGGAACAATGTGAGAGGTTTCATCAGGATATGAGGGTGATGGAGGTGAGATATCAAGGAAGATGGGAAATACGTATGATGGCTGACAACTGTTGGAGCCTCCAGCGCAATTGACCCAACGACACACACAAAAGGAAGTCGAGTAAACAGCGATTTGCTAATGCATTACCATAGACAATAAATATATTAATTAATTAATTAATTAATTAGACATAATTAGTTTTTCAAATGAAAATGTTTTCCTCTATAACACTATTACACATATTTTTGAACAAATTTCTGCATGACCATTAACAGTTTCACTACTATTTGTTAGTATACTATTTTGCTTCATGCAATTCTTGACAATTTTCAAACACGGTGCATACATTATTTCATTAATTTTAATTATCTCGAAAAATAGAGCCAATCTAGCAAAAGCACTTACATATTCTAAATCAGCAAGTTGGCTTTGTATAAAATGATTCAAATATCACTGGCAATGAATTCACTGTTTACCAGTGTAATTAAACAAACGTTACTTACCTGTTACTTTTGACTTAGAATGATGCAGGGTGACGTAACTCTATTCATTTCATTCATCTATTGATTTCATCCTTATATTCCCACGCTACCCCCCTCACACACACACACACTAAACCTACCTCAACGTAAAGTTCAGCCCCAGGGAAAGAGCTAATCTTCTACAAGATTGTCTTTAATAGAAGAAAACAAGGGAAAAGAAGAGAGATTTTTAAAACCGGTGATAGTTTTCCTTTAAGTGACGAGCTTTTCAAATAGAGTCGGGGGGGGGGGGGAGAGAAACTCACCAAACATTGAGATCACATCATGACGGCTCTAAATCACGTGACCATGAAACATCGTTTGTGTTTGATCACCCTTTGAATTTTAGCCTAGGTGTGTGTGTATGTATATATATATATATATATATATATATATATATATATATATATATATATATATATACGCAAGGTGTGTGTTAGTAAGTCTTCTATGAGATAGGTACATTTGGAATCGGAAAATACATATGCTTAAGGGCCCTCTATGACCAATGGCGGACTGGGTCTGAAATTATTGGTTGCCAGCATATAATAGTTTCGCATGCTACTATGCAATAATTTGAATGTGTTTACCTATTGAAACAATTGTATGTGGGGCGACCCGGGGGGGGGCGGGGCAGGGGGGAGAGGCGATCAAAGTTTACTGTTCAAGGGAGCCCACCGGCCACTAGGTCAGTCTGCCTATGATGACCACTCAGAAAAACGTCATGTCCGCGATAGATCAACATGGAGCCTACATACATGATGGGCTCTAACGCCAGTACCCTTGCGCTAGGATGGCAAAGATAAAGATATTCAAGGCAGATTTGACACAAACAAAAAATCGTTATTTTTTTTCTTATCACATGTCAGCTGAAATCGCCTGTTTTTTTTTTTAAGCCGATACTGTAAATCACTTTACAAGAAACCGTAAAGTACTTATCCTCAACGTAATCACATGCATTGGTTTATTTCTGCTAGAGTTTCTGTCACCTTCAATGTAAAGGTCACTGATCTCCCAGACTGCAAAGTTTGACCTTATTTCTTCAGACAACCCCCACCCCCTCCCCTTCCATTTCCCCCCTCCCCGGAGACAAAAAAAAAATGACTGTTTTTGTTTTCTTTCTTTCTTTCTTAAATATGCGACCTGAGGGGGGAAAAATAAAGTAAAAAGAAAATAAATGAAAAAAAAAAGTATAATACACTTGAGTGATTTGATGTCATGCCGAATCGATTTGCCGGTTGATTGATACAGAGACTGTGTAAGTGTGTGTGTGTGGAGGGGTGTGTGTGAGGTGGGGGGGGCGGGGCACATTGACACCCACCTTAATCTGCTTGTTTATGTCACATCTGAAATTATTGTTTACATGCATGCAAATTTCACTTTGATAATTATATCGGAGAGCTTTTTGAAGTGGATCGAGAGCTGAGCACGGCTGACACGACTGAATAGAAGATTGGAGGTGGGGGGGGGGGTGAGTGGTTTGGAAGAAAGGGGGGGGCAAGATTCCATGAAGCTAAGTGGTTATAGATCTTGTCAAGTTATGCTTCATTAGCAGCCTAGAACCAGCTTCAGCAGGGTCATAATATTTCAGATAACTCTTTACAACGACATGTCAGACACTTGTTATAATTACCTCCCGTTTCACAACGTTTAAGGAAATTAATATTGCATTTGAATAAGAAAAAAAATCAAATTGACAATGGGACGAGTTGAATGAATTCAGTGTAACACTTTCAGTTACTTGAATTTTAAAAAATTAGAACACTACAATTTGAAGCTGTCATTCAGACACACACACACACACACACACACACACACACACACACACACACACACACACACTCACACACTTCAAACAGTCGTTAGATTTAACAAAACAAGGACAACCACTCCAAATGAACTGATTATTCCAAGGCGAAAATTGGTTTCTGTTTGAAAAGGAATAACTTCAAATACTAATTTAGATACTATTAGAAGGAAAGAAAATTTATATTAGAATCTAATGTGTAACACATAGCTTTTTTGTTTTTAAAATCACCAAGTAATCAGCGATTAGGTATAAATTTTGTTAAATATTTTTAGACAAAAACTAAAAAACAAAAGTTAGTAGGTAGCTATTTTTGTTGGGTTGTTTGGTGTTGAATATTAAACCGATGTGATGTGAAATTTCCAAAAAATTGATGAAGAGCTTTTGAAGAAGTCAAGTTTTTAAAATGTACGTCTTACTTCATCAAAGATCCCATTTGGACATTAGGACATTCAATCATACTGGGGGACTGGATGACTGTGCTATTTTAGTAGCAAACATTGCTTGATAGAACGAATAACAATAATTACGAGTAAAAGGAAAGAGACTAGGAGATATAAAGAGACCAAACGTGACTAAATTTTTGGCTCACTTTGGCTCAATTCAGAGTTATTAGCTGATCCTCGTCCAAAATGTACTAATACAAACTTTTTTTCCCCACTAATATGACATCAAACGCGCAGATTAAAGGCCGGAACATTTTTATATCTCACAGTCTTAGCCATTAAAATAAGCTCTAATGAAATTTTAAAAGTTAACTTTTTCTTTGTAAATTTTGTTTAAAGAGTTTGTGAACATTTATTAAAATAATTTCAGAATGGAAAGACAAGACGATGTTCGAAAATGCTACAGTGACATCCTCCCTACCATTTTCCTCATTATACAGCATCTGTCGCTTCTTTAAGGAGAAACTTGCCAACTTTTTAAAAATCAGAATTAAAATCGAACTTCCGCAATTTCTACAGCTGATTTAATTCTGTTATTTAGTGATTAACTGATATCAACCATCGAAACATGGCGGCTCAGCTGCGCTGAGGTTGTGAGATTGATCGTTGATCTAAAGGGTGTCAGTTTAAATTGACATGACAGCCGTTACCTTCCGTGGTGCCTCCGGCTGGTCGTGTTGGAGAAATAGGTCACTACGACCTGTCCCAGTATGGCAATGGGTCTAGGACAGGGATGGACAATCTTTTTGTTTTAATTCTCGGCCACAGTGATCTCTTCTTAGATTTGACAAAAACAGTTCGGACCAATGGCAGACATTTGACAGATGGCCCTGACCAGGAGCGGATGGATGATGAGTTTATACACGCCAATATAAATAGTTCATGAAATTGATACTAAGTGCGATGGCCGAATCAAACAAACGAATGGGCAGTGCTTGACCATCGGGCCTTTGTTTCGCCATATCTAGTCTGTGGGGAGGGGGGCATCTCAACATATGGCCTTAAAGCCTCACAGATATAGAGCCCCCCTCACCACCGATGAAAATCTACCATTGAAAAAAAGGGAGGGGGAGGAATTCATTAAAAAAACACTTTGGGACAAATGTATTGATGCTGTTATAATTAGAGATGTATTCTATATTAATTTCTGGTTATGATGAACAATTTTCTTCTATTTACTAATTTTTTTTAATCGCGTGAATTCTCGTTCAGTAATTAGTCTAAATGTCTTCTATGTTAATATTTTTATATTTTTACTTGGCGGTATAATTTTAAAAACTGTTCAGAATATATTATCGATACTTGTCCATAAATGAAAATTTCATGTCTTTGCCCCCCCCCTTCCTCCCTTAAATGTTATAAATGTGATTGGTTTACTGTAGTGGTCAGCACTCTAGATTGTCACGTGGGGGGGGGGTGGGGGTGAGACGGGCTGTGCGGTGTAAGAGACGACAAGTCAACTAGTAGTGGCGTAAATCTCTCTCTCTCTCTCTCTCTCTCTGACTCTCTAAGTGATAACTGCGGGCTGAGACTTAGTCTCTTAGAGCCCGTGAGATCTAACTCGCAGAGTGGCGTAACTAGAGAAGGTGGTTTTCTGCCCCCGGGCGGCACTTACTTTCCCTCTAGCCAGCGGCGTTATCTGTTGTACGTACTTTTTTTTTTTAACACTGGATTGTGGGGGGCGGTATTTTCATGAGCCACCCTCGGACATCGCGAACCCTTAGTTACGGCACTGATGCCACTAGCAGCGGACTCAAATGTGCTAAGAATAAACTGCATATGTTAGTTGGGTGAATATTGTTAGTAAATGACCTACATGTCTGTTCTATTAATAGAAAGTGTCGTATAATACGCGTACTTACTAAATGATTGCGCGGACATTCATGTGTGACATCCATTATGATTGACGACAATCATTACGTCATATCCGTTCTTAACTATTTTTGTATGCGGCCCTAGGTAAAGGGTATTTGGTTTGAGGAGAGGGGGGGACTAGGTACAGGTTAAATTATGGGCCAATAAGTACTGGGTTTTTATGGGGATCTATGTGCAGGGTATTATTTTGGGCCCAAGGTACATGGTTTTTTTATGGGGCTCTGGGTGCAGTATATTATATGGGGCCCTTGGTGCCGGTTATTATATGGCTCCATCTGCAGGGGCCCTAGGTACATGGTATTTTAGGGGGCCCCTAGGTATTAAACTATTTAATGATACCTTAGATACGGGGTATTTTACGAGACCCCTAGATACGCTGGATAGGCCGCCGCTTGAACATCTTGGGCCCCCCTTATCATCTTTAAGTTAGAGCCTAGCTGACACTCCTCCCAACTTTTAAGTCATTTAGGGTTGGCAAAGTAAAAGTCCTGTCATGGGGGCAACGCTCACTCGTGGGTCATAGGTCAGCCGCCCAGTTAACCTTATCTCTCAGTACGGCCCTGATCTTAACTCAGTCATCAATTTTTTTTGCCATCTCAAAATCAACAATAGCTTTTGGCACTCTAAGACGCAGTAACAGCAACAAAAACAGCAACACATCAACAAAGGCAGCTGAGTGAGAAGGTTTAAACACACACACAGATCGATACATTGCACTGTAACAGGAATGAATACAAACTTTCCCATAAGAGAAAAAAAAACTAAAAGTCAACAAAAGTCTCTTTGCCTTGAGCCCACTTTAAGGAAATGAGCTTTTTCCTTCTAACCTTAGCAACTCGTGGGGCTGCGATACGTTCTATGGTGGGACCGCGACACAAAAAAATGTCGATAACTTTCCGTACAAAGCCATGTTCTAATTGTTGTGCCATATAAAACATAGTGTACAAAAGAAGCTCTACTCATACCAAAATACCGTAGTCACACACACACACCGTACAACAGTAACAGAACACCACCCAATAGTGGTACACCAAACGCCATCCAATAGCAGTACACAAAACACCATCATCAGTAGTACACAAAACACCACCCAATACTAGTACACCAAACACCATCATTAATAGTATACAAAACACCATCCAACAGTAGTATACAAAACACCATCATCAGTAGTACACAAAACACCATCGTTAGAAGTACACAAAGCACTACCAAAATAGTAGTACACAAAGTACCAAAGGTCATATGACAACGCTATAAGTATGGATACAGTCAAATGAAAGTAAATTATTGATTTGAGTTTTCTATTAATTCAAGTAAATTTTACGAACTATTGACCTAAAACTGTTAACTGCGCTCTATACAAAATGAAATAGTCTGGATGTCGAACTGACCAGTAAACAGACGTTTTATTGTGGTCGACATTTTTAAAAGTCTTCATCGAACTCACTCATTGACGAATTGCGATTTACCTCGAATCGAATCATTAAAAAATAATACTTGGGATCGCTCCCTAAATATTTTCAGCAACCTTCAGTTAATTTTATCGATTTCTATCAAAATTATTTTTTTTTAATATTTCAAGTTGACTTATGATGAAGCCAAAAGCACTACCGTGGCCTATAAGTACTCACGATGGCTAGAAGTACATCACAGCCAGGGCAATAAGTACTCACGATGGCTAGAAGTACATCACAGCCAGGGCAATAAGTACTCGCCAGGGCAATAAGTACTCACGATGGCTAGAAGTACATCACAGCCAGGGCAATAAGTACTCGTCAGGGCAATAAGTACTCATATGCCGAGGTTATAGAAACAGATGAATTCTACACTTCATCTGCCCCGATGGCCCGTTAGGGTTAAGGGAAGTTTACTTACTTTACTAGGGCAATAAGTACTCGCCGGGGCAATAAGTACTCACCAAGGCATATAAGTACTACCAGGGCAATAAGTACTCACCAGGGCATATAAGTACTACCAGGGCAATAAGTACTCACCAGGGCATATAAGTACTACCAGGGCATATAAGTACTCACCAGGGCATATAAGTACTACCAGGGCAATAATTACTCACCAGGGCATATAAGTACTACCAGGGCATATAAGTACTCGCCAGGGCAATAAGTACTCGCCGGGGCAGTTATCCGTAACCTCTGAGTTTCACCGTCGTAGCTAAGATAAGACTGTCAGTCGCAGCGATGAACTCCCCCCCCCCCCAGATGTTGACGGACAGAAGTCTGAACGAGCCCGAACCCTTGCCATACACTGCTGATGGAGTCCACAACCTCGCCGCCAGTCTACCGTGAATAACTGTGTCAAACCCTCCTATCCCAGCCCCTCGTTCGGTCTCTGCTATCTGGTGCTCCATGACTGATGTACTCTTAACCAATGGAATTGATTTCCTATTTCTCATCAACGAAGGACCGAAACATCTGCTCAATTTTGTAGGTTTTCGGTAATAACGGTAAGTGCTGATGGCACCCCAACGCCCCCCTCCCCCCAGGTTATTGAATTATTTACTGATCTATACACCGATCACTTCTTGTGGCACGCCCTCCAACACACATACAGGCTCTCAATGTCACATATAGTCATTGACATTCTCTCTCTATATATATATCTCCCTTTCTCTCTCTCTCACTCTATCTATCTATCTATCTATCTATCTATCTATCTATCTATCTATCTATCTATCTATCTATCTATCTATCTATCTATCTATCTATCTATCTATCTATCTATCTATCTATCCATCTATTTATCTATCTATCTATCTATCTATCTAATCTGTCTATCCATCTATTTATCCATCTATTTATCTATCTATCTATCTATCTATCTATCTATCTATCTATCTATCTATCTGTCTATCTATCTATTTATCTCACACATACAGCCATAAACATACATTTTAAGGAAATACTCATAAGCATCATTATACAAACTAACACATATATTTGTTTTTCTTGAACACACACACACACACACATACACACACAGACGAACAGGAACACAAAGTCATAAACATACTCACTCCTAAGTACACACTGACACGCAGGCACGCACATACACACACACACACACACACACACGCTCACTGAACGAGCATGCCCAGATATCACGCAATAAGAGCTTCAGGTTTTATTTCAACTTTCATCAATTGCTGCCCCCTCGCTCCATCCGAGGAAAAAATAGAGGATAGTGTGATGATTGGAGTACGGTATGGGAGAAGGGTGGGGGTGAGGGGCATACTTGGGGGGGGGGGAGGATTGGGGGTGGAGGAAAAGATAAGCAGCCAGAGGGATGTACTTGCCGACAGTATCCCTTCGTTTTAATATCTCCCCACCCCATCTGACACCCCCACCACCACTTCCCCCACACCCACCCACTTTTATTTTGTAATCACAGAAAGACACGAGTTGTTGTTTTTTTTTTTGTTTCTGGGGGGGGGGGGGGGGGAAGTTGGGTGTGTCCAGGCAAAAGTCTCGAGTTGAAGACTTACAGTACGTCTGTTAGAACTTCCGTTTGTTTGAATCATTGTTTCCACCTCAATGTTTTTTTTTTAATTCATTTATTTATTTTTCTGACTGCTAGTTGTTCATAAAAGGTTCAGAAATATCATGAGGCTACGAAAAGTTAAACAGAAATACAGATTTTATCTCTCCCTTGTTGATGCTGCTGAAGAGACATGCAGAGGCATATGATGTTCCAAATACAAACCATGCAAGTACAATTACACAAGGTGCGAGTATGAGTACAACTACATAAGGTACGAGGTCATATTCAAAATGTATTGATCACGTCAATTGATTATGGCTTCTAATGATCACGACAGGTACGGTTATAAAAGTTACGTAGATACGTAAAGTTTCATTAACCCTAAATGGATCATCTGTGCAGATGAAGTATACAATTCATCTGTTTGTGTAACCTCGGTCTACATAAGGATTGTGTAGTTAGAGATACTCATAGACGCCTTTACTTCATCAAATTGAAGTCAGGCACCCATTAGAACCTGAGTGACTTTTCAGAAGGACCAGCGCTCTACATCACTCGGCCACACGCACGGTCCCTCACACAGGTAAGTGAAGCCTAACCCTCCCCTGATCGTACCAAAATAAAAAAAAGGTTGGCTGCAGAGCGTGTGGTCTGTCCGTCTGAATCTGTAACCTCACGCCATTTGGCGCACAGTAAAATCCCGCTGTCATGCATCTTTACCGCCTTCTCTTTACAGACTCAGAATATGGGCGCCGTGTTGCCTGAATAATCATTGCAGCCCCGTACCAGATATCTTTAAAAAAAAATTGTTGCAATGCTGATTTTTTATTTTTTTTTTTAAAGGGAATGTTTTATTTTTTTGTAGCAGACGTTCTCAAGTCTTAGGAGGGCCACGTCAAAGATTTTCAGAGAAATGTTGGAGCTCCGCCCTTGTAGAACTTAATTAAAAATATTTTTGAAATTTCACTTCCTTTTTGAAGTAACGATTTTCTTACGGTGACCCGGGTGAGGGGTGGGGGGTGGAGCTCAAAAAACAACAACATTAACAAATAGACCAGCTTTGTTATATATTATACATCGATAAGTTATATGTTATGTAAACATATCTTCACGTTTGTACATATAAGTGTCAATAACTGCACGAATAGATGTTTTATAAGCTACATTAACAGCTGCCAATAACTGCGCGAATAACTGTTTTATAACAGTTACATTAATAGGTACATAAGCACTACATAAACAGCTACACAACGCTACATTCAAAGCTACATTAATAGGTACACACATACTACATTAACAGCTACATAAACACTACATTGACGGCTACAACATAAACTGCATTAACGGCTACTGCCATTAATCAACCACATCAGCAAGTACATAAACAGCAACACTATGAACTACATAAACATCCACGGCATAAGACATACATTGACAGCCACATACATATACATTTTAAAAAAATTACTTCTGCCGACTGTGAATCTAAAGTATCACCACGAGCTCCTCACGCGAACATATCAGAGAAAGTTCTGTTTTTGAAAGTGTCTGTGGCGATTCCATGCCAATGATGTTTACCGGGCTCCAGCTAGACAACAAACACTTGAGACTTGTGTACTTTGTTTTTTTATTGGCTGTTTAGTGGTCAGTCTGGACTTGACCAATAGTCTGATGGAGACTAACAAGACGGACAGAAGGAACCTGTTATGCTTGCTCCGATCCGAAGTACGTACAGTTTGATCTGTTTAAATTGGGGGTGGGGGGGAGGGACGACATTTCTTGACGAGGATAGCACAAACAAACACGGGTACAATCGCAGGTATATATACACACACACACACACACACACACACAATACTAACACAGTGGACAAAAGCATGTAAAGTTTATATGATACAAACACAGAAGATAAAACATGCAGGAGAAATAGTCTGTAACACATCCATGGGCGCAACCGAAGTACGGGTCGTGCGGGTCCGGACCCTACCAAAAAATCAAGCCACTGGTATTCGACCCTACCAAAATTTGGGGGGGGGGCAGACGTACCAATTTTCATCTTACCTAATATTTTGGACCCTATTAACTTCAACATACTGGTTGCGCCCCTGAACACATCCACTACAGTAGGCATTGTCCAAGCCCAAGCACACTAAGCCACACGAGAAGGTGAATTAGCCGGCCATTGTTTAAAAAACAAAGAAACAACAACATATACACGTACTTCGATCGGCTTGATGGGTTCTTTTGCACGGAGCACTAAAAGGTTCTTTGACATAGGACATTGATAGATTATTTTAAATACGGCAATAACAGGTTTTTATTTTTGTATAGGGCCCTGACAGATTCTTTTAGCATAACCCTGCCTGGCCAATGTCCCCTAACGTCTATGTCTACGGGCCCCTAATTGCCTAAAGAACGACTCTGCCTGCACAACAAGGCGTTCACACTGTGATGTTACGTACACAATAATATATACACACAGACGCCACAAATTCTCAATTAAAACCATATGCAGACTTTACTTAAAGAGTTTACAAACAGAATAATTAGCCAATGGGAGGGAGGGTGATCAAGAAAGATAATTTATTCATGACTGCGCAGTAGACGAATTTTCTCAAGTTGTTTTGCGCAATGATACATAGAAAAACAAAAACAAAGCCACTTCTTACATCCCACCACCCCACCCCGCTCCCAACCGCCACTTGTCTTCTGTGAAAGCTCAGACTGTATGCCAAATTAATGATGGCAGTGTTGGAGGCATGATGCGTGCCAAAGCAGGGCCGAAGAACGTCCAGCTCATGGGGGCCGGGGAGTAAGTAGAATCACCGGGCGATTCGGATTGATGGTTTAAAAGAGAGAGAGAGATAGAGAGAGAGAGAGAGAGAAGAAGGAGAAATGAGAGCTTTCGTGTCGGTCAGTTGAAATGGACACTGTCCGAGCTGCTTAGAGGAATACTCAGTAGGATAGACTGGTGGGTGGGGTGGAGAGAAAGTGTGTGTGTGGGGGGGGATGAGGGTGAAATCATGATAGTGAAATGTGTTATCTGTGAAATTTAACAATATTGTGAGGTTAGTTGGAAGCGCATGATCTTGGCGTCTCTAAAAGCAAAAACTTTGTCGGTCAAAGTTCAAACACGGCAATGCAAAAAAAAATTATCGAAGACTTTCTGTGCAATGTGCGTGGCCTAAAACTGTAAAATTGAAAACCAAGTTGTAAAATTAGCGTGGTTGAGATAACGTCCACCAAGGACGTCTGTAAAAAACGATAATTCGTCGCAATCATGATTGTATTGCCATGAAGTCATGACTAAACGATAACTCGTCACAATCATGATTGTATTGCCGTGAAGCTATGACTAAATGATAATTCATTCGTCACAATCATGATTGTATTGCCGTGAAGCCATGATTAAAAGATAATTCGTCACAATCATGATTGTATTGCCATGAAGCTATGACTATTTTTGTTGGTTTTGTTTATCGGCCTGGATTCTTGAAGTACGGACACCCAGAGTCCGAAATGTCCGAAAGGGAAAAAAAAGAAACAAATGGACAAATAAATCACCACAGTAGCTGGAACCGTCTACTGACCCCCTGGGTTGGGGTAGGGGGAGGGGGGAAGCAAGCTGTAGTAGATAGGATGACTTAAAGCAGAGGTCAGTGGATGAAAGGTTGACCTTCAATCTCCGAACAACCCTGAACTCCCTCTCTCAAACGCCTCTTTATTCCTGTCAATACGATAAACGTGCATGATGAAATATGGAGGGTGGAGTTTGTGAGTGAGTGAGTGAGAGAGAGAGAGAGAGAGAGAGAGAGAGAGAGAGAGAGAGAGAGATAGTGTTAGTGGGTGAAAGTGTGACGACATTAATCTTTTAATGGTGTACACATATATAGCATGTATTGTATACATATATTTATGTTTGTGTGTATGTATGTATGTATGGATGTATGATTGTATGTATATATGTATGTATGTATGTATGATTGTATGTATATATGTATGTATGTATTTATGTGTGTATGTATGTATGCATGTATGTGTGCGTGTTTGTGTGGGGTGGGTACACCGGGACTTGGGTAAGGAAATGTATGGGTGCGTACATGTGTCGCCCTTGCGCATGCGCGTGTATATGTGTGTGTATTCGTTTAGGGGAAATCGGTGCATTTGAGATTAAGGTGTTTGCTTGCGGTGAGTCAGTGGGTGCCTGGTTGAGTGCGTACATCTGTATTACGTATGCTGGAGATGGGTATGAGTAGAGTCGATTAGTAGATCAAGCAATTAGTTCAAACTTGGACCCCCTCGCCCCCCATCTCCCCATCCTCCGGAACTTCAGGCACGTATCTACTTATAACCCGACCCTGCCGAGGGAGGGAACCTGATGGCTGTTGGGACCGTACCCCACCGTGAACTCCGAGCGAGACTCACGTCCAGAGCATCAAGTCATCTTGTCTTCCCCCATGGTTGTCACAATAAATACATCCCTAAGCAACCCACGTTGTGTGCCTTCCCTTGATTTCCCTCCTCCCATCCACCCAACTTCATTTGTCCCCCCCCCCCACACCACCCCCACCCCCCACCATTTCCTCCTACACCAATCAATGAAATAACTGCATGGTATTATTGACTTGCGGACTATGTGACGCACCGGTCAAACAAAAGAAGGTTAATTTAGTGAGCCGATAGTTTCTTTTGCTACCCACCGCCATACCTTCAGCTCGGGGTGTGTGTGGTTTCTAGGTTAGTGCAGTCCTTAATTCTAAATGTTTAGCTGCAAGTGAATAGATACGAGGGATACAAACCCTCTTTCTTTTCTGAATACAAACAACATGTATGGTTTCACCAGTGACACGGATGTCACCGGTAAAATAAAAAAAAAAATAAAAAATACCCAAAGTTTAAGTTCATGTTTATTTGAACTCAACAGAGTCTATATACGATGCCTCATAAAATTTGCTCACGCTAAAGCTCTTAAATATAGGTCAATGATTTCTTCCCCCCCCCACCCAACTTAAGCTCCCCTCCCTCAGAAAACATTTAGGCGGAGGATATTAATGTCATGTCGACCACCCTCGGGACAAAATAAATGTTTACGCTTCTGATTATGACAGAATATATTCATGCTAATGTCCCTTGCCCCCCCCCCCCCCCCCCACGAAAACCATTCTAGATAATGGCATCCCACCAATTAAAAGTTTCCTGGGTTCGGGTCCTCATGCAAGGGGAGCTACTCATTTTTTTTTGTTTGTTTGTTTTCCGTTAATCCAATCAGGATGGTTGATGGTCAGCACTGTGGTGTAAACGGTGTTGATGGCTTCAATAACGGAGTCTGAATATAATACTTCTTTCCCATGCTAAAAAAAAAACAATTTAACTACTGAAGACCCCCCCCCCGTATGGGAAGCAAAGTTAAGTGCTGCCCGGGGGATGGGGGGGGTGAGGGTGATCAGACATGTCCTTGTTAAGTCATTGATCTCGTGGCCGTTTCCTTTCTACTGTCGCACGCTTTGCCGCAACTTACAGCTGTAAGCTGGAGCTAAAATTTTATTAACTGCGAATTTCTATGGAGAATCATTAATATTTAAAGCACGATTCCTCCTAGAACCAGTTCCATCTAGATTATTGCAACTTACTTTTCAAACCTTGTATATGTCATCTTGTATATGTCATCTTGTATTTGTCATCTTGTATTTGTCATCTTGTATATGCTATCTTGTATATGTCATCTTGTATATGTCATCTTGTATTTGTCATCTTGTATTTGTCATCTTGTATATGTCATCTTGTATATGTCATCTTGTATTTGTCATCTTGTATTTCTCATCTTGTATATGGCATCTTGTATATGGCATCTTGTATATGGCATCTTGTATTTGGCGTAGAAACGATCCTCTAAGAACCACGGACTGCCCTGGTGACGGGTCTCACTGAGACTCAAACCGGCGGCATGCACCAAGCCGATCAGACCCATAACCGGAGCCCACTTACCCGTGAAAAAGGCCACGTATTTCGCATTTTATTATTTCTTCATTTGCATCTTATTACTGATAGCAAGAAAAAAATTTACTCTTGTCAAGAAAGACGTATTTTAAAGCATTTCATATTTGGGCTATAATTTTGTGACCTATTTCATCCAATTTGAACGGACTGCTCCTCATTGGGCCCCGCAATAAAAAGGGCCCCGTATCTATCCATTATGATTATGGGCGGAGGGGGGCCGAGCAGTCTAGAACGTCCTACACAAAGCTTAATGATAAAAACCATCAATTGTTTTTCTTATAACTAGTCAACAAAGTGTGACAATTTGACAAAAACGTCATCACTTCTTGAGCGACATAAATGTCACACGTGACACACTGTCAGTCATTACAAATGACGGCCGAGCCTTAGTCGAGGGCATCTGACAATCAGTGTCACACGGACAAAAACTGGAACGTCACAGGGGAAACACGATTGCCGAGACGAGATTATTAGTCCATAATATGCAATCAAGATTTACTAGAGCGGAATTTGTCGGGGTTGTTTGTGGAAAGTTATAAATTCACCATTAGGACGATCTCAAATTAACCTTAATCCTTATCATAGCCTGTAATTTTCCGAAGGCCTTGTGCGGAAAAAAGACATTGGCTGTGCGGAAAAAAGATATTGGGTGTGCGGAAAAAAGATATTGGCTGTGCGGAAAAAGATATTGGCTGTGCGGAAAAAAAATATTGGCTGTGCGGAAAAAAGATATTGGCTGTGCGAAAAAAAGATAATGGCTGTGCGGAAAAAAGATATTGGCTGTGCGGAAAAAAGATATTGGCTGTGCGGAAAAAAGATATTGGCTGTGCGGAAAAAAGATAATGGCTGTGCGGAAAAATATTGGCTGTGCGGAAAAAAGATATTTGCTGTGCGGAAAAAAGATATTGGCTGTGCGGAAAAAAGATATTACCTTTGCGGGAAAAGATATTGGCTGTGCGGAAAAAATATTGGCTGTGCGGAAAAAAATATTCGCTGTGTGGAAAAACGATTTTGGCTGTGCGCAAAAAAGATATTGGCTGTGCGGAAAAAAGATATTGGCTGTGCGGAAAAAGATATTGGTTGTGCGCAAAACTTGTGGGACATATATCAATTGTTTCTTTTGTGTGCAACATAACGGTATACAGGCCTGTGAGCGCGCTCGTGAAGTTATGCGCACAGTCGGAGCTTAAAACCATTGGCTTTAATAGTTTTTTTTAATAGCGCTATAACATATTGTACTATATGTAATCCTATTAGGTTTTTCTAGATACATGTATTAGTAAAGTTTCATTTATAAACCCTGTACAGGTCATCGTGTTCCGATGAAGTAGAATTATTCTTTTTTTTTATTTCGAGCGTGCGGTTTAGGATGGGGAGGGAACACTAGCACCGTGGCACGCGACCCGAAGTATTTTTAGTTTAATGAGGGAGTAAAACCTGTCTAAACGGTAACTGCCCTGACATCTGCGTACGTGAGCTCCACTCTGAATGGGTTATTACTGGACTCCCTGAGTTGATCGTTATCTTTCACAAACCCGTATAGCCCATGACCTCTTAAAAAATACCACCCACCACATTAACGAAACGAAATGTACAGAATGAAAAAAAAAGGTTAAAATAAAAAGGTAAAAAAATAGGACACAAAAAAAAAACTCAAAGAAGTAAATTTTGTGTGTGTGTCGTCTGCTTGAAAGAAAATTGCGCCTTTTTTTTATTTAGCTGAATAGAGGCTTCGTGTCTGATTGAGTCGAATCAATAACTTTCGTTTCTCTATCGCCCAACAATGTCTATCAATATTCACCGACTAACTCCAATAAATTCAAATTACGCAGGAAGTACTGCACACAATGAAAAAGAAAAATTGGAAATTCCCGAAAGGAAACTATATTTCATTACAAAATTACTTTCAAACTCATTGAAATTTCGTGCCCGCAATTTTACATAGTAAATTCAATAGAAAGTATTGTTTACGGCTTTTTACGTTTGTACCGTTCGCAAGATGGGCGAAAGGGGAAGGATAACTCCGTATAATAGTGTCTCTTGAGTGACAAGAGTTGCGTCAAGGGGACGGGGCCATCTTGGTTTCCTTGGAGTCGGATCTATCGGTAGAAAGGAATGAAAGTGGAAAAAAACAATTTGATTGGTTAAATAGGGAATTGAATTCAGGACAATCTCATGGTTACCAGAGGACATTAGTAAAGAGTGTAGACTAATGTGGTCGGGGTGAGTGTTTGGGGGGAGGGGGAGAGAAATAATGATCAGGCCTGCTGCATCCGTGATGAGATAGATCCATGGGTGCCGGGGGAGAGGTGGTAGGGGAAGGGGGAAAGGACCACATCATTTGAATGCGCGGCTTCCAGAGTTCGTTGCGGTGCATCTGCGTTCGATACAATTGATCATTCGGGTAGCGGTTGACGTGAATAGTACGAGGAACAACAGCGAGGGTTGGCCGATGGAGAGAAAAAAAAACAATAATATAACCATCGATGGAAAGACAAAAGAAGCGAACAAAGATATATATATAATCGCAAAGAGAAAGGAGTGAGAGAGAGAGCTTTAAAAACCGAAAAATAAAAATAAAAGAAATATAAAAGGTGCAAAATCAGGGCAGGGGAATGAGCACAAAAAAGATCAACAGAGAAATGCGAATAACTTCATCAATGACAGAATAATCAGCAGTGAACATCAAACCTCTTACATACACAGAGTTATGATGCTAGAAGTAAAATGTCAACGGGAAATGAGGGTAGAAGCAAATAATGAACACTAAAAGACGAATACGGACGGGAAAAGATTTGAGTAGCGACTCATACAGAGTTATGAATGTAACAATCATACTTCATAAACTTTAAGACTTTGAGGATATTAGCCCCCCCCCCCTTTCCCCAACCAGAAAATCTTATACAGGTGGATCTGAAAAATATTTTTTTATCGCCCCCACCCCCACCACCCCCTCCACCCTACGCCCAATGCAGCAGTTACTCTATATGTCATGAATGGGCCTTAAAGAAAGGAAGACCTACTGTTTAACAAAAAAAATAAAGATACCGATATGAATAGAAACATTACATTAATGGTGACAATGATAGTAATACAGTCACGTGGTTGTCTAACTTTTGTTCTTGAACAGCAATTCTAAGTTTAATTTTTTTTTTTTTTTAAAAAGGACCAATAGAAGTAGTTTCAAGTAGCACCCATGCTCCGCCGATCACGGTTTGAGAGTCACTGACTATAAAAAAGAATAGAATAGTGTGTGGAAGATGTATATACATCGGGGCGGGTACAATGGGGCTGTTAGTAGGGGGGCAGAGACATATGACACACAGAGAATCTCAACAAATACTAAACAGGTGACTGCAATTACAGTTTACTGTACCAGGTTTTTTTTTTCTACTAGACAGATTTTTATGCCCTTCCCATCTATTACCTGAGTTTTTTTCTTTATAACAAACTAACTGTTCAGGCAAGTATCGTAAACGGGGAGATATGCGAGTATCTTATGCGAACGTTGGACGAGTATCATATGCGGAGACGATTTGCGGTTTGACCAATTCCATGCTCGCTACACAACGCCCCCCCCCCCACCCCCACAACAAAAAAAGGCTAAGGGGATTTCTGCAGCGTTGGTTTATTACGTTTCATGTAAACAACCCAACCTTACGATCTTTGCTTGACCATTTCTTACAAATTTAATTGTTAATGGGCCCTAGGCTACAACAATCTGACAACCACTGGATTAGAAACATGGAGACACTGCAGAGAAGAAAAACAGTAATATCCGTGTACTGTTAGTAAATTAAAAAAAAAAAAACAAGAGAAAAATAACAAGAGCCTGGGAATATTTTTATTGGTTGATCGGTTATTCAAAAAAAAAAAAAAAATGGCGCGATTTTCTATTAACTAACAGTTGTTTGTTTTTTTCGTCATCCGCTCTTCACGTCTGATATTGGAAGAAGGGGGTAGAGTTATTTATAGCCGTGGAGGCAAATCAAAATGGTGGATGGACGTTGTGAAGTCAGTAGTCAGGCAGACGTGTTAAATCTTGTAACAATCCTTATGAAACTATCGACGCGTGCACACCGATCGGAGTGTTAGTTTGTAAACTCATATTTGTGATCAATTGCCGGGATGGATGAGAAATGAGAAGTTTTGCGGGTTAAAAATACAGAAAAAATCTGGCAATATGCCGACAACGCGTCGTCGGGACGTGAAACTGACTTGCAGGGGAGACGGGATTCGAGGAAGGGAGGGGGGGGTGGAGATTACGTTCATATGTCATCATCGATATTTGCGTGTTTACTCTCTATTCTTCTCGTGCGGATTAACCCTTTGACTTTGGCATACATCAACAGATCGAGGCCAGAGAGTTTCGGAAATAGACGGGTGGCGGGAAACTAAAAAAAAAAACAGAAACAGTCAGAAACGGGTCGTAGTCCAGGTTGGTTAAGCGACGGAAGTCCAGGTCTCTTATTGCCACAAACGATGACACCTCAATGAAAAATGTGTAGGGCATTTTAAGGAAAAAAAGATAAACAATTGATAATCATGTTAATATGTACATATAATATATATATATATATATATATATATATATATATATATATATATATATTATATATACGTGAAATAATAGTCGTTCATAAAAATAGGCGAACGTCAATGTGGCTGATAGTACCTAATAAATCCTTCAAGTACAAATTCCTATAAAATCTGATACTATTAGTGTCGCAGCAGGTACTTAAACCTAAGGCCCTAAAAGTATAGAACTATCTTTGCATTGCCCCCCCCCCCCCCCCCCATAAACCAAATATTGCCGCTGTAAACAATTTATTAGACTCCTAACTTATATAGGAGAACGTTTGCAGGTCGCTTAGAATGACCTTGACTTATCTAAGTGGCTCATCTAATCGCGCCTGGAGACTTAATTAAGGGGCTCGTGTAAGATTTTTTTTCTTATGTATTTTCACGCCCATGTCAAGTGAAAGTATCATTGTAGTGATAGTGAATCCAGGGGTTACTTTGACAGGAAGGAGGAGTAGATGCCCCTGTATCGGACATGTGATCGAGTCGAAGAAACTGAAAACTATCAGCGACATCTTCGTATTATATTCCATAAACCCATCTATGGAAGTTTAACGCTTTAGCTGACCAGTTGAAATCGTGTGTGTGTGTGTGTGTGTGTGTGTGCAGCTGAGTTGTAATTTTTGTCTTCATGTGTGAGTGAAAACTGGAAACTTCATCCCATCTTAATAAATCAGTTTTCCATAAAACGTTTTGTCGTTTGAGTTTGCCTTATAAAGCATGTGTGACGTTATATCGTTTGAGTTTGTCTTATACAGCATGTGTGACGTTGTATCGTTTGAGTTTGTCTTAACCATTAAACAGCATGTGTGACGTTTTATCGTTTGAGTTTGTCTTATACAGCATGTGTGACGTTTTATCGTTTGAGTTTGTCTTATACAGCATATGTGACGTTATATCGTTTCGGTTTATCACTTTCAGCAACTGTGACGTTGTATCGTTTGAGTTTGTCATATTCAGCACGTGTGACGTTGTATCGTTTGAGTTTGGACTGGCTACTATTTTAAATGTAAATTTTCCAAAAGTGAAACTGTGTTCGATCGAACGATTCAAGGTCGAAATGTTCTGTGACGTAATCAGTGTCGTGGATCTCAACTGGGTGGTACGGGTACCCCGAGGGGTGCGGGGGAAAAGTTATTCAGGTTTACGCAGCGGCATATAATTTTCGTCTATAACAACCAAGAGCTTGAAGAAGGTCACCAGTTTGCTGATTTTACTCATCACCGAACCACGTGACCTTTCAGGTTGGACGATGGTCAGCACTTTGGTATAAAAAGCGTTAATAACGGAGAATGAATATGATACTTCTTTCCCCATACAAAGGATAAGAAGATTTCGGTCATTTCACAATGAACGTAAGTACATTTCTTCGCGAACTTACGTGTGAGGCGTACCCGAGGATATACTTTTGCACCCTTAGGGGTACAATCGCAAAAAAAAGGTTGAGATCCGTTGGATTAGTGAAATTACATAAATACAATTATGGATGAACAGTTTTCAAATGGATTTATATTAAAAGAAGGCATCTGATGTAACAACACACCTTTCTAGACTGTATTTTGTAGATATAAGCTTCTCTGCAATTTCTGTATTGTTGCACCACTCTACAACGAGTCAAATGTCTGACGAGAAGACAAAAAGTGTGTGTGTGTGTGGGGGGGGGGGGTTTGTAGACAGAAGTTAAAAAAAAAAGAAAACAACAGAGTTGGGTTTTTTTTAAAAAAAAAAAAGGGAAACAAGAAATCTTGGTTGTTCCAAAATGAAATATATCGACCGTTCTATTTATAGATCCGGTCGGTCGTCGATGAATGTTTGTGTCGGTGTGTGCGCGTGTGTGTGTGTTTCTATGTGTCAATGTGTGTGTAACTGTGTGTATGTTGACGCCTGTGCTGGAGAGTCCAGGGCTTGTGTTAGAACAAACGAGAAAAAAAGGGGGCGTAGGTTGGGGCGGACGTTCCTGGGAGCGAAATATTAGAATCAACAATAGAGTCTACCACGTAGGGGGGTGAGGTCAGGTCCGTTCTCCGGGGGGTGGGGAAATTACCCCAACCCCCCCCCTTTCTCCCTATCTCCATGTACCGTTCGTTCATCCACACTGTGTACAAGGTGTACAAGGTATCAGCTTTTTACTTACGACATTTGTTTCCAAAGATAATAGTTCCATTCAGCCGATTGACTAGAGCGCGTGCTCAGTGGGTGAGTACATTCTCACGTGCCGCTGGTTGTGTGTGCGTGTGTGTAAGTAAGTACTGAGTACGGCATGCGGATGTAGTGGTGGTGGTGGCGGGATGGGAAGTGGGATTTAAGTGGGAATAGTTCGAGACTGAGGGTGGGGGGTGGGTACGGGGGGGGGGTTGGTGACTCTGGTTTATGACATCCTCTTTATTTATAACCTTTGGGAATGTTGTTAGTTTCCGGCTTGGTTTACGGTGTTGGTACAAATAAGATAATGGTATAATGGAAGAATTGCGGTGTGAAGATAAAAGTGCATGTGCGTTTGTGGAAATATTTTTTATTGAATATTAATTATAACAGAAAAATCTACTGAACTTTAATTGAAATATATCAACCAACCAATCAACCAATCCATCAGTAGTACACAAGAGGTTCCATAAGATCAGAGTAAAAATGATTTTTAAAATTCTGTAATAAATATATGACCAATATAGGTGAAAGTATTTTTCCACTTTTCAGCTTTCCATAACTAAACAATCGCCTGTACCCATGCAGGCAACATGACATTTGAACTCTTTAATCTGCAAATTAAAAGGTTACATGATGTCAGAAGTCAGCAGCGGAAAGAAATCAATCCAATTTAGTTTGTTATTAAGATGCCCCCCCCCCCCAACATTTGCCTTGGGTCCCTGAACTTCACTTAAGCCTTTTTCTACCCCCTATTCCCCCACCACCTCCTGTTCAGGTTTCGCTTAAAGCCAGCTCACGACTAACAAATAAGTTTCAACCCACAACTTAAAAAAAAAAACAATATTTCTGCAATATTTTATTTGTGTACAATCTCCAAGTATTTAGATTGGAGAAAAGGATTGGTAACGGAGTAATGGTGAATGGACAGAAAAATGTTCCAGACTGTCGAGGCTGTGTGTAGTAAGAATATAGCTCACCATGCGTCAAGAAGACTCGCCATGGTAGTATGGCTTGCACACGCTTTGGGTGGCCTTACCTTCCACAACAAACATCGGGCGCACATCTTTAAACAAAGTGCCTACCTGCACGACGCCCCAAGTACCAGAGATAATGTTCCCCATTACATAGCGACACTCGATCCCAGGAGTTCCGAGATGATCAGTCATTTACTCGACCAAAAAAAAAGTTAAATAAATAAATTTAAATAAAGGATCGGCAACATAATCTTGTCCATTAATTCCTAGACTAATTTATACTACGCTAGTTTTCCTAGAGGCTAGTTTCCATGACGCTAGCTTTCCAAGACGCCAGTTTTCCATGACGCTAGCTTTCCAAAACGCTAGTTTCTTATGACGCTAGCTTTCCAAGACGCTAGTTTTTTTATGACGCTAGCTTTCCAAGACGCTAGTGTTTTATGACGCTAACTTTCCAAGACGCTAGTTTTCCATGACGCTAGCTTTCCATCTACCTATGCCAAATAGTCTACTGTATGTAATTACATAAATCGTCGATATCTTTGGCCACGCTGGATCGGATTCGAGTTAATAATCGGTTCGGTGAGATAGTTTTACTTATACGGTATCGATATACAATAAACTCCGCTAATTGTGGTATTTTACACACAGTTTTTTTTTTTAATCTTTACATTTCTCGACACGGGGGTGGAACGGGGAGGTGGTGGGAAGTCTTGAGCAAGTCTGTGTGGTATATCACGAATCGATTCCGTACGCCAAACCGATTCAGTCACTCAACTTTTGCTGTACTTCCTTTACCTCTGTTAAGGAGACTGGCAAAGGACACAGGTAACCACGAAATGACCTTTGCCCCAGGGCGAATGACGTCGTGATATATCTAAGCAAACTTGTTTAAATGTAAACGTCATCTATATATATATATATATATATATATATATATATATATATATATATATATATATATATCGTGTGCAGTAGATAATAACGAAAACAAATTTACAGTAGATATCAACAAACAATAACTTACAGAAGATATCGACCTAAATTCAGGGACAGTGGTATATCAACCGACAATCATTTACATTATTTATCAACCAACAATCATGTACGGTAGATACAACAAACAGTCATGTACGATAGGTATACCAGCCAACAATCATGTACGGTAGATACAAGCCAACAATCATTTACGGTAGATACCAGCCAACAATCATTTACGGTAGATACAAGCCAACAATCATTTACGGCAGATGCCTGCCAACGTTCATGTACGGTAGATGCCTGCTAACAATCATGTACAGTAGAAACCAGCCAAAAATCATGTACGGTAGATACCAGCCAACTATCATGTACGGTAGATATCATACATTCTCAAGTAAAGTACCACTGAAGTAAATATCACGTAGACTAAAAAATTCATTTAATACAAATCATGCACAATACATATATTTACTGACGATAATTGATACATCTCAAATATATTCTTTTTAAAGTATGTAATTCGTGTCGCTGTTGAAGTGTATATATATATATATATATATATATATATATATATATATATATACTAGTTGCAAGTACCCGGCTTTGCCCGGGTTTAAAATAAGGTTTTCTGTTTACCTTTTGTTTTCTCCCTCCCCTTGTCTCCTTCCCCCTCCCTCTCCCTCCTTACCCCTCTCTCCCTTTCTCTTTCCCTCCCTCTCTTTCTCCCTCCCTCCCTCTCCTTCCCTCTCTAACTCTCCCATCTCCCTCTCTCTCCATATCTCCCTCCCTCCTTCTCTCACTCCCGTCCCCCGTCTCTCCACCTTCCTCCCTTCCTCGTCCCCCCTATCTCCCTCCCTGCCCCCTCTCTCTCTTTATCTCTCACTCCCTCCCATTTCTCCCATCCCTCTCCCTCCCTACCCCCTCTCTCCCTCTCTCTCCCTCCCTTTCTCCCGCCCCTCTCTCTCCCATCTCTCTCTCCCCCTCTTCCCTCTCTCTCTCTCCCTCCCCCCCCTCTCTCCCTTTCCCTCCCCTTTCACCCTCCCTCTCCCTCCCTCTCTCCCATTCACCCCTCCCTAATTCACTCTCTCTCCCTCCCTGCCCCCTCACTCTTTCTCTCTCTCCCTCTCTCCCACCCTCTCTTTCCCTCCCTCCCCTCTATCTCCCCTCCCTACTCCCTCCCTTCTTTTCTCTCTCCCTCTCCCCCTGCTCCCTCTCCCCCCTGCTCCCTCTCCCACTCTCCCCCCTGTCCACCCCCTCCCTCCCTCTCTCCCTCCCTCCCTCCTACCTCCTTTCCTCTCTCCCCCTGTCCCCCCCCCTCTCTCTCTTTTCTCTCTCTCTCCCTCTCT
The DNA here is from genome assembly GCA_021962125.1 of Bulinus truncatus. Lineage (NCBI taxonomy): Eukaryota > Metazoa > Mollusca > Gastropoda > Planorbidae > Bulinus > Bulinus truncatus. The sequence goes on from JAGDYQ010000002.1 coordinate 18,429,451, forward strand.
CCCTATATCCCTCCCTCCTACTCTCACCCCCGTCCCCCCTCTCTCCACCTTCCTCCCTTCCTCCTCCCCCTCCCTCCCTCCTACCCTCTTCCCCCTCTCTCCCTCCCTGCCCCCACTCTCTCTTTATCTCTCACTCCCTCCCATCCCTCTCTCTCCCTCTCTCCCTCCCTCCCTTTCTCTCTCCAACCCTCCCTCTCCCTCCCTCCCCATTAATCTCCCTCCCTACCACCTCTCTAACTCCCTCCCTCCTTCCTTCTCTCCCCTCTCTGCCCCCTCCTTCCCTCTCCCTCCCTTCCCCCTTTCTATTTATCTCTCCCCCCCTCCCTCTCTCTGTACAATTAAACGTCAAATTACGCTTCTTAAATAAACAGAAAACCTTATTTTAATCCCGGGCAAAGTCGGATACTTGCAGCATGAAAAAACAACAACAACAATATTTTTTTTTTCCCGTCCCTAGCCCTTTCTTCACCGTCCGTTCAATTACACATTCACTTGGTGCACGATTTTTATTTATAGTGAAGTATCCATACCGTGGATACTTTAATATAGTAAAATACTAAAATAATTAATTACAATTAAACTACGCATTGAGATTGTATTAATAATGTTAATAATGTCACAGAAACATTTTAATTAACGTATTTCGGTTTATTAAAGTGCACCTTTAATTTTAATCTTCCGAATAGATAAAACGATAGGTAAATGGATATGACTATTGATTTCATCATGTTTACAATTGGAGTTTCCGGGAGTTACCCCTCTTTTAAAAATGTGTCATAGGCAAATGACGTCACAGAGGAATTTTATCTATGGCGCCGTCGAGATTACTTTAATATAGTAAAATACTAAAATAAAAATAATTAATTACAATTAAACTACCAATCGAGATGAAACGAAACCTGTCCTATAACCTTCCCCATGTAATTATGTGTATGTGTAACGAATTTCACGTTTTTTGGTTTTCTGGATCTTGAGTTATAAGGGAACAGACAGACAGACAGACAACTAATGCGTCTTATAAGTATAGATATATATATATATATATACTTATAACTTGCGCGCTGGTGCTGTATCGTGCCTTTATGATGCAAAAAATTGTTGATGTTGTTTCATGCTTCCCGATTTATAAGGTTTTCTGTTTACCTTCTGTTTTCTCCCTACCCCCTCTCTCCCTTCCTCTCTCTCCCTCCCTCCCTACCCCTCTCTCCCTTTCCCTCCCTCCCTCTCCCTCCCTCTCTCCCATCTCCCTCCCATCTCCCTCTCTCCCCTCTCCCCCTCCTTCTCTCCCAACGTCCATCCTCCCTCTCTCCCCTCTCCCCCTCCTTCTCTCCCCAACGTCCATCCTCCCCTCTCTCCTTCCCTCCCCCTCCCTCCCTAACCCTTTCTCTCCCTCCTTTCTCCCTCCCTCCCCTTTCCACCTCTCTCCCTCCCCCTCTCTCCCCCTTCCTCCCTCCCCCTCATTCCCTCTCTCCCTCCCTGCCCCCCTCACTCTTTATCTCTCTCTCTCTCTCTCTCTCCCACCCTCTCTCTCTCCCTCCCTCCCCTCTCTCTCTCCCTACCCGCTCTCTCCCTCCCTTCCTTTCTCTCTCCATCTCCCCCTACTCCCTCTCCCATCTCCCTCTCCCCCCTGCTCCCTCTCCCATCTCCCCCTCTCCCCCCGTTTCTCCCTCCCTCCCCTTTCCACCTCTCTCTCCCTCCCCCTCTCTCTCCCTTCCTTCCTCCCTCATTCTCTCTCTCTCCCTCCCTGCCCCCTCACTCTTTATCTCTCTCCCTCCCTCTCTCCCACCCACTCTCTCCCCTCTCTCTCCCTACCCCCTCTCTCCCTCCCTTCCTTTCTCTCTCCATCTCCCCCTACACCCTCTCCCATCTCCTTCTCCCCCCTGCTCTCTCTCCCATCTCCCTCTCTCCCCCCTTTTCTCCCTCCCTTCCCCTTTCCACCTCTCCCCCTTCCCTCCCTCCCTCATTCCCTCTCTCTCTCCTCCCTGCCCCCTCACTCTTTATCTCTCTCTCCCTCCCTCTCTCCCACCCCCTCTCTCTCTCCCTCCCTCCCCCTCTCTCTCCCTCTCTACCCCCTCTCTCCCTCCCTTCCTTTCTCTCTCCATCTCCCCTACTCCCCTCTCCCATCTCCCTCTCCCCCATCTCCCTCTCTCTCCCTCCTCCTTTCTCCCCCTGTCCATCCCCCCTCCCTCCTCTCTCCCCTCCTTCCCCTCCCTCCTACCCTCCTTTCCTCTCTCTCTCTCCTCCTGCCCCCCTCTCTCTCTCTCTTTATCTCTCTCCCTCCCTATCCTCTCTCTCTCTCTCTCTCTCTCTCTCTCTCTATATATATATATATATATATATATATATATATATATACTTATTATTATGGCTTCACACTTCATCTAAAATCCTTCTTCATTCCTTTATCTTCCCCTCAAACTGTACAAATCAGGGAGCATGAAAAAACAACAACAATTCTTTGCATCACAAAGGCACAATACAGCACCAGCGCGCAAGTTCTATTCGAATCGGGAAATGACGTCACAGAGGAATTTTATTTATGGCGCCGTCGAGATTACTTTAATATAGTAAAATACTAAAATAAAAAAAATAATTACAATTAAACTACCCATCGAGATGAAACGAAACCTGTCCTATAACCTTCCCCATGTAATTATGTGTATGTGTAACAAATTTCACATTATTTGGTTATCTGGATCTTGAGTTATAAGGGAACAGACAGACAGACAGACAGACA
>JAGDYQ010000002.1:18437187-18567653 GCA_021962125.1 Bulinus truncatus
GCACTATCATGGTACTGTCACACATTGTCACGGCACTATCATGGTACTGTCACACACTGTCACGGCACTATCATGGTACTGTCACACATTGTCACGGCACTATCATGGTACAGTCACACATTGTCACGGCACTATCATGGTACCAAACTTTGATGAGGGATGGCCTTGAAAAGACTGCCCTCCCACAAATTACCCATTAGCACTAACAGCAGAAACGTAACTAGAGTTAGTGGTGCCCTGGCGGGGAGGGGGGAGGGAGGGCAGACTCTCAAAATATCGCCCCTTTAAGGTAAAAAAAAAGTACTGAAGTACTGCAGGTGCCGCTTCTGGCTGATAAAAATAAAAGAAGATACCGTCGATGGGGGACGGATGGTCGTGCGGTAAAGCGTCAAGCGACCTGAAGGTATCTGGTTCTATCTCCGATGAGGACCAAGGACATTTTTCAGGTCTTGGCTTAAGTCCCTCGCTACGTCTTCCGTGGTGCCTCCATGGCCATTGCACTATCGGCTATGGTGGGGATGAAAGAAGGGCACCATAAAAACCGTCCCATTGGTGGTTTATACTAGTTATAGGATCTAAGAGATTTCATCTCATCCTTACAGGGACTTCACACACACCGTCGATGGCAATCGGCCATTTTATTATCATTGACCCAGAAATACACATTGTTTTTACAAGTCACTGGCAGATATGTACTCAGGTCTTCGCAATAGTTAGGCCCTGGGGGGGGGGGGATAGTCGAACCTTCCTTCGTTTAAAAGCACATTGTATGTTGTTATTTTATAATATTGAACACCTCATGGTAAAATGTCGAGTGTGTCACGATGAAATGTCGAGTGTGTCACGATGAAATGTCGAGTGTGTCACGATGAAATGTCGAGTGTGTCACGATGAAATGTCGAGTGTGTCACGATGAAATGTCGAGTGTGTCATGATGAAATGTCGAGTGTGTCACGATGAAATGTCGAGTGTGTTACGATGAAATGTCGAGTGTGTTACGATGAAATGTCGAGTGTGTCACGATGAAATGTCGAGTGTGTCACGATGAAATGTCGAGTGTGTCATGATGAAATGTCGAGTGTGTCACGATGAAATGTCGAGTGTGTTACGATGAAATGTCGAGTGTGTTACGATGAAATGTCGAGCGTGTCACGATGAAATGTCGAGTGTGTCACGATGAAATGTCGTGGTTAATGTCAGTTAGTGTCGTTTCTATCTAACGATCAACGTCCTCATCTTAATTAGTGTTTAAAATGTCAAATTTAATACTAGACCCTGTTTCGGTCGGTGTTCGCTTGCCTCCTCCTCCAGTCTAACAGACCGTCGTGTGCGGTAAGTAGATATGTGAATCTATCCAGCATCGTGGACTAAAATAACCCACCCCAAGGGACAATGACCCACCCTTAACATAACTGTATTGTTTACCCAACCGTCAGCTACCAGGACGGTATGGACACAAAAATAAAACATAATTGTACTCACCGGCCGACAGATTGTCAGACTTAAGAAAATATTCGACCCATTATACTGACCATGGCGTTTAGATGGAATGCAAACCAACAGTTGTCCAGATTTTGGACGGTATTACGTCCATTATGCTAACCACATTAGCTCGGATCAAATGTTTCCTATTAGGGTCAATCAAGTCTAAAAGCCTTCAGCTCGGTAAGCTAATTAAACACAAATTGAGGTAGTTTTGTAAAAGTTCAAAGTAATTACCGGATCATCTACACAGACAAAGGAATGGAAGAACAGGGTGTAACAAAGATGCTGCAGCTATGTAGGAAATATATTTTTAACAATGTAACAATGATATAAGAGAACTACGTAACAATAGTAGAAAAAAATAAGTAAAAAGGGTGTATCAGTCTTGTAATAAATATCTAACTCTAACACAAAAAATTGACAACCCCTTTAAAAAAAGATAGAAAGACCCTGTTACAGAGATATGAAAACTCTTCACAAATATATGTCAGTTCTGTAACAAAGATACGTCATGTCTATAACAAATATATGTCAGTTCTGTAACAAAGATACGCCATGTCTATAACAAAGATATATCAGTTCTGTAACAAAGATATATCAGTTCTGTAACAAAGATATATCAGTTCTGTAACAAAGATATGTCAGTTCTGTAACAAAGATATGTCAGTTCTGTAACAAAGAAATGTCAGTTCTGTAACAAAGATAAGTCAGTTCTGTAACAAAATATCTATTTAAAAAAATGCAAGCCAGAAATATTCAGACCTATAAAGGTCAGTGGTTCCGGATTTAAATCGGCTCGCGGACCACTAGTGTGAAGTTCGCAACATATTTTGAGACACACTGATCTCAGTCATTGAACAACATTCCTAAGATGTCAAGGGGGCTTTGTAAATGCACTTTCAGGCGCTATACATCAGTGGACCCCAACCCTCGCGCCAAGGAACGGTACCGGTCCGTGGATCGAATGGTACTGGGCCGCCCAAGAAATTTTAAATTATTTCCATTTTATTTACTGTGGTGTATTTCTCTCTGGATTGTGCGATTTTCCATGGACGAGGGGTTAACCGGGTGCTGAGCGGCTGTGAGAGACAGTGGCATTGTAAATAAAAACAATGTTTAATATAAATACCCTCCCCCCCCCAGCCCCACGGGCCGCGGTGAAAATTTGTGTGAAACGTGAGATAAATAGTAATATACGCCTGTTAGATAAACTGAGCCCATATCTTCGTTAATTATAAAAAAGAAATGAAAACCAAAATCTGTATCAATGTAAACGGATCAATGACTGGATCGAATATCCTTCTGTCTATCCCATGAGATCTGTCCCTGTAATGACGCGATATTTATCTCGTTATCCTAAATCTATCCGTCAGCTAGATCTGGGTCAGTCTGGTTGTGCCAGTTCCACATTTCACGCACAGCAACGGCCGCAACGTAAAGTGGGAGACATCATTGAAGTAAGGATTTAGACTTGACGACCATGAAAGAGCTGAAAGATAGCTGGAGGCGGTGAGATTCAAACCCAGGATCTGGGTCAACCTGAGCTGAAACCCAGCCACCGAACGACCTATCCCTTTTAATGTGCAATCACTTGAAAAAGGGACTTATAAAATGAGAAGACCGAAAAATAATATCCTGCATTTTTTTGAAAGAACCGTAACTCCATTTACTTGTTGAATTCTCTCCCCTTTGCTATCAACAAATCATGTAAAATACACACATATGTCAATTTGTCATTGTGGCGCATTTATACTGATATTTGATGGCCTGGTAGATGGAGTAACTCAAGTGTTATATTCTATGTGTCAGGCTAATGTCAGGCGGGTGTGTGATACATGTCATGACAGAACAAGACTAATGAGGAGGGGCGGGGGGGGGGTGGTTGGGGTTGGAGGGGAGCTCGTGATAAGTCACAAGCCAAGATATATGACAAGTAGCTGCAAGTTGAATATCACAGTGTCACATGTTTATCCCGTTAGTGTAATGAATATCACATTGTGACATGAAGCTGTCCTATCAGTGTTATGATGTTGTCTGAGACAAAAGTTCAATTTTAAATGGGTTATGTCGTCATGTCGGTCGTGTAGAGTGCAGATGGACACATAACAAAAACCCCATAAATAAGGCAGAACAGGTATTGAAATTACGCTTCCCTATATTGACATCTGCCCCCCCCCGGGCAAAAGTAAAAAAATGGGGCCTTGGGACCTAAATTACTTTGAAAAGGGGGTTGGGGGTGTTCTTCTTTCCTCCCCCTTCATTTACTATAACGGTTGATTAAAATGGAAATGACTAGCAACTGACCACGTAATTAGTTGAGTAAGATACGAGTCTAGCAGTTGACCACTTGATTAGTTGAGTAATATATGAGACTAGCAACTGACCACGTAATTAGTTGAGTAAGATACGAGTCTAGCAGTTGACCACTTGATTAGTTGAGTAATATATGAGACTAGCAGCTGACCACTGGATTAGTTCAGTAAGATATGAGACTAGCAACTGGCCATTTGATCAGTCGAGTAAGATGAAAGTCTAGAGGCTATCAGGTGAACTGCTCACATTGGGTTGAGGCGAATGTACATTTTTAAAAAAAATAAGAACCAGACATTTGCTTAATCGACATTTGCTGATTGATCAAACAACAAACATCAGGCGAAAAGATGTTTGCTCAGAAGACACAAGTACATCATTGGACGTTTCAATAAATCGATATTGTGTCTTTCTACATTCACGAGAAACCAGTTCGCACGTCACTGGCTTCCGAGGAAGGCACACGAGTAGATGATGATCAGGTCGCGTGTCTTAAACCTGGCAACGTAAGGTCCAGGGTTCGATTCCCAGCTCGCCACACCGCAACCTTTAAAAAAAGTGCAAAGGTCGTTGAGGCACCAAGGTGTGAATTGAGATACCGAAAAAGGGGGGGGGGTGTGGGTGGGGGGGGGAAAGACTTTGTGAACTTTTACAAGCGAGGATTGAACTCGAGACCTTCAGGTCAACAGTCGTGTGCCAAAAAGTCCCCCTTTTTCAGAACAGTTTCAGTTATCATTTTTTTTTATTTCAATAGGTTAATGGACACCAACTCTTTGACACTACCTATAGATAATGATGCATTGATCTGTCCTTTACGTTGTTAAAATACTTTTTTTTAATCTATACTTAGTGAAAACAAACTAGACCAGTCAGAAGCTAGCTTTTATTTCTCTTTCAATACTCGTGGGAAAAAAACAAAACAAACAACCGCTTTATGTCTAAACCAGGGGTCGGCAACCTGCGGCTCGCGAGCCACATGCGGCTCTTTCGATGTCAAATCGCAAACTAATCAAATACCAAAATTTTGAAACTAAAATTTTAGTGGCTCTTTTAAAAACTGAGAAAAATGCAAATTTTAACTTTTGGCTCTTCCGTCTCAAAAGGTTGCCGACTCCTGGTCTAAACGAAGACATTCATTTTCTAGTGTCAACATGACCTCTGTGATTATTGTTTGGGGGGAGGGGAGGGGGTCACGTGAACAAAATAGGAATGTTTAATAAAAAATCTAGAATTTCGTCTTCATGGACAAAACGAATACACTTTATATTCATGTATTTGGTTCTAAATCAGTTCCTAGAATTATGAGCTAAGGACTCAGTATTTTTTTAAAAAAAGAGTATTAAGATGTTGTCATTTATTCAAAATATATTCTAATATTGAGAAGTTGCTATTATTTTTTTTATTAATTACCTCTTCGAAACCACTGAGCCTAAATCAATGGGGGGGGGGGCATAACTCGTCTAATTTTGAAAAGAAAAGGGTTTGCCGCCCCCTTTCCCCCCTGCACCGAACTGTCTATGTACTCCAGTTTCTTGACCACTTATAGCAGAATTGCTCAACACCCGCTGTCGCCTATCACTTGTCCTTGTCTCATCACTAGACTATTCCACCTAGTGACGTAACCAAAACCAGCAGTCTCTGTACGGTTCTCACCACTCTAACTGTCCGATGTGTCTCTCGGTTTCCGCGTTTCTCTGTTTCTGTCTTTCCACAGTTTCGACGTTTTTCTTTTGTACTGTGACTTCCCCCCCCCCCCCCCCCCCACATTTTCAACGCCTTTTGTTGAAAGCGTATTATTCGATGAACAGACAGTGAGAGTTCGTGGAACAAATAAGGAGGGGTTGGGGGGGGGGGGAGGGTAGGGGGGGGGAATACCGCACGATATGAAGGCGGTAGTTAAGTCTGGTCGAATAAGGTTTGTGTAGGGGTGACGGGGGAGGGGTAAGCGGCGTTGAAAACGTTTTAGTCAATTATACTTTTAACTTAAAGAAGGATTCCCAGATCTGGTTTATACTGGTGTGGCCATTCTGTTTTACGTTCTATGGATAGGAAATTTTTTAATAGGGAATAAAGGCCTACACAGATCATGGGAACTTTTACAGGTGAAATGTGTTGCAAAGTCGTCCCACAAGTCCACCCAGCTTTAAATGGATACCTGACTTTAAGTTGGGGTAGTAAAGGCGGCTGGGCGTTGTGCTAACCACACAATCCCTTCATCTGCCGAGGTTTTAGAAACAGATGAATTCTACACATCATTTGCCCCTATGGCTCTTTTGGGCTAAGGGAACTTTACAGATCATTACAGCAGATCGAGAATATTTTGCGACTTATCTTTTAATGACGAATGATCGCCGCATCAAACACGTGTCCGTCACTGTACCCTCTGAACTGTGTGCGCGCGCACATATGTCGCCAAACGCGCGCACCCACATCATATCAGAGCGCACAAATGTTTGTCTTATTCGGTCGTATATGCGGCACACGAAAGTTAATACCCTTCCAAAGTAGCACACATCCAATATCTTTTGTCGAACACAACCAGTATCTTTTGTCGAACACAACCAGTTTCTTGTGTCGCACACAGCTTTACAATCATAAGATGGACAAACGGTCCAATCTATTTCAGACTATTCGTCCTGTTGGAGTGATCTTATTGGTGCATCTTTGGACTTTTGTAAAGTGTCTATTTTGAGATTTAAATAATGAGTATCAAGAATTATACTTTCACGATCACAATGAGACCAAAAAAAAAAAATAAAAAAAAAAAAGAAAATGTGTTGATCTCAGAATGCCCGAAGAAATTGCACTTTTGCACTTCTCACCAAACGCCGATGGAGGGAAATAATTCTAGATTGCATAGATAGATAAACAAAGGTTGTTTTTTGTTTGTTCAGGACTGGTCTGCTATTTTGAATTAATTTATTGGACGTATTGTACTTTAACGATGACCTGGTGATAGACGTAGAAAATAAACGAACATCAGCAGGTGGGTCGTAGCGTGTTGTTTAGATGCCAGGGGCGTATTCATTGGCGTAAACCGTAGAAGTGTTGGTGACCCTACCAACAAACAATCAACATAATGAAATATAAATGGTCAAATATGACTGGGCCCTCTTTAGTCGTAGGGGACCACGGCCAAGCGCCCGAATGGGCCTTTACCTGATGAGAGGCCTGTTGGTGATAGTACCTGAAGAAGTCAAGAACAATGGACCAAGGAGTTGTCGGTAGTTAGAATGTGAATAAATAGTAACATAATTATATGAGCTTTATGTAAGCATAATTCAAGACTATCTTTAGGTAAACATGATCTTAGCTCCGCTAAGACAAACATATATGTTGCGGTAGGTCATGCGTTGTGGAGCGGTCGAATTTCCACCTGAGCGTCCCGGGTTCGAGTCGCGGTGAGTACACGTGGATTCTCATCAGGTTTTGGGCGAAATTTCCAGAGTATATCCCGCTTTAATAAATTGGTACATAACATTAGTAGGGGAGATAAAAGCTATTGTGCGTTGTATTAGCCATACAATCCCTCACTAGGTCGGGGCCTCGAAACAGATGAACGTTACCCTCTGTAGGCCCTAACAGCACTAATGGCCTGTAAACAAAAAAGCAATTTATAAGATAAGGCAACACCCAATGAGAAAAGACCAAGAAGCAGATGGTTAGAGGAAGTGGAGAAAGACCTTAAAGCCGTAGAAGTGAGAGAGAGTGGAGGAAGAAGACCTTGGATCGGGAAAAGTGGAGAAGAGTAGTATGGCAGGCCAGGGCCCTAAATGGGCTGTAGAGGCCAGGGCCCTAAATGGGCTGTAGAGACCAGGGCCCTAAATGGGCTGTAGAGGCCAGGGCCCTAAATGGGCTGTAGAGGCCAGGGCCCTAAATGGGCCATAGAGACCAGGGCCCTAAATGGGCTGTAGAGGCCAGGGCCCTAAATGGGCTGTAGGGGCCAGGGCCCTAAATGGGCTGTAGAGGCCAGGGCCCTAAATGGGCTGTAGAGGCCAGGGCCCTAAATGGGCCGTAGAGGTCAGGGCCCTAAATGGGCTGTAAAGCCATAGGAAAAAGAAGAAGAAACACATTTGAATACACATTCATGCCAAAAAAGCAAAACAAAGTTGCATTAGTACCACGTTACTATATTTAGAACTAACATCCCAAGATCTTAGGTTTGCCCAAACACTGTGGTTAGTCGAAACTAAATTGAGAAGGAGATGGGAAAGGGAGATTATTTCGTAGCAGGCTAAAGGAAAAAAAATGTCGTCTGCAAGTCTTTTTAGTGCATGATATTGGAGTGAGGTAATACTGACCAGAAGAAAGGGTCAAAACTAGAAAACAACAACTACAAAACATTCAGACAGATAGCTACAAAATGGAAAAGGATTTTTTTAGTAAAAGAAATAACAACTGGATGGTGCTGAATACATTGACAGAGTAGCCGAAATGTATAATATGCAAAAGACGGGAGATACACAGATAAATAATAGATGCATACATACGTCAGACATTTAGTTTAGTTTAGTCTGCATAGACTTATGAAACTAGAAGACAAATAGACAGACATGCATAGATAGATAGATAGATAGATAGATAGACAGAAAGACAGACAGACAGACAGATAGATAAACAGATAGACATACAGACAGACAGATCGATTGACAGACATACGGACAGATAGATAGACAGATAGATAGACAGACATACAGGCAGGCAGGCAGACAGACAGACAGACAGACAGACAGACAGATAGATAGATAGATAGATAGATAGATAGATAGATAGATATAGATAGATAGATAGATAGATAGATAGATAGATAGATAGATAGATAGATAGACAGACATACAGGCAGGCAGACAGACAGACAGACAGATAGATAGATAGATAGATAGATAGATAGATAGATAGATAGATAGATAGATAGATAGATAGATAGATAGATAGATAGATAGATAGATAGATAGATAGATAGATAGATAGATAGATAGATAGATAGATAGATAGATAGATAGATAGATAGATAGATAGTGAGGAAGACTGACATTTACGCAGAAAGTTAGACACACTCTGACAGACATGAAACAGACAAAAGAGTCAACATTCGCGGAGTCATACAAATAACCAGGCATTGATAGATTTCAAGACGTGTATTTATAGTTCAGCCCGGATCAATAAAGAATAATAGATGACACCGTGGATTAGTCCAGCAGAAGACGTTGAAATTACCCGCCCATTTTCATCCATCTCAGGGTGCCGCGGTGACCTCTGACCGGTCCCAGTGCTAGAAGGGGAGTTCCCGGTGACATGTCCCGATGGCACCCATCTTGGCCACAGTTTATTGGTGTGTGTGTGTGTGTGTGTGCGTATGTGTGCATCAGTTCCCTCCTGTCCTGTCTGACGAGCCCAACAACTGGGTGTTATACGGTGGTAGAGGAGAAATGATGAAAGTGTGAATTGCTATTTATAGATATATGGCTGTCAGGGTCTTGAAGTGTGCAAGGGGCCCAGCAGAAGATAGTAATTACGGTAAACCCTTTTTTTTTCGAATTTTCGTTTTCTTAATGAATATAAATTATAATCTGTGGGCTGCATGTACAATTATTCTACACACTATTCCATTACGATTATTGTACACACTATTCCATTACGATTATTGTACACACTATTCCATTACGATTATTGTACACACTATTCCATTACGAATATTGTACACACAATTCCATTACGATTATTGTACACATTATTCCATTACGATTATTGTACACACTATTCCATTACGATTATTGTACACACTATTCCATTACGATTATTGTACACACAATTCCATTACGATTATTGTACACACTATTCCATTACGATTATTGTACACACTATTCCATTACGATTATTAAAAAAAAAACCTGTAACTCTCTAATTATATCAGAACTCAGAGCTGTCAGATTATAAGATCACATTTCTGCAATTGTGTGTGTATGAAGTCCCTGTAAGGATGAGATGAAATCTCTTAGATCCTATTAACCACTAATGAGACGGTTTTTTATGGTGCCCTTCTTTCATCACCACCAGAGTCGATAAAGCAATGGCTATGGAGGCACCACGGGAGATATAGCGGTGACTTAAGCCATGACCTGAAATATCCATTGGTCCTCATCGGAGATCGAACCTGGGACTCTCAGGTAGACAATCAACACTTAACCACATCACCATCCGTTCACTAAATGTGTGTGTGTGTGTCGTTAATCTACGTATAATGTTAAATTTGTTAAAATTTCATTATCGCAGTACTCTGCAACCAGGGCCGTACCCAGGGATTTGAAGGCCCGGGGGGCTTGGCCTCATTGGAGGTCCCTGCAGTTTGACATTTGAAACATTTTGGGGGCCCTCTCAAGCTGGGGCCCGGAGGGCACATTCGAATTGGACCCCCCCCCCACCAACCCAAGGTACGCCTCTGTCAGCAGCATTTTATCGCAACAGGCAACTGACACTAATAATCACACTAAAACACGATTTCGTGCGTTTACATGCCTTCGGGCTGAAAGTGTCCACTAAAGCCAATGACGTCATCGTATGTTTAATTTTCTCTTGTAGAAGAAAACTGCGATATCACGGCTTGTTAGAGAAAGACACTTCAAAGTCACAGAGAAGGCAGACATTTAGAAGAGTCAGCCCCATGAATTTAAATGACAATTACGTCCTTTTTGGTTTACTTTCACTTACGTTCTAAAAAATAAAAACAGCTCACGTTCCCTTTACAGGAAAAAGGTTTTTTTTTTCCCCATGTGTTTCTTTTCCGTTTGTCCGGGAATGGGAAATGATTGGTTGCGGGAGAAGATATCGCACGACCATATCGGAAGTGGCGTCACGGAATGTCTGTCTTGCAGTTAAAATGTCCACTTTAAAAACTATCGCTTGTTGTATTATTTTATGTATTTTTTTTTTTAAACTAGAAAGGTCTGGAAACCGCGAGCACGTCCAGCAAACAGCAGACGACCAAACTAAAGGGAAGGAAGAAAGTGGAACTGAACGAAAAAAAAAAAGTGATACACACAAGGTGTGCGAGGGAATTTTCCACCCTTCATTTATCTCCCCCCCCCCCCTTTTTTTTGTGGACAGTTCCCGCTTTTTTTTTTTAAATAAGTTTCATTGGCTAAGACTGAGTGTCAGCGCAATCAAATAAACGCGTTTTCCCGGCACACATTATATTTAGCAGACTAGATCCAGAGTAACTGGGAGTTGTGCTTTAGCTTATAAACTCCATCCCCCACCTACCATGCCCCCTTTTAATCCCATGGACATTTTTGTTCCCCGGCAATTTTTTAATTTTTTTTTGTAGTTTCATTCTTTTTATTTTATTCGTTGGTAAAAGGAAGGCGGGGTGGGGGTAGGGGGGTGGGGGAGTTACTTTTAAAGACACTCACCCCCCGTGTCTAGATAACCAGAAGAAAATTAAAACTAAGTGGGGGGACAACTCAAACAAGAAGAAAACCGCGGAGCTGGATCGGATTACTGGCAACTTAGAGTTCTCTCCTCCTTTACTTTAGAAGATCGATTTTTTTTTCCTTCGACCATGTCTTTTGAGGCGGGGGTCGGGGGGGGGGGGAGGGGGTTGTGTGCTGAGCTTGTTTGTTTTTTAAATTTCGGGGAGGGGAGGGATAGTTAGGTGGGCGGTGCTGGTGGATGGAAGTGCGGGAGAGGTGTGGGTGCCGAGAGGGGAGTGGAAATTGATGATGTGAAGTGGACGGGAGGAGCTTGATGAATATCGGATGTCGTTGGTAAGTTGGGTGTATACTGGATGTTGTTACCCCAGTTGTTGGTAAGTTGTGTGTATATCAGATGTTGTTGGTAATTTGGGTGTATATCGGATGTTGTTGGTAAGTTGGGTTTATATTGGATGTTGTTGGTAAGTTGGGTGAATAAATTTGTAAAGAACAAATGTGTTATGGGCCAGGATTTGACGGGGCAAGTTAACAAAGGCTAGTGTCCTGTTAAGTCAATATCGGGTAAAGGAGAGCTCATTGGTCAAGCAGATAGGCTAAACGTAGCCTACCACATTTTTAGTAGTGTGTGTAGTCTCAGAAATATGGAGAAAACTATTCCTTTTTTTGTAAGAAATATTTGTTTTGTTTTCTGTTTAGAGATAAATAAGACGAACATTCCTCTTTGTTAATTTGATATAGTATTGAATCATAAATAGAGGAAGACTGGGGAATAGATTGATCGAATACGAGCTATGGAGAGAAGGAATGAGAGATATAGAACATGAGAAAGGAAGATATTGAGAAAGTTTACTAGAGAAATATTGGAAATAATGAAAAGAAAGGAAAGGAGAGAGGTGGAGAGAGAGAGAGAGAGAGAGAGATAGAGAGAGAGGAAGGGGGGAAACAATGTCCATAGCAGAGAACTTTAACTTAGATAAAATATACATACAAAATAACTGACCCATATAAATGATATATACAATCAAGGATATATTATGTGAATCAACAAAGCGCAAAGAAAACTACAGAAACTTGACCATTTCGGCATTCCGTACATATCTGAAGCTATCACTCACCTATACATATACAGGAAACGGCTCGATGACACACAAAAAAAAAAATCCCACCAAATAAATGGAAGCGTCTTTCTTGATTGTCTCAGCCTATGTAATCAACGTCAGACCTAATTAACGTCTGGAGAGTTGTCCACCCTGATCAAGGGCCAGTCTTTATTTGCTTGACGGTTTTATCCCCCCCCCCCCTTTTGTTTTCTTTCGTTTATTCCCAAAACAAAATGATTTGTGCTTAGAAAGAAGTCATCTCGTTGAACTCTTGTGTTTATTCTTCTCTTCCGACTCAGAGGTAATTGTACATTAGAGTCTTACCATGTGTTGCGGATTAAACTCAGAGGTAACTGTAGCCACTAGAGTCTCACCCTGTTGTGCGGATTGAACTCAGAGGTAACTGTAGCCACTAGAGTCTTACCCTGTGGTGCGGATTGAACTCAGAGGTAACTGTAGCCACTAGAGTCTTGCCTTGTTGTGCGGATTGAACTCAGAGGTAACTTTAGCCACTAGAGTCTTGTCCTTTTGTGCGGATTGAACTCAGAGGTAACTGTAGCCACTAGAGTCTTACCCTGTGGTGCGGATTGAACTCAGAGGTAACTGTAGCCACTAGAGTCTTACCCTGTGGTGCGGATTGAACTCAGAGGTAACTGTAGCCACTAGAGTCTTACCCTGTGGTGCGGATTGAACTCAGAGGTAACTGTAGCCACTAGAGTCTTGCCTTGTTGTGCGGATTGAACTCAGAGGTAACTTTAGCCACTAGAGTCTTGTCCTTTTTGTGCGGATTGAACTCAGAGGTAACTGTAGCCACTAGAGTCTTACCCTGTGGTGCGGATTGAACTCAGAGGTAACTGTAGCCACTAGAGTCTTACCCTGTGGTGCGGATTGAACTCAGAGGTAACTGTAGCCACTAGAGTCTTACCCTGTGGTGCGGATTGAACTCAGAGGTAACTGTAGCCACTAGAGTCTTACCCTGTGGTGCGGATTGAACTCAGAGGTAACTGTAGCCACTAGAGTCTTACCTTGTTGTGCGGATTGAACTCAGAGGTAACTTTAGCCACTAGAGTCTTGTCCTTTTGTGCGGATTGAACTCAGAGGTAACTGTAGCCACTAGAGTCTTACCCTGTGGTGCGGATTGAACTCAGAGGTAACTGTAGCCACTAGAGTCTTACCCTGTGGTGCGGATTGAACTCAGAGGTAACTGTAGCCACTAGAGTCTTACCCTGTGGTGCGGATTGAACTCAGAGGTAACTGTAGCCACTAGAGTCTTGCCTTGTTGTGCGGATTGAACTCAGAGGTAACTTTAGCCACTAGAGTCTTGTCCTTTTGTGCGGATTGAACTCAGAGGTAACTGTAGCCACTAGAGTCTTACCCTGTGGTGCGGATTGAACTCAGAGGTAACTGTAGCCACTAGAGTCTTACCCTGTGGTGCGGATTGAACTCAGAGGTAACTGTAGCCACTAGAGTCTTACCCTGTGGTGCGGATTGAACTCAGAGGTAACTGTAGCCACTAGAGTCTTACCCTGTGGTGCGGATTGAACTCAGAGGTAACTGTAGCCACTAGAGTCTTGCCTTGTTGTGCGGATTGAACTCAGAGGTAACTTTAGCCACTAGAGTCTTGTCCTTTTGTGCGGATTGAACTCAGAGGTAACTGTAGCCACTAGAGTCTTACCCTGTGGTGCGGATTGAACTCAGAGGTAACTGTAGCCACTAGAGTCTTACCCTGTGGTGCGGATTGAACTCAGAGGTAACTGTAGCCACTAGAGTCTTACCCTGTGGTGCGGATTGAACTCAGAGGTAACTGTAGCCACTAGAGTCTTACCCTGTGGTGCGGATTGAACTCAGAGGTAACTGTAGCCACTAGAGTCTTACCCTGTGGTGCGGATTGAATCAGCTACTTGGTTCTTAACAACGTAAGAAAATAGTGCAATACCGAAAATAAAGTACATTTTGTGAATGGGGTGCGTGTTCACCAGGGCAGTCCCAAGGTCTTTGAAGGAGAGGAGTCAACTACTCACAGGCCCCTAGAAAGAAACGTTGTCAGATTTAGGTACAAGGTGGGGGGGGGGGAGAGGGAGGGAGAGCGAGGTTAGACCCTTTCTGGAGCCTGCCGTCTTAGTAAAAAATAATATACATACTGAGGTTTCTCCCCCCCCCCCCCATCACATTTCCCCTTCCATTTTAGAATTATCAGCTGCCTCTAAAATAAAATTTAAAAAAACAACTACGACAAGTGAATTTCTAGAGTGCTTCCCCCCCAACCCCCCCCCCCCCCCCCCAAGTCCGTGGTCCTAGACGCGTGGTCGAGTTGTCATATTGATCTTGCTTGTATGATTTTATGTGATCGGGTTTGTCACGAACCTGTATTGGTATTAAGGGGGGGGGGAAGGGGTGGCACTTTGCAAGTGTTAGGTTGGGGGAGGGGCGGGGAGGGGGGTAGAGGGGAGGGGGGAGCTTAGGCGACAGCCTTTTCAACCCTTTTTTGCCTAAGAACGGTAAAATTAGACTGTTATGGGGGACACATACTGTGATCAGACCTGTGTGTCGCTCGGTCGTGCTTTGGTCGTAATAACTGCGGTCGAGATGGTCACGTGGTGTATGGCGGTACTGATGTCACGTGGTGTATGGCGGTACTGATGTCACGTGGTGTATGGTGGTGCTGACGATTATTTTTAGCAATATGCATTTGATATAATGCAGTGGAAACAAAAAGTGGGTGAGTGGGGAGGAGGGGGGGGGGATAAATAAAAAAAACAACTTTGGTTTTAAAACTAACAATTTTTTCTCTTCCCTCCTGTCCTGTCTGACTAGCCCGTCTGATCGTCGACACGGCTTCGGGGCAGACGTGCAACTCTGGTGGCAGACTCCACACACATCATTGTTACGTCATCAAAACTCAATTCATAACTTCTATGTCTTGACAGTGTTATCGTCTGCCAAAATGAGACAATCAACGATTGGGATGGGGTGGCGGGATAAAGGAGGTTCAGGGAGGAGTTGGGTTCGACTGGTTGTGGATGGGCTAGAGAATCCAGAAAACTGAAAATTGTGTTTATGTAAAATAAAATATTTATAAAAACAAAAAGCCCAAAATCCGATGGGAGTTTTTTTTAAATATTATTGTTTTTTTCTAAGAGACCAGTAGTTTCCCCCCAAATTATCGTCTGATTCACGGATCACAGTCTAACCAGTTTTCGATCATTCCATAAAATCTATTGGTTCTATTTATCGTAACTATGAGTCGAAGTGAAATCTGTAGTCTTCAGAAGTAAACGTATCCTACAATTCCGACATCTCCCTATCGCTAATTATTAAGGGTGCATAAAGGTTGTTTCATCATAGCGGTAACCTCACGCCAATCTGTAGAAGCATCCATATTGTGTAATGTCAGGTAGGATTCTAAAAATAATGCACAGATGACAGCGTCACGCGAACATGGTTAAAGAGAACAGAAGAGAAAGTCAGTCATATTTTGGTTATCAGGGGCATTCACTCTGTCCACCCATTACGGCGCTGAGAGAAAGGTTTGTGTCACTTCGAGACGTCCCCATTTCGTACTGTTTTATTTTTATCAGGGGCGCAGCGATTGGGCTGCACCCCGACAGGCCCGTAGCGTGCGGGGGGGGGCGCTCTGCTTATTTGTTCTACTTAGTAAAATGTATTACCTGCCCCCGCCCCGCTATTGCCTAGCCCTTGCTATAGAATGCCTGGCCCCTGTTGTAGAATGCCTAGCCCCTGCTGTAGAACTTTCACGCTACGGGGCTGCACCCCGATTACTTGTCAGTGCCCTCATCGCTTAGGAGCAAAGTCGGGTATAGTAATTTGCTACCAATAGACTTGGCAGTTTGCGTCTGTGTGAATGTGTGTGTGTGTGTGTTTGATCAGAAATTTTCGAGATGGCAGGAGAGAGGTCGAAATTTTACAATTTATTTTTTTTCGCTTTGCGCAATATTTAAAAAGATAATTTCAGAGAATCGACACATAAAAATCTTGATAATGTTAATTTACTATATAGAAAGTAAGTTACTTTCTCTTAGCCCTAATGGACCATCGAGGCAGATTAAGTGTAGAGTTCATCTGTTTCTGTAGATTCTGCATATAGAGGAATTGTGTGGTTAGCACAACGCCCAGTCGCCTTTACTTCCACAACTTAACTCAGGTCCCCATGTAAAGCTGGTTGCACTTGGGGGACTCCAATAGGGAGCGACCGATAATCGGATCGGTATCGGTATCGGACCGATATTGGCACTATCGGTTAATATCGGATCGGCCGATTGTTGTAGGAAGCGACCGATAGTCGAACCGATATTGGCACTATGGGTTAACTATCGAACCGGCCGTTTTTTGGCTGCCGATACATTGTTTTTTTTTTCACAACAGAGTTGCAGAAAAAAAAAATCAGTAAATAACCCAATTCTATAACCAGATCAGACAAGATTTAAAAAAAAAGAAAAAAAACCCGTACACAGAAATAGTCACGTCTACATCAGAGATGTGACCTTGAAACAATAGGATTGGCATTTCTAAATTCTAATGTATGATTTGAATGATACAATTAGTGAACATCTGTGTGTATTTTTTGTTGGGATGGGAAGTTGGGGGGGGGGGGGTGAACAAGACTTATGTATGGGCGAAGTGTCACGAAATATGACAGGGAAGGGGTAAGCATGGGTTGACATACGTCATTAGCTGTAGCACGAGAAAAACACGTGTTGTTGATTAAAAAAATATCGGTATCTGGGGGGGGGGTGGTAAACAAGACACGCGTGGGCGAAGTGTTACAAAATATGTGAACATGGGTTGACATACGTCACACAGCACGAGAATAACACGTGTTTGGCATTGTTGTTGCTTAAGGGGCTGTCCATTAATTACGTCAACAAAATAGGGGTGAGGGGGGGTCAGCATTTTTTTGACAATGGTTGACAAGGGGGAGGGGGGTAGGTCAAGAAAAGATGACGTCAACAATGTTACTTTTTTAAATTTAATATAATTACTTAATAAATAGGAAACTTAAGCAGCGTTTGTAGTTCTGTGTTACTCACTCGCTTAACATTCAGTATTTTAATTAAACTAACTATATTCCTACTAATTTTGCCACATAAACATTTTGGAAGCCACCTTTTTTAGGGGGGGTAATCAAATGTTGACGTAATTTTATAGGGGGGTCTCTGGAATTTTGACAAATTGTTGACAAGGGGGAGGTAAAAATCGCCAAAAATTTGTTGACATAAATAATGGACAGCCCCTAAAAAGAAAATATCGGTATCGGTATCGGTAAAAATGCTGGGGGAAAATATCGGTATCGGACTATCGGTAAAAAAGGATATCGGTCGCTCCCTAGACTCCAACCACTTTTTACCAGGACCTGGAAGAAAACAACAACCTTGGTTCTCACCGAGGATCCAACCCAGGACTCTCAGGTCGAAAGTCGAGCATCTAAACCACTTACTCATCCTTCCCTCTTTTATTTAAAGTGCATAAGAGATATTTGAGTTTCCTGGAACCAGAGTTTTCATTATTTATTATGGTGAAACGAATTATGTTCTTAAACCAGAGGTTTGATTGTATATGTAAAATTGAAAGTTTGTCACTTATAGAAGTCGTGCAATCATTTTGCTGTATTGCTTGGGTGGGAGGGGTGGGGGGGGGACGAAAGTACAGCTGATAATCAGCTCCCACCCCCACCTAATTATAAACCACTTATAGGACACGGTTTTTTTTTTTTTGGAGTGCCCTTTCTTTCATACCCACCCTAGCCAAAAAGTGCAGTGGCCATGGAGGCACTACGAGAGACATATATGTGGCTGGATTTCACACGGAGTCGAACCCATATCCCACATCATGCAAGGCGTGCTGCAGCATGAAGAACCGTGTAAACGTTCAATCATGCGCTATAATTCCGATAGTAGTCCTATTCAATAATCACTCTCTGCTCAATCCTTAACCTTGTTTTGATTCTACAACCTGTGACGACCCCCCCCCACCCCACCCCAACCCCTTCCACCAAACCGGTAAGCCATTTTAGCTTTTTGTGCCCTGACAGATTCTCAACCCTTTTTTTTTTGGTGACGAGCCTGAAAAGTGAAACTCGACCATGGCATTTAAAAAATAAAACAACAACAAATAGTATATTAACCCTTTGGGTAGAAAGAAGGATCAGAACATTTGTATTATTAAATATTAACAGTCTGAGCTTTAAATTTGTATTCGATTATGACCAAAAAAAAAATGTTCCGGAAATGAGCATCTTTGACAGAGTCGGTCCACGACAGCCGTCCGTTTAGCACACACATAAGTTGCAGTGGTTAACAAATGTGTATTGAGTTTGCCTCTTTATATATATATATATATATATATATATATATATATACACACACACACACACACAGGGAGAGAAAGAGAGAGAGAGAGATGCTAATGATGTTGCTTGTTGTCAGAATACATGACAATAAAAGAAAAACCGAAAAATCCGTGCAATTAGCAAATTCAATATATGCTGTGTCACTGTATCGTACTGATAGAAACTTTGCTCTCACAAAAGTAACCCGTTTACAACCTGTTTACACCCGATGACGGTCTACACACGCTGTCTGTGATATTTAAAAAAAATGGACGTCTTGAAATGTATTTTGACGTGACGTCTGCAAGAGAAGAGCGGTTGTGTGTGTGTGTGTGTGTGTGTGTGGACGTTATCATGTTAGTGTTGTAGAAAGTGGGAGGGGGGGTTACAGGAGGAATCAGTTAAATTTGGTGAATGAAACATGAATCAGGTGCTCAGTAACTCGATAAAGTGTCCACTGTTCAACGGGTTCAGCTGCACGTGCCAGATAAATATTTTAACGTAAAGATATGGAAGGCAAGATATAAAACTAACGTCTCTCTTTCTCACTCTCTCTCTCTCTCTCTCACTCTCTCTCTCTCTCTCTCTCTTTCTCTCACTCTCTCTCAATGTTGGATTGAAAGTTTTTTTGCTAAGAGAATTTGGTTTAGCTGACTCTCAATGAAGAGTCAATGTAAATAATTGAATTGATGAGTACATGTCTATAGTACATGTCTATAGAGTATCCTGTAGGTAGACGGCAGGTTTTCAGTTAGCTGATGGATATACAAGTTACAAGTACACAGACTGGTAGACTGTCATATAGATTTTGAAATAGGTATGTTGATAGGAAGATAGATAGATAGATAGATAGAGAGAGAGAGAGAGAGAGAGACAGAGAGAGAGAGAGTGTGTGGGAGAAACAGACATACAGATGAACGAACAAGTGGAAGCACGAACGAATGGACGGATGGACAGATAGACCGATAGAGAGATAAAGATTGATAGATTTGTAGTAGAAAGACTTTTTTTTTAATCCACAATAAATCTTTTGTATATAACAATACTGGCAGTGTGCCGACTTGCACTTTGTAAGTCTCTTAGTTTCTATACAGCTTTCAATTATTTATCCTCTGGCATTCACTCTGCAACAGACAACACCCCCCGATCCCCACTCCCCCCCCCCCCCGGCCGAACCTCCCTTGTCGTTCACGTGACCCGTGTGCCTATAAATAACCACCTAAAGGCTGGGCGATTTCTTCAAGACGGGCCATTGTTCTCCAGTTGACCACTACCCGAGGTCAGTCTGGTTGATATCGATGTACACCCCCCCCCTTCAACGCTCTCCACCCTTCCCCCCCCCCACCCCACCCCCAACCCAATGCCACGACCAACGGTTGACTCGGAGGTTTAAAGATTAATGGTCCACTCACTGGATGACATCTGACCTCCTTGTACGTGGTGGACACATGCCCCCTTACCTCCACCCCCCCATCCCCTAACGAGTCGCGAACGTCGGAAAGTGTAGTCCAGCAAGTGTAACAAATGGACAGTCCTTTTTTGGGGGCAGTGTGTTTAGAAGTTTGGAAG
The DNA here is from genome assembly GCA_021962125.1 of Bulinus truncatus. NCBI lineage: Eukaryota > Metazoa > Mollusca > Gastropoda > Planorbidae > Bulinus > Bulinus truncatus. The sequence goes on from JAGDYQ010000002.1 coordinate 18,457,428, forward strand.
TTTGGTTGTTTGGAAGTTTGGAAGTTTTGGAAGTTTGGAAGTTTGGTAGTTTAGAAGTGGTGAAGTTTGGAAGTTTGGTAGTTTGGTAGTTCGGAAGTTTGGTAGTTTGGAAGTTTGGTAGTTTGAAAGTTTGAAAGTCTGCTAATGTATAGAGTATAATATGAACAATTGTGTAAGCAAGTGTAGTGGCTGAATAAACGAAAATTCTCCTCAGTGAGGCTATTTCCCGCCATGTCACCTTGTATTCAAATTGACTTAGCGATGCAGACGATGAATAGAATAATTATTCAGCGTGGGTTAATTTCAAAAATATGATTCATTCTTTGGCCAATTTGCTTTAGCACAAAGTGTGTCGCATGCAGTCGAACTTGTATGAATATATATTTGGATATTCAAATAGGACGGTAAACTCGATAAATCTGTCCTGTTTACACTTTCAATGAATTGTTGTTCTTAGTTTTAAAATTCTCGGATAACTCAATAAATCGATTTATGAGAGTGTTTCACTATACTTCTCTCATATTGAGAAGTAATTAAGTAATGTTTCCTCAGCTCACTATTTAGTAAAAAAAAAATATTCGATTTCCCGCCGTATCATTTAGTTCTCGTCTGCTATTGTTGATTCCTACAGCAGCCAGGTAATTATCTTTTAAGACAAACATATGACTAAATATGACAAGTATATTTTTGGGCCCAGGGCCGAAATACCTCATCAAATTTGTTAGAAATGTGTAGTGGTGGAAATAGGGGCAGTGGGGGCCCTTGCGATTACATAGCTAGCGTATCGATGCAAGGGGTCTCTGAATGCGATTATTTATATTTCGTAAAACTGCGCTTATAAAAAAAAAAGTACATTTATGGACACACTTTTATTCAGTGGTGATGGTCTCTTATTGGTTGAAGAGAAAACAATACATTCTTAACAAACAAATAAAAAGCAAAAACAAAAGAATAATACCCTGATATAAATACTGTATACTCTCTGTCTAATACTGCTTTACACTCTCTGACTAATAATGCTGTTGTTGAGGAAACAAGACAGGCACAAACGTCCACCACAGTAACTGACCACAATAACTGACATAAATAAATTGACCAGAAGCTGCTTCAAAACCAAATGTCTACGTTCATTGGGGTTTTTTTTTTTTGTTTATTTATTTATTGTTTCCCATCGATCTGTACTCATGATTGTCATCTATAATACCTACAGGATGGTTGAACTATTGGGGGAAGGAGGGGGGGGAGAGAGAGAATAAAGACGGGTGGTAGTCGGTAGAATGAAAAAAAAAAGAAAAGGAGAGAGTGACGGCCTGTACATAAAGGAAGAGGCTAGGAGGGGAAGAGGTTAGTATAAATACTTTGTCACAAAAGCAAACGACTTCTGTCTGAAGGTATCGATAGCGATGGACGTATTCGGCCAGGGCACAATCGGCGGGGTTTTTTTTTTGGGGGGGGGGGGGGGTGGAGAACTGTATGAGCACATCTTTCAGAAGAAGTGAGCTTATTTGTGCATCATTTGACTTATGAAATGAATCTTTTGTGAGAGTTAACTAACGAGTACTAAGACTTATACATTTACGATCGGATTGAGTACCTAAAACACAGCCAAAAAGAAAATGTGTTGATTTATACCAGAATGCCCTAACAAACTGCAATCTTGCACTTCTCAACAAACGCCGATGGAGAAAAATAATTCCATATTGCATAGATAGATAAACAAAGGTTGTTTTGTTTTTGTTGAGGACTGGTCTGGCATTTGAAATTTATTTATTGGACGTATTGTACTTTAACGATGACCTGGTGATAGACGTAGAAAATAAACAAACACCAGCAGGTGGGTCGTAGCGTGTTGTTGACATTTCAGCTGCCGGTCGAATGATATAAATCTCAGAAGTAAAAAAAAAATCAACTCTATTGTTGGTCTTTGAATTTATATATAAGAAAACACACACCCGCACACACACACACCACACACACGCCCACCCACACCCGCACACACACACCCATGCACCCACGCACACACCCACCCGCACCCACACACCCCGACACACACACCGACACACACACACCCACACACACACCCACACACAAACCCCACACACACACAACCGCACACACACACCCGCACACACCCACCCACACACACACCCACACACACACCCGCACACACACACCCGCACACACACACACACCCACACACATGGCCTGTTTCTGTGAGCTATATTGGACGAGTATAAATGAGATCGTGTATCACGATATTTGTTTTCTGACGAACACCGATATCGTTCGATACAAGAATCGATATGGAATTAAAGCTACGTTTACGGTGACTTGAAGGATAAAGCAAATGAATGTGTATCGAGTAAAGAAACTGAGAAACACGAATACCAAAATAATAATGATATTTCAGCAAACTTTAACTAACACATAAAATGTAAGAAAAATTATATTTTGTTTCCAATGCGATACTAAATTTTCTGCAATAATATTTAACTCGATTGATTTATTTGTACAATTGTATTGACACCGTAGTATTAGAGACGCCAGGGGGGAACACTGGTAATGACACCCCATTCCACTAAAGAGGTGAAATTGTCGCCCCTTGCTTGTGGCAAAGTGCCAACCTGGGCGGACCAATCCTTACATAGAGACAGCATTGATTTATCATTTGTAAAATACTCATTAAACAAATAACTGATGACTGGTGAATTTAAACAAAGACGTATTCAAATAAAATAACTACACATACGTAGTACTGAGTCGGGAGTGACCATCTATTAGCCAGTAGCTAGGTCGGCGAAAAAAGCTAGCTACGGCTCTGGTATTGACACACCTATAAACTGACAAACTTATAGACAGATCAATACACACCTATAAACTTACAAACTTATAGACAGATCAATACACACATATAAACTGACAAACTTATAGACAGATCAATACACACCTATAAACTTACAAACTTATAGACAGATCAATACACACCTATAAACTTACAAACTTATAGACAGATCAATACACACCTATAAACTTACAAACTTATAGACAGATCAATATCAATACACACCTATAAACCGACAAACCTATAGACAGATCAACATCAATACACACCTATAAACTGACAAACTGATAGACTTATCAATATCAATAAATTTAAACGCTAAAAATAATATGTCGAATTTTTTTTTTTAAAGTTGAAAAACTTAGTGAACAACTCAAAAAGAAATTTGATTAAAACTGACAGAAATGATTCCGTGAATGTCACCACGAATGACTCCTAAAAATAAAATATATTTGCAGAGTGGTGTTTGACCGTGTTTATGTTTCAATATTTTACCGGGTTTTTTTTTTTTAATTCATGTAGACAAGTGGGTGGGTGAGTGGGTTGTGTATAATATCACCTCCGGCTGAAAGTCTTTACTGGTTCCACTTGCCATCTAGATGGTTGTTTCTTTTTCTTTTTTCTTGCTGTAGGAGATGTATGATAAACGACTGAGTTCGGTTCTAGATAAATCTTAGTCACCTTGTCCTGTAATAACAGTTTGAGACGAAACAGGATACTGCGTTGGGGGGGGGGTGATACTGCTTTGGGGTGGGGGGGGGAGATTGGCGAGGGTGAGAGAACTGTGTGAAAGGGGGGGGGACTAAGATTCTGAGAAAGACTAAAAGCTTGGGTGGTTGGTTGGGTGGGGCAGTTATAAAAAGTTGATTTTTTTATTTTAACAAAGAGAGAGAGAGAGAGCACTATGGCGATGTCTGTATTGAATGGGGAGAAAGGGGGGTGGGGATATGTGATGCTGGGATCGAATCGTTTCTAAAAAAAAAAAAAAAAGGTCTGATCAATGACGTCATAGTGTATTTAAAAAACAAACAAACAAGGGAAGTAAGTAAATATTGGTATCCAAAGGGGCTGGAGGGGTCTCTCTGGCTCGTTAAAAGGAGTTGTGCGCCCCTTTCAGTGGTTACGCCCACGTTAGACTGCTGTACTGCCTTACAATAAATAAAACAAGTTCATTCCCCCAGTACACACGAGCCTATCAGTCTTTACGTACAAATCATAGCTTAAGGTTATAGTTCTATTTAGGTACACACAAGATATAATAATATAAAAGCGATTTGGGTTCTGTGTTAAATCGAAAGTAAAGAATTAATACAATAGTATTCCAGTTTTAAATACAATCATGAAAAAATCGGATCTGCCCAAAACCAAAAAAATAACCTAGCCTACCGATCAAGTATAAGGGGATGTAACTCTATGTAAAGGTTTTGCAGGGTACAGCTAGTTCATAATGTTAACGATAAAATCTGTAACAAAGTGCCTAAATCAATTACAAATTGATTTTTTTATTCTTTTTTATTGTACATGCCAATACCTTTTGTTTTTAAGCACAATATCTACAACTGAATTTGTCTATGTTCATTTTTTTTTTCAACGTGCCATGAAAATTTTCTGGCGTGCCAAGAAGTATTGGTCAGAGCTGGTTAATTCAAGAATATTTTATATTGGCCGCCATACAAGACCAGAGCCTTTGGGCGTTCGTCCGAGTTGCCAACCCCATGGCCACTACAGTGACGGGGTGTGGGGGGGGAGGGTGGTCAATGGAAAATGGGGTGGTGGGGGGCTGACGGGAAGAAGGCAACCTTACACATCACGTGACTGTGTCAGCTGACTATCTTGTGATAAAGTCACGTGATAAATCCACATGATGATATGCCGTACATACTTTTAATGTCCCATTTTTTTTTCTTTCTTTGGTTGTGCTCCGAATACCAGACTAGTGACGTTTGCTTCAGGATCTGTTATAAAGGAGGGTGGGGGGAATCAAGAGAGATCACAGTCTGTTACGTACGTGTCACACTCTGTGTGTGCGGATGCCAGCCCGAGGGTGAAAAGGGGGGGGGGTCGTCAGACCAGGACACGTTATTCGTCATGATTCTCCGGCTAAGACCTTTTAAGCCCCAAAAAACATCGGACCGGTAGAGAGCCAAGATGGATGTTTGGGGGGGGGGGAGAGAGTCTTGAATTAAGGACTGGACTTGCCTGGTTTATCCCAGAAGAAACTCACGAGAATAGCGGCTGGACAAAATCGGTTGACCATTACGTACTGCTCCATATGTCGGTCATCAAGGCGTTCAGTTTAAAGATGAGCGGTAATTGTGATCATGGTCCTTGCTGTTGGTTATGTTGGGGAAGATGAGAGCTATTTTCCAGTAATAAAGTTATTTAAGATATATATATATTTAAAGTTGTGTTACTATAGCAACGGTGGGTGATTGCGTATGCTTGCTGAGATTTGTGCGTCATAGAATCAAGGATTTCGTCTTTTTTTTTTTAAATTATTATTATTTTTATTAAATCTTATTAAATTGACACTGGTTTGCAGCTATTTATAGGATTTCTACGATCTGAAAATCTATTCATGTCGATAAATTACTCGCTCGTATTAATGTATTAAGAAATACTTTTAACTCAACACTTCTTGCTCACCCTTTTATAGAAATGGAACCCCCATCTAGAGACATCGATCTTTTATCGATGAGGAATGGAACAAATAAAAGAATATGATCACGATCCGATCATTGAGTTCAATCAATTCAAACAAATGATTGGGGCAAAAAAAAGTAATATAAAAAAATATATTGACTTTCATTGCTAAGAACTTTTATTTAAACGGAAAGAGAAAATATTTAATTCTTCTTTCATCTCTTTGTTTGATTGGTTGTTTTTATCGGCGTCAAAAAACAAAGAGGAAATAACTCGAGCGGTTTACTCGGCTACTTCTGCTAATGACGTTTTTATCTTATTTCTGCGACGCGTGCAACTGTTTCAACAAAATGGCGCTGATCAGGTGAATGCACATTACCTTTGATCGTCCTAAATGACGTTTTCAAACACATGATTGTTAAATAGACTGAATGAGATGTGAATGAAGCGGGAAAAGTTCGCTTCTTAATCATGGAATAATTAGGCTAGCTAATGACACCGCTACATTAAAATATTTTTTTTGTTTTAAATTAAATAAATAAATAAACAAACAGCGAATAAAAGATAAATAAGACCAGGTAAATCACAATTTTACTGATAAAAAAATAACACATATTTAGATTGCAGATATTTATCGATGATTAAATATTTTAATTTTTGTTCTCTCAGCAGTTGAGGGGCTCGATACATTCAATGGATAGGTTACCTTCTAGGGCCAAAACCTGAATGCCTTTTGGTGGACCCCCGACCTCAAAATTAAAGAGTTCTATTGATGTGAATGTATGCACCGTGCAGCCTCCACAACCATCACACACCAGGCCTATATTAACATATCCTTAAATGAGGAGAGAAGGGGCGATGGACAGATAGAGAGAACTTTGAAAGACCTGAATGACAATGGATATATCTCCCGTGGTGCCTCCATGACCATTGCACTATCAGCTATGGTGGGGATGAAAGAAGGGCACCATAAAAACCGTCCCATTAGTGGAATATAGAATCTAGGAGATTTCATCACATCCTTACATTGACTTCACACACACGCAGTACCTGAAGTACAATGGGTGTAGCTGCAGTACCTGAAGTACAATGGATGTAGCTGCAGTACCTGAAGTACAATGGATGTAGCTGCAGTACCTGAAGTACAATGGATGTAGCTGCAGTATACCCCGCAACCCCTTCATTAATTCGATAACAATTTTTTTTTCTCCTTTAATTTTTTGTATTGACACTTTCTCTCTCTCTCTCATCTCATCTCATCCATGGCACATTGAGGTTTTATTTGTTTAACTAATCAATAGTTAGTCTCAATAGGTGTGTGTGTGTGTGTTTGTGCGTGTGTGTGTGCAGGATCTCCTGCTGAAGATACAGCATAGAAAAAAAAATAACCGGAGGTCAGTAGTGCCCGGGCTTACGTCCGCCCCTCCCCCCGAAGTGTGCAGATGGTGAGCAGACCAAAGTGGTCACGTAATATCATCCCTTCCCTCCAACCCCCACCCCCGCATACACACACACACACAATGCATGGTTAAGATCTTACTATTGACTGTAGGAAGTGTTCTGGGAAATGTTCCATTATATATTCTTTTGTAATTGCAAACGCAATCTTCACACACACAATAGATCAGCCAGTCAATGCATGAAGTATATAGTCATGTGAAGTATATGTTAATGTGAAGTAATGTACTGTGAAGTATATAGTCATGTGAAGTATATGGTAATTGTAAATGACGTTATTAGTATGAACTGGTTAATAATGAGAACTCAATTCATGTCCATGGTTCATATGATTTATTGACGACACAATAACATATAAGCAGAATAAATCCAATGAATAATACTTGTTAACAATGAACTTAACTGATCAACTAAAACTTCTGATATGTACTCTAATACTCTCTCAATACTCAACTGAACTTCTGAACTCAAATGACTTCACTGACTCGATTGACTCAATTCCCCTTTTCTCAACTGAACATCGTCTTTATATAATTTCCTTCCATCTCGAACATTCCACATCGCTCTGTCTCTCACTCATTTAATCAATACAATTTACAAATAAACAACATATTTATTTTCTATGAATATCTAGAATAATAAACAACATATTTATTTTCTATAAACACCTCGAATCTTGACCCCGTGACCACATGTTGACCTGGTTGGCCAAGCTCCAAAGATACACACACACCTGTGTGCGTAGTACTCATAACTATACCATGACAGTAATGTGAAGTATTGTACCGTGAAGTATATAGTCATGTGAAGTATATGGTAATTGAAGTATTGTACCTTGAAGTATATAGTCGTGTGAAGTATATGGTAATGTGAAGTATCGTCGTCGGCATCCGTCCGTCTCGAGAGACGATGGTGTAGCTAAGATGAGTCTACAAAACACCGCCGGGAATGGCTGTGCAGTCCGACTCGGGAGTGGCAATCCCTGCCGCACTTGTCACACTTGAAGATAGTTGGTTGTTGTAGTTGTTGTTGTAGCTGTTCTTTTTTCCGCTTCCGTCTTGTTCTTTTCAGGGCAGCATTATCCTGTCGCTCAGCCTCTGCGCGCAATGAACCCTGCCGGACAGCGAGCCTCCATGAGTGGCGGTCGGCTGCTTGGCTCTCCCAGGAGTTGGGGTTTATGGAGCACTCTTTCATATCCTTTTTGCAGGTGTCTTTGTAGCGCATTTTAGGTCGCCCTGTTTTCCTCTGGCCGGTAACTAACTCGCCATAGAGTAGGTCTTTCGGGATGCGGCCTGCGTCCATTCTTTTGACATGACCGAGCCATCTGAGGCGTCTCCCGCTGAGAACTGCAAACAAGCTGCTCATGTTGGCCCTCTCTAGCACCCCAGTGTTGGGGATCTTGTCTTGCCACTTTATCTGCAGTATACGTCGCAGGCACCTCATGTGGAAATTGTTTAGCTTTCTTTCGTGCCTCGCGTAAGTGGTCCACGTCTCGCACTCATAGAGGAGGGTACTAAGTATGCAGGCCTGGTAGACGCGCAATCTGGTATTTTCGGTGAGGCTGGGGTTTTCCCACACACGTTGCTTTAGTCTCGCCATGACTGTGGCTGCCATAGCGATTCTGCAATCGATCTCCGGGTCTATGGATAGCGAGCTGGAGATGGTGGACCCGAGGTAAGTGAAGTTCTCGACGACCTCTAGGGTGTGCCCATCGATGTCAATGCTTGGGGGTGTATCTGTACCCTGTGCCATGACATTCGTCTTTTTCAGGCTGATAGTCAGTCCAAACTCCTTGCATGCATGGGAGAGGCGGGTGAAAAGCTGCTGCAGTACGTCTTCAGTGTGTGATGTCAAGGCTGCGTCATCAGCAAAGAGCAGCTCGCGAATTAGGACCTTTGTGACTTTGGTCTTTGCACGGAGGCGGGCTATGTTATAGAGCTTGCCATCGGACCTTGTATGGATGTAAACACCCTCGCTGCAATCCTTGAAGGCGTATTGGAGGAGCATGGAAAAGAAAATGCCGAAGAGTGTAGGTGCAAGGACGCAGCCCTGTTTTACTCCGCTGCTGACTGGGAAGGCCTCGGAGATTGCGCCGTTGTAGCAAACCGTGCTATGCATGTTGTCGTGGAAGGACATGACCACTGCAAGCAGGTGTTGGGGGCAGCCAATCTTTTGCAGCAAGCTGAAGAGTCCACTTCGACTTACTAGATCAAACGCCTTTATGAGGTCGACGAAAGCGATGTAGAGTGGCACCTGCTGTTCCTGACACTTCTCTTGAAGTTGACGTAGTGAGAAGATCATGTCCACTGTTGATCGGCCAGCCCTGACGCCACACTGTGACTCTGGGTAGACTCGGGATGCGAGGGCCTGCAGGCGGTTTAGAGCGACGCGGGCGAAAGCTTTGCCGACGATGCTGAGGAGGGAGATGCCCCGGTAGTTATTACAGTCGCTCCGGTCCCCTTTGTTCTTGTATAGTGTGATAATTTTGGCATCCCTCGTGTTTTGGGGGATATAGCCCTGTTCCCAGCATCGACTTAGGAGGTCGTGCAATGGCTTTAGCAGTGTTGGTTTTCCGCTCTTCAGAACTTCTGGTGGGATTCCATCGCTACCGGGTGCCTTTCCGTTTGCAAGGCAGTCGATGGCTTTGCTTAGTTCATCCACGGTGGGTGTGGTGTCTAGCTCCTCCATTACAGGCAGACCTGGGATAGCGCCAAGGGCGGCATCAGTCACAGTGTTCTGGGTTGCGTATAGCTCCAGGTAGTTCCGGTCCACCTCTGCATCTGTTTTTCCTGGTCCTTGATGACCTCTCCTGTTTTGGATATAAGGGGGGCGGTTTTGGAGGGAGTTGGGCCTATTGCCTTTTTGATGCCCTCGTACATCCCTCTTGCGTTTCCTGTATCGACAGCTGCCTGGATGCTGCTACAGAGGTTCAACCAGTAGGAGTTGGCGCATCTGCGGGCGGTCTGCTGGGCTTTGCTCCTTGCTGTCCGTAGGGCTTTTAGTGTGTTGGGACTGGGCCTGGCCTTGTAGGCCAGTAGGGCTTTCCTTTTTACCTCGGTAACGGGTTCCATTTCCTCCCGGTGGGCCTCGTACCAATCGGCGTTTTTCCGCTCTATCTTTCCATAGGTGGTGATGGCGGAGTTATATACGACATCACGCAGACGCGACCACCTAGAGTCGATGGTGTCAACTGATAACTTTCTTTCACTGAGTGTAACTTCCAGACTGCTGATAAACTGTTGGTTTTTTTCGGGATTTCTGGCACAGTTGATATTGATGCGTGGGCGACCTTTTTTCTTGGAGTGATGCAGTTTCTTCGGCGTTATGCGCACCTTGCTTGCCACGAGGGCGTGGTCCGTGTCGCAGTCTGCACTGTGGTAGCTGCGGGTGAGGAGGATACTGTCGATATTCCCTCTTCTGGTGAGGACGAGGTCGAGTTGGTGCCAGTGGCGGGAGCGTGGGTGCCTCCATGACACCTGATGTATCTCTTTGCACCTGAAGAAGGTGTTGGTCACGCACAGGCCATGGTGGCACGAGAGCTCAAGCAGTCTCTGGCCATTTTCATTTATCTTTCCCCTCCCAAAGCTTCCGAGACAGGTGGGCCAAGCGTTGAAATCGCCAAGGAGATAAAGGCTATCGGTGCTAGGAATCTTCAATAGCGCTTCATCTAGGGACTGGTAAAATTGATCTTTCTCCTCGGCAGTGGAGCAGAGGGTTGGAGCATACACGCTGAATATGTGAGCTGGGCCAGAGGACGTTGACAGTCGGAGGATTAGTAATCTCTCAGAGCCGTCTGTTGGGGGCTCTATGAATTTGACAAGCGTGTTTTTCACCGCGAAGCCAACACCGTGTTGCCTCGGTTGGTCTGAGGACTTCCCTTTCCAATAGAATGTGTAGTTAGCTTCTCTGATGGTGCCGGTTTCAGCCAGCCGGGTCTCCTGTAGAGCGGCGATGTCGATGTTTAGTCGTGAGAGTTCCCTGTCGATGACAGCGGTCTTCCTTGCGTCATCAATCTGCTGAAGGTCAGATGTGAGTCCGGTACACATGGTACTGATGTTCCAGCTTGCGAATCGAAGAGCTGGAGGCTTCTTGCTAGTTCTTATCTTGAATTTGCTTGGTGCGTGTGTTTTTTGGCTCACTTTTTGAGAAGTGCATCTCTAATCCCCACGCACCCAGTAGGGCAGGTGAGCCTTGGCGAGACAGCACCCAACTGGCTGGGGGCTGCCCAGCTTGAGGCGGGCGGTAGCTGTCCAATGAGGCGCGATGACCTCTCCCACCGTCGAAAGAGACCCCTGGCGCTCGTTTCCTTCGCCAATCGGATGAGCTTAGAAGTATATGGTAATGTGAAGTATACAGTCATATGAACCATATAGTCATGTAATGTATATGGTAATGTGAAGTATACAGTCATGTAATGTATATAGTCATGTGAAGTATATAGTCATGTGAAGTATATAGTCATGTAATGTATATAGTCTTGTGAAGTATGTGGTAATGTTAAGTATATAGTCATTTGAAGTATACAGTCATATGAAGTATTATAACGTGAATTAGAATTACTCTGAACGAGTGAGGAGGGTCGGGGAAGGGAGATTATGTCTATTGGGAAAATGTGAAAGGGGGTGGGGCACATTAAAACAAAAAAGGTTTAGGGTTGGTCTTTATAGACAGGGCGTGTTCTGAATAAAAACCTGACCATAGTCAGATCCGCATTACGCTTTTTAATAGCTTTTTTTAAAAACTGAATGGATGTTGTTAGATATGTTTACGATGACGTTTGGATATAATAGTTGTATTGATTGTTTGACGAGGCAGTGGGCATTTCAGGTAAACATCGGCGATGACAAAAGATTACAGAAAGCATTTGTGGAACTTTAAGAGTAACGTTTGCAAACGGCAACACAGAAGGCATCAGAAGACTGTGGACTACCAGTAAAATGTTTGCAACGGGCAATACTCAAAGTAACAGAAGGCGTTTTAAGACAGCTTTGATGGAATTGTATCATGGGCAACGTAGAGGTTGAAAATTAAATTGAAAACATACAAGGTGTTTTTTTTTAATGGTTCTTTTAAATAAAAGTTTAGACAGGGTGCGGTGGAATCGCTGCAAAAATGAGTCAGGACTGACGTCTCTTATTCAGTCTTAAATAAATACTGCACCCACCGTGAACAACTTTTCTGTTACGCCGCTGCACCGTAACATATTCACACCGAGGTCAGAATCAATCAAAGTAAGGATATTTTATTTTTATTTTTTTTTTTATATTTTTTTTTGTCGTCCTAAAGATAACCGTTGTTACAGTAATAACAAAAATAAACCTGAAAGCTTCAAATCAAGTGACACAATCTCTGCCAAGTTTGCCCCCCGGGGGGGGGGGGAGGGCAGTGATGACGTTGATGGACATTTAGCGGTCAAGGCGTGAGTGATGCTGTCAGGCTAAAAAACTTTCTATATTAAAGCTCCTGGAACTTCAACTAGCAGGCTGAGGCAAAAACGTCTGAAAAATTCACAATGTTTTGAATAAATGGATGGATGGATGGATGGATGAAAGGATGGGTGAATAGGTGGATGATAGATGGATGGGTTCGTGGTGGGTCGATGGACGGGTAGATTGGTGGGTGGATGGAGTGGTGGATGTATGGATGGATGGGTTGGTGGTGGGTGGATGGATGGATGGATGGGTGGGTGGGTGGATGGATGGGTGGGTGAATGGATGGATGGGTTGGTGGTGGGTGGATGGATAGGTGGATGGGTGGGTGAATGGATGGATGGGTTGGTGGTGGGTGGATGGATGGATGGATGGGTGGGTGGATGGATGGATGGGTTGGTGGTGGGTGGATGGAAGGGTTGATTGGTGGGTGGATGGATGTGTGGATGGGTGGGTGGATGAATGGATGGATGGATGGTGATGGGTGGATGGATGGATGGGTGGATGTTAGATGGATGGGTTGGTGGTGGGTGGATAGTAGGGTAGATTGGTGGGGGGATGGATGGGTGGGTGGATGGATGGTTGGATAGATGTACGGATGGAATTATGGGTGGATTGGTGGGTGGATGAATGGATGGGTGTATGGATGGAAGTATGGATGGTTGTATTGATGGATGGGTGGATGTTTAGTGGATTTATAGAGGGATGGCTAGATAGAGATAGATAGATAGATAGATAGATAGATTAGATAGATAGATAGATAGATAGATAGATATAGAATACACAAATTAATGTCAATCCTGATGTATTGAATCAAACTGAACCAGGCAAATACACACACACACACACTCAATCACACACACATGCGCGCACAATACAAAGTCAAACAAGCAATTAAGCCTGTTCCATTCTGGACACAGGACGTGTTAGCGCATTTTCGTGTTATGTATCAGTACGTTTGTTAGCTTTCAGTAAATATTTGTACATTTTGGAAATGTTTATAAATTCAATTGTGTAATGCATATATTTGTAAAAAAAATAATTATAAAGACGTTTCTTTATATTTGAAAAAAAAATTATTTTCTCTTAAATCTAACTACAAGTGGTTTGTGGTTACTGAAATAGGACTCATAATTGAAAACATTCTAAATTATAGTCATTTAATCGTCCGAAAACTCCGTCAATTGTTGCATAGCTCTGATACTTTCAATTAAACTCAGAACACAAGCTTACTATTTCATTTGATGAGTTTCTTAATAAATCTTGGTGAAACTACGTGTTGCAGTATTTCGCACCAAATGAACGGGTTATTGAACGTACAAGGTGTATATATAATATATAAGCCCCTTAGGAGCCTTGAAGCCCGGCCCTCAGAGGTCCTATCGCAAAATGAACTTTTGATGTACACATGGCAGGCCAAGACCTACAAAATGATATATACATCATGGGTCTAGGACTTATAGTTGCTGAGATATAGCGCTCCTTTATTAATATGGCTTACATAGTAAAAAACGGTACTAAGGCCCCTTTTACGGCCCTGAGAGGTCAGATCGCGAAATGGAAAAAGTCATTTCTTGGCAGGCCAAGACCTACAAAATGATATATACATCATGGGTCTAGGACTTATGGTTGTTGAGATTTAGGGTGATGACGGACAGACGGACAGACAGACAGACAAAACGGGGACAATAGAGCATTTTTTTTCGAAAATACTCTAAAAATGGATGACATTATTTTCCAAAATGTTTATTCTAGCTTTTATTACATGTGATCAACTTAGTTTGGAAAATAAATAGGAGGGGGAAATACGTTAATAATTGTGAGGTTACACTTTGATGTACACTCACAAAGACTCACTCACACTCTGTCGCAAAAAAAACAACACGTTTCTCTATCACTGAAAGATACCCGTTTCAAATTTCAAAGCAAAGTGCGTCACGGGAGAAATGTAACAATGGCTGAACCAGGCCAGGTTGCATTATTAACTCAATATCTGAAAAGAAGAAAAATAACGCTTCTGAAATTGGAGTTTTACGGGAGAAAGGCGGGGGGGGGAGGTGGCAGAAGCTTGGGAAGCAGAAAGACCCTTCCCCCCACCTTCCAGCACTCTGTACGGTGCTCCCACCCACCCACCCCCTGTCAACCTCGTTCTTTCACTCCGTGAAGTACATGACTGGTACAGTTCTCTCCCTTCAGATCGAATACAAAAAAATCAAAAGTAAATTTATCCACGTCCTCCTGAAAGTTGTCTCATTTCGGTGAGTGTCGGTACCTTGGTGAGTGTCGGTACCTTGTTGAGTGTCGGTACCTTGGTGAGTGCCGGTACCTTGGAGAGCGTCGGTACCTTGGTGAGTGCCGGTACCTTGGAGAGCGTCGGTACCTTAGTGAGTGCCGGTATCTTGGTGTATGTCGGTATCTTGGTGTGTGTCGGTACCTCGGTGTGTGTCGGTACCTTGGTGTGTGTCAGTAACTCGGTGAGTGTCGGTACCTCGTTGTGTGTCGGTACCTCGTTGTGTGTCGGTACATCGGTGTGTGTCGGTACCTCGGTGAGTGTCGGTATCTCGGTGAGTGTCGGTACCTCGATGAGTGTCGGTACCTCGATGTGTGTCGGTACTTCGGAGAGTGTCGGTACCTCGATGAGTGTCGGTACCTCGGTGTGTGTCGGTATTTCGGCCTGTGTCGGTACTTCGGAGAGTGTCGGTACCTCGATGAGTGTCGGTACCTCGATGAGTGTCGGTACTTCGGAGAGTGTCGGTACCTCGATGAGTGTCGGTACCTCGATGAGTGTCGGTACCTCGATGAGTGTCGGTACCTCGATGAGTGTCGGTACTTCGGAGAGTGTCGGTACCTCGATGAGTGTCGGTACCTCGGTGTGTGTCGGTACCTCGGCCTGTGTCGGTACTTCGGAGAGTGTCGGTACCTCGATGAGTGTCGGTACCGCGATGTGTGTCAGTACTTCGGAGAGTGTCGGTACCTCGATGAGTGTCGGTACCTCGGTGTGTGTCGGTACCTCGGTGTGTGTCGGTACTTCGGAGATTGTCGGTACCTCGATGAGTGTCGGTACCTCGGTGTGTGTCGGTACCTTGGCCTGTGTCGGTACTTCGGAGAGTGTCGGTACCTCGATGAGTGTCGGTACCTCGATGTTGTCCGTACTTCGGAGAGTGTCGGTACCTCGATGAGTGTCGGTACCTCGGTGTGTGTCGGTACTTCGATGAGTGTCGGTACCTCGATGAGTGTCGGTACCTCGATGAGTGTCGATACCTCGATGTGTGTCGGTACTTCGGAGAGTGTCGGTACCTCGATGAGTGTCGGTACCTCGGTGTGTGTCGGTACCTCGGCCTGTGTCGGTACTTCGGAGAATGTCGGTACCTCGATGAGTGTCGGTACCTCGATGAGTGTCGGTACCTCGATGTGTGTCGGTACTTCGGAGAGTGTCGGTACCTCGATGAGTGTCGGTACCTCGGTGTGTGTCGGTACCTCGGCCTGTGTCGGTACTTCGGAGAGTGTCGGTACCTCGATGAGTGTCGTTACCTCGATGTTGTCGGTACTTCGGAGAGTGTCGGTACCTCGATGAGTGTCGGTACCTCGATGTGTGTCGGTACTTCGGAGAGTGTCGGTACTTCGATGAGTGTCGGTACCTCGATGAGTGTCGGTACCTCGATGTGTGTCGGTACTTCGGAGAGTGTCGGTACCTCGATGAGTGTCGGTACCTCTGTGTGTGTCGGTACCTCGGCCTGTGTCGGTACTTCGGAGAGTGTCGGTACCTCGATGAGTGTCGGTACCTCGATGTGTGTCGGTACTTCGGAGAGTGTCGGTACCTCGATGAGTGTCGGTACCTCGATGTGTGTCGGTACTTCGGAGAGTGTCGGTACCTCGATGAGTGTCGGTATCTCGGTGTGTGTCGGTACCTCGGTGTGTGTCGGTACTTCGGAGAGTGTCGGTACCTCGATGAGTGTCGGTACCTCGATGAGTGTCGGTACCTCGATGAGTGTCGGTACCTCGATGAGTGTCCCGATTTGGAGAGCTTGTCCCCTTTTACTTACCCTGTGGAACATCTTGTTTACCCCAGTACATTTTTTTCTTCTCGTACTTATATATGATAAAAAGTTTCAAAGTGTGTCCCACTCCCACCCCTACTATTCTTAAGTAAAATCCTCAGACAATATTCCACCTAGAAATACACTTTAAGAATTCTAATATTGTTGTAGAATTAAATAAAAGCAACATTACCCCCCCCCCACACACACACCCACACACACACTCCCCGGTTTTTCCTTTTAAATGGATGTGAATGGATGAAAAACAACGACAAGGTTGGGGAAAAAACCCTAAATTAAGAACTCATTCTCAATCAGTTTAATTGCATAAAAATAAAAGGAATAACAAAAAACAATATCAGAATTACACCCGCCAGGGGACAATGGCCTTAGGAAGGAAGGAATATCAGGTCGGCGCATGGTAATTAGTCTTAAGATCATAAACAGATGTAAACATCGGCATTAAACTGGTCAATTGGGTTTTATAATCAGGGACGAAGATATTGTCATATGCTCTATAGGAAAATCACAACCGCACAGGCTTAAGTTCAGAGGCGTAGCGAGGGGTGGGCAAGATGGAAGGGCATCATGCCCCGGGCGCTACTCACAAAAGGTCACCAAATGGTATATTTTACATATGGTATATTTTGAACTGGGGGGGGCGCTAAAAAGGTTTTGTGCCCCGAGCGCGAGCTAAGCTCGCTACGACACTGCTTATAAGTTCAATAAGTTCAATAAAAAATACAGCATTTAATAATCAATATACAATCAATAATTATAATGACCACGATTTCACTCTGCTGTTTTATGTTCGATAGATGTCACTGCGTTTATTGGTAGATGTCATTGTGTTCATTGGTAGATATCAATGTGTTCAATGGTAGATGTCACCATGTTCATTGGCAGATGTTAATATGTTCATTGGTAGGTGTCACCATGTTCATTAGCAGATGTCACCATGTTCGTTGGCAGATGTCACCATGTTCATTTGCAGATGTCAACATGTTCATTGGCAAATGTCACCATGTTCATTGGTAGTTGTAACCGTATTCATTGGTAGAAAAAAAAATTTAATAAGTTTAAAATAAGGTAATAATAAAATGACCGTATTCAAAAAACGGTCATTAAAATATTGAAAACTGGATCTCTTGCGATTCAAAACCCATAAAAAACTTTTTTTTTGGTGTTTTTTTTTTTTCTTTTTTGCGATCCGCTTGTGAGAAAATAACAAATAAAATTGACTAGCTGTACCCTGCAAAACCATTGCATAGAGTTACATCCCCTTATGCTTGATTAGTAGTTATTTTTGGTTTCGGGCAGATCCGATTTTTTCATGATTGTATTTTAAACTGGAATACTGTTGTATTGATTCTTTACTTTCGATTTAACGCAGAACCCAAATCGCTATTATTTTATTATTATTATTCTCGTCTAGAAATTTCAACTTTTGTTTCTGGCAAAAACTTTGAGAAATACTGACGTAGAATATTAACGTCAGCCTTTACTCGAAAAAATCATCTCTGATTCTTATTATAACATAAAAAATATATTGATAATAATAATAATGAAACATAATCATTTTTTTCATTTTTGTGCAATAAAAACATGGCCGCCATCTCGAAGGCAAATAACGACCTGAACAACAAACGATGCTTCACCGATGTTGTCTGTATTTTCCTTCAGGTGTTCATCAAGGAAAGAAATCAAACCCACGCGGCGATTCATCGGTTGGTTCCAATTAATTAGCTCTCTCCCTGATTTTTTTTTTCATCCAGTTATTTTATTATTTACCGTAAGACACGAAATTCATCTGAAAATCTTGTTTTGAAGGAAATGTTACGGCCGTAGGGAGGGTCGCGATCTTCTTCAGAGATGAAGAAGCGAGCTATTTATAGATTCAGACAAAATAACGGTAGACATTATGGGCATAACAAAAGAAAAACCCTTTTTCCCTTTAATTATTTTTTTTTTTTTGTTTAGATATAAAAAAATAAAAACAACAGCAGAATATGTTTGTTGAGGCTCTTATTCGTGCTGGGATCAGTGCATAAAATAATCGGTGCGTGCCTGCGCGTGTGTGTGTCTGATTCTGTGCGTATGACTGTGTCTTTGTGTGATTGCGTGTGTGATTGTATCACGTGAGCGCTCTGGAAAAGGGGCGATAATTGCATTCTTGCTTGAGCGACGCCATGTTTGTTATTGCGTTGCTGTGAATTGAGAGATAATAATACTGAAAAGGGAGGAGAAGAATAAAAAAAAAAGAATAAAAGAGATCAGAGGTCAGGAGGTCAGGGTGGGGGTGATGTTGTGCAGAGTCCGGTGGGGGAAAGGGGACTGGGTGACGCAGAGTCCGGTGTTGAGGAATCGAGGGTGGGGGGAAGTATTTGGAGGAGGAGGAGGCGAGGGGTGTTCCCAGGGGGTACCCAGGGAGTTAACACAATGGCGCCGGGCGGGACACCTTGTGAATGAGCTCTCGGTGTATCGAACTGGAAAAAATCGCGTGTAGCAGGAAGTGTTCTGCAAGCCACGTGACGTTACACAGCATCACGTGATCAGACGGAGAAGGCATTAGTTGATCAAGCAAAACAAATACAAAAAACAAAAACGACTGCCAATATACGTTCTAATGTTATTTTTATGAAATGTTCAGCAAACTACAATGTTCAATAAGGGATTACTGATTGTACAATACTGTTTTATTTTTCAGAAAACAACAATATAGATGATGTATTGTTCGTTCATTTTAGAATAGTAAGTAAATAATTAAGTCCTGGAGTCCTTAGAGCCAGGGTTGGGCACACTTTTCAGAGTCGCGGGCCATACTTGGTTCTCAGATTTGTCCAGCGGGTCGGTTTAAGAGCAAGATGGATGGTGTGCTGTTAGGATCTAATATAATTTTCAATGTAAACGTCAGAGCATACAAAGGCTAGTGCCGTACTTCAATTTGAATCGGGCTGCAGAAAGGATTAAACAGTCTGACGGGCCGGATTTGGCCCATGGGGCCGCAGTGTACCCATAGCTTCTCTAGGATAAAAGTCTGTATTTAAACTATTGTCATGTTTCTAAGTTTATTTTCTATACAGTAAATCCATTTCTTTATGTTACGGTTCATTCTAGTGACAATCGACCTATGAATCAATAAGATCAATAAGGTCTATTGTTGGATGGTCTGCGGTAAAGCCCTGACTGTCGACCTAAAGAGTCTCGTGTTTGATCTCCAATGAGCAGTGGCGCAACCGGGGGGGGGCAGGGGGACTTGAGCCCCCCCAGACCAAATCATCAATACATATTTTACTATATAAAGTTACTAAAAAGACTGTCAGACTGTCTTTTTTCTATTTGTGGGCCCCCCAGCATCTTTTCTATATGTGAGCCCCCCTCCCTAGCATTTTTTTGCTGGTTGCGTCACTGCCAATGAGAACTAAGTAAATGTTGAAAGTTACCTCCTTGTATCCCTCTGGTGCCTCCATGGCTAATGCACCTTCGGATATGGTGGGTATGAAAGAAGGGCCCTACAAATACAGCCTCATATAGCTGTGGTCCCTAACCCTCAGGATGCAGATGGGTTACGGTACTGGTCCGTGGATCAAATGGTACTGGGCCTCCCATAAAAAAAACTTAAAATTATTTACTGTGGTGTATTTCTCTCTGGATAGTGCGACTTTCATTGGACGTTAACCGGGAGCAGAGCAGTATAAATAATCACCGCCCCCCCCCACACACACCCACCGGACCGCGGTGAAATTATCAAACGTCGACCGGTCCGCGGATAGAAAACGGTCGGGGGACCACTGCTGAATAGGATATAAACATCTTATCCTTTCAGGGACTTCAAAGATAAACCTCATTCTTATAGAGACCTCGCAGATAAACATCACATCTTTACAGAGATTTCACAGATTGTCTAGAGCAGAGACACGCCTACTTCACCTGTGCTTTGGGTTTTTTTTTTCTGGTTTTAAATTCCCCCCCCCCCCCCAATCTCTCTCTATAGACCATGAAAATGTAACCGGTTTTACATTCCAATAATTTCGGTTACTCTTCACAACCACGTTTTGCTTTTATTCAACAAATAATTAAAAAGAATAATAAAAGAAAAGATAAAGATTGATACTTTGAAAACAAAAATAACAACTGACGTTGTAGACATTTTTTGTCCGCTTTACATCAGTGAGCGTGTGACGCACAATGATATCACTGCGGACAAAATTTTTTTTTTTTATATTTGTGTGTTGAAAGCCTTTTTTTCATTGATTGTGTCATTAACTGTCAACATGTCAATAACTGTTGTTTTTTTTTTTTTGGAATTTTTATTTTTGGAAGTCTTATCGATATTTTATGTCAAAAATTTGCATTCATAAAAGGAAAAGGGCGAAAATAAAAGGAAAAATTAAAATGTCAATTTCGTCTTTCTTTTTTTTTATTACGTAATTGACACATTGTGACATTGTTGTGTCAAAAATAAAAATTTCAATGATCTTTTTATAACACTCCAGTTGTTGAAATGTTGCACTCTGATCTACACTCAAGCCGAGTTCAGTACATTACAGTACAGTTCAATCAAAAATAAAAATTTCAATGATCTTTTTATAACACTCCAGTTGTTGAAATGTTGCACTCTGATCTATACTCAAGCCAAGTTCAGTACATTACAGTACAGTTCAATACAGGCCACAGGGGCTAGTCTGGCATAACTTGAGAATCCCACTTGCGGTACTTCATATGAAATAAATTACTATAAAGGTTCTCACTCTAAAACAGCAAGATTTATTGAAATGAAAAAAACTACTGAAACAATATTATATATATATATATATATATATATATATATATATATATATATATATATATATATATATATATAAACGATTCATTCCAAGCCGAACTATACTCTTCGAAAAGTTACATTTTGCCTAATATGGTATTAAGCCAGAAACTATTGGAAAATACAAATCGGAGTAAAAGCAATTATTATTTAAATAATAAATAACATAAAATAAATATAATAGATTTAGTTGAGAGGAAACTTTAGAATCCTGGAATCTGGTACGGACTAGAATATTTAAAAAAAAAAGGAAAATCCGAAAATGGCGTCTTTCATTCTGACGGGATATTGTCTGACACTTACATTCATAAATCCGTTAAGGAAGAGATCTAGCCCTTGACCTTTGAACTCAAACGTCTGACTGGATATGAGGATACATTTGTGTGTCGTACATTCAACACACCTTCCACAATACCAAGGAAGGAGTGTAAACTAGATCAGGGGGTGGGCAAGATTTTTTGAGCAGCGAGTGGAAACGGGTTCTCAAATTTGGTGTGAAAGAGCGGATAGAGGCGAGTTTGGGTCAAATCAAACAGCTTTGTGGGCCGTTTTCGGACCGTTTTCGGGTTATAATTTGCCAAAGTCTGCGCTAGATCATCTTTTAGATAAAGGACTATAAGATTGTCAACAATAGCCACTGTTGCTAATTATTGAACCCATCACCAGCGGTGCTAATTATTGAACCCATCACCAGCGGTGCTAATTATTGAACCCATCACCAGCGGTGCTAATTATCGAACCCATCATCAGCGGTGCTAATTATTGAGCCCATCACCAGCGGTGCTAATACTTGAACATGCCGCCCCCATGTTGGTTCCAAATAACGTGCCAAGTTACCCCAGCCCATTTCAATATCAGCCCGTAAAGTTATAATGCTAACTTTATATACGTTTTTAGAGCATTTTCGAAAAAAAAATGCTCTATTGTCCCCGTTTTGTCTGTCTGTCTGTCTGTCTGTGCGTCATCACCCTAGATCTCAACAACCATAAGTCCTAGACCCATGACTCATTTTGTAGGTCTTGGCTTGCCAAGTGTACATCAAAAGTCCATTTTGCGATCTGACCTCTGAGGGCCGAAAAAAAGTGGCGTTTTAAGTACCGTTTTTGCTTATATTTTAAATATAAATAATAAAAGCTAATCAAAAGGGCGTATTCATTATTTATTTTTATAACAGTTAATCATGATGATTACTTCCCTCTCTATTTATCAAAATTCAGCAAAATCTATGGCTGTCACCCGGGAAAAAAATACGGATTTCGTCCGGCGCAACCGAAAATGCTCTAAAATGTCCTTTGTCCGAAACGGAAAAGACTTAAATTGCTTGTCTCTCTCCTCAGACCCTCTCCCCATCCCCCATCGAACTATGGAGCTGGATACCACTTCTATGACAACTAACATATTATATGTATGGCTGGACGGCAGCTTAGGAACAGGCGGAACATATGCTAAGATAATGAGATGAACTAAAAAAAACCCTCATTGCAAAGTTTGGGTGCGGTCCCCACTAGCCGTCAGCCTAAATTGAAGTTCCCATATGTTGACAGATGCCGGGGGCACTATGAGACTCGGACTCGATTCGAGTACAACGGCAGCCCCAATTTTTTAAGGAGAATGTTAGATTTTAAAAGAGTTTCTTTACAAAATAAGAATAAACGGCATAATAATTTAAGGAAACTCAAAAATTGTTCCCTTTAATCTACTAAAAAATATCATTTCCTTTCTTTTAAAATGTAGTTTTAACCTTTATTCCAGAAAAGTTAGTTGCGAATGAAAACAAACTCAATCCGATAAAAAAAACCATAGGAAAATTCTAATTTGGCTCTCACCAAAGTTTGCATTTTTTTTTTGTGTGAGCCAGACTTTCATCATGCCAGATTGTCACAAAGTCATTTTTATTTTTTTTTTATTTTTGCCTTTTCATCTTTTGGTACAGATCAAGATTGGGACAAGAGCCTCATCTCAGAAACATGAAACATTATGCAAATTGAGATCCAGGTTATAAATAGCCGGGATTATTCTATTGAGGACAGCAAGAGAAGACGACCTCATGCAACACGAACGCGTTTAATTCCCCCTTGTCAGATAATATAGGAAGTGTGTGTGTGTGAAAGAGAGAGAGAGAGTATGTGTGTGTGTGTGGGTGTGTGTAGAATATACGGCGATGGAAATTGATATAAATTAGAGAGATACATTTGTATTTTTGTTTGTTTCTGCCTGTCTGTCCATACTATCATAAAAACCTACACTCATACACCAAGACACATTTTTTATGACTGACTAAGAACGTGCTGGCCTCATCCTGGGCCCTTTGGGCTGGGATTGGGTTGACATTGTAGACCATTTTTTTTAAAATGTCACTTGCTTCTGTGAAATGTAAGTAGCATTGAACTCGTTCACTCTATAACTTTTGACCTTTAAATAAGCTAATTACATTAAATTAAAAAAAAATAGTTGAAAACCTATTAAAACCGTCAAAATCGACAGAAACACAACTTGTCTGGTTTATGGTTTTATTGCTGATCATGGGCGCCTATTTACCCATCATTAGCCAGACACTCACACAGTTAATGTCTTAACATCTCTGTGTGTCTGTCATACACTGTGTGTTGAAGTCTTTCAATTTATCTCTTGCTGTCACAATGTATTTCGTTTTACACAACGTGTGTCTCTGATGTACAGACAGTGTGTCTCTGATTCACACAAAGTTGGTCTTAGATTCACACAAAGTATGTATCTGATTCACACAAAGTCGGTCTCTCATTTACACAAAGTCTATCTCTGATTTACACAAAGTCCGTCTCTGATTTACGCAAGCACACACACACACACACACACACACACACTTTCTTCCTTCTGTCTTTCAGGGTTCACCACTTACTATTTTTTTAAATTTCACCCCTTCCCTATTTATGTCTGTCCGTCTGTTCGACCTTCATTCTTTCTCTCTCTCCGAATGTACTTTCTCTCTCTCTATCTTCGAATTTTCTTTCTCTCTCTGTCTCTCGCTCTCTCTCTCTCTATCTATCTATCTATCTATCTATCTATCTATCTATCTATCTATCTATCTATCTGTATGTCTATCTATCTATCTATCTATCTATCTATCATTCTTTCTTTCTGTCTCCCCCATCGCCTCCCGCCACGAGTCCACGACACAAAGTTACACATAAAATGATATTGTAATCTGGTACTAAAACTTTCATAACAAAAAAAAAAACCTGAAGCCATATAAATAATAATAAATGTAATGATATTGAGATACAAAGACCCATTTATGACCCTTTTCACTAGTACATCACGCAAGAATAATTTTCATTTGTATCTGCAGCTAGAATTGTTTATTTTATTGAAGATACAGCACCCACAGATTGAACTACATCATTGAAGATTCAACACCCAATGATCGAACTACATCATTGAAGATTCAACACCCAATGATCAAACTACATCTTTGAAGATTCAACACCCAATGATCGAACTACATCATTGAAGATTCAACACCAAATGATCGAACTACATCTTTGAAGATTCAACACCCAATGATCGAACTACATCATTGAAGATTCAACACCAAATGATCGAACTACATCTTTGAAGATTCAACACCCAATGATCGAACTACATCATTGAAGATTCAACATCCAATTATCGAACTACATCATTGAAGATTCAACACCCAATGATCGAACTACATCATTGGGAATTCATCACCAACAGATCCAACTTTTACTTTAATAATAACAGAACAGTTTTAAATAAAAAATACACACAAGATACTGGGCTGCTGTTAAAATAGAATGACTGAAAATAATACTTTGAATTATTTAGGACATGACATCTAGGACTAAGTGTATTGTATGAAGAACCATACGGCGTGAAAGCCGCTTAAAAGAAATATATAAAAACTCATTCCCAGAATAAAATATCCCAGGCGTCGAATATTTTAAAACAAAAATAAAAAATTCCGATAAATTAATAAGAAACCAATAATAAAACGGCTTTTTATATTTTTATGTTGGGGATAGCAGCAAAAAAACCAATTTGAGCGGAGTTTTCTTTTCTCAAAAAATTAAATAAATATCTTGCCTACATTTTTTTTTTAAAATAACAATGGGACAGAAAAATAGAAGCTGGAGAAGGATCGGTATGTGACATGAGATAATTGGATAATTTTGTAAAACTAGATTATATTATCAGTTATTGGAAGTGTGGACTGTAATGATTGCTTTGTTTGAGAAATATATTTCTATGTTTTCTGTTGTTCTTCATTTTTCATTCTTCTGTTATTCCATTTTTTTTTTATTTTTAAATGCTTTATTTTACTTCTGATAAAAAATGTAAACTTGTTTTTTTTTTTAATTATCAGTTTATATTACAATATTTTTAATCAGTGTATCTAAAACTAAATAATATTTAGTTGTAACACTAGTAAAAGTGTGTTTAGATTTTTGTAATTTTTATAGCTGTATCTATCTATCTATCTATCTATCTATCTATCTATCTATCTATCTATCTATCTATCTATCTATCTATCTATCTATCTATCTATCTATATATGTATATATATATATATATGTATATATATATGTATATATATATATATATGTATATATATATGTATATATATATGTATATATATATATATATATATATATATGTATATGTATATAAAACAAGAGAAATATATTTACTGAAATTTAATTACAAAAAAAATATATTTATACTCACGTCTGTTATAAGAATTTGAAACTCTACACTTGCTCCTTCATTATTAGAAAACTTTTTATTTTATTACTTTCCAGGCAAGCTAGCTTCTGATGAATTACTTCTAGACATTTTCCTTCGAAATTATTCCGAAGAAATTATTTTAAATAAAGAATAACGTTGATTGCGTTGTATGTAGATCCGGGAGCCGGAGATCAATTGATTGAAAATTGTTGAGGGTGGGGGGAGATCATTAAAAATAATTGTAGATCCACTAATACAAAGTAGATAAATATAGATAACTAGCAGACGTCTGTAGAGGTATTATGGAGGGAAACATAGAATAAATGCATAATCTTCTGATGTACTCACATAGCGATGCCAACTTTAGATGTACAGTAATGTGAGGGGGGGGTACGTTCAATAGGAAAAGAGTTTGTTTAGTGGTTCGCACAGCAGATATAATTCTGTTGTTGTCATGGTAACATATGTAAATAACATGATAGATGGTTGCGGTCCGGGGGGGGGCGGTTACTGGCGGGAAAAAAATGTATACAACAAAAGTATGTACATTTTTTTATCATGGTCGATGCACCGAACTGTCCGAAAGTCTCACGGCCAGGTTGCACGACTCTCGGACCTGGTTCAGGACGTTGTGGTTGGCGTAGGACGTGTTGAGGGCCCGGGTGGTCGGGTCGGAGGTGGCGTCGCAGGGGATGCGGTCGAGGCGCAACAGTTTTTTGAAAGCCGTGCGAAAGTCCCGGTTGAAGTAGGCGTAGATGATGGGGTTGAGGCACGAGTTGAAGTAGCCCACCCAGAACAGGACGGAGCCGAGGATGGCCGGGTAGGGGCACACCTCCCTGCACATGGTCGTCACCACGTACCAGGTGAAGAAGGGCAAGAAGCACAGGATGAACGCCCCCATGATGATCCCCAGAGTCTTCGCCGCCTTGTGCTCCCGCTTCATCCGCCTCCGCTCCGATCTGTGGGCGTCGCCGTCGAGGGACACGCCGTTACCGTTCCTGAGATCGGAGTAGTGCATGTACAGCGTCGAGGTCTGTATCATCTTCTCCTGCTTACGGGCCTCCATGAAGATCCGGGCGTAGAGGCACACCATGATGAAGCACGGGATCCAAAACGAGACGCTGGAGGAGACGCCCGCGTAGATCTTGTTCACGATGAACGGGCACGAGTCCGGCTCCTGGACGAGCGCCTGCATGTTCTCCTCCGTGGTGTACAGCTGCGAGTACACGGGGATGTAGGAGATGAGGATGGAGGAGACCCACGTGACCCCGAGCATGCACAGCGTCCGCGACTGGGTCATCTTGGTCTCGTACTGGAGAGGGTGCAGTATGGCGATGTACCTGTCGATGCTGATGCAGCAGAGGTGCAGGATGGAGGCGGTGCTGAAGAGCACGTCGTTGGCGTTGAAGATGTCGCACATGGTCCGACCGAAGACCCACTTTCCGGAGATCTCCATGCTGGCGTTGAACGGCATAACGAGGATGGCAACCAGCAGGTCCGCGAACGCCAAGGACACGATGAAAAAATTCGTGATCCCCCGGAGCCTCTCGAAACGGAGAACGCTGCTGATCACGAGGACGTTCCCGAAGATGGCCCCGACCATAATGGCCGCCATGGCCATGCCCCGAAGGACGAGCCCGACGGCAGACAACGAGCTCACATTCGGATCGATTTCGGATGCGGTAGAGTTCACATCCGACAGACTGCCGTTCATGCTGAGTCCAACAGTGTCGCTCCTCGCATCTGATCCGGTCCGTAATGAAGACGAAGACGAAATCCCCACCGCGAGAATCAGGTCCGTCTCCGTGAACCGGGCGGAGTGTAAAAAGCTGTTCAACCTGAGGACAGGGGCCCGGCTGTGGTAGCCGCCCTCTCTCCTCGTTTTTATGACATTGAGGTTCATTGAATTTCTCCTCCCCCTCCTCGTCAGTCCAAGTGAAAAAACGCGTGTCGGGTTCCGAACAAGCACCGATTCCAGGAAAATAACAAAAAAAATAAAGTCATCAGAATTTCCCGTTATATTTTTAACACGCTATAAATAGAACTGGTGACAAGATTCATTGTACTGATATCCTTAATATTGGCGTTTCTTAATAGCTGCCCAAGTTACTGAAAACTGCATCTTCTCCTCCTCCTCCTCCACTTGCTGGGTGTGAAGGAAGCTCCTGCGATGAAACAAGGTGGGGAACCGCTGTAGTTAATCCATCACTGAATTATAAATATATATATATATATATATATCTCCGTCGGAGCCGAAGTGAAAGTGAGGAGTGGGGGAGTGACTCGCGGGTGTGGGTGGGAGGGTAGGTGGGGGGTGGGTGGAGCGGGTTCCTGATAATTGCCTCATTCGCCGGCACTAAACAGCCAATTGTGGCATGAATGGCGGGGGTCTGACACCACACTGACAGTCACTGGTGAACTGGCCGCACGCGAAATGATGAAAGAATAAAAGAGAGAGAGAGGAAGGGGGAAGGAGGGGAGAAACTGTCATCGTGACGAAGGTGGTCGCAGCAGCTTAAGGGAAGCTGTTGGGGAAAGGGCACTTAATGTGTGGTGTGTGTGTGTGTGTGTGGAAGTGGGAGAGGGGGGTTAAAATCAAAAAGTTGTAGCGCGATGGATTAAATAAGAGAAAAACAAATGCCTAAGCAGCCTGAGGAGATATTTGGTGGCAAGGTGTGTCTCCTCACTTTAACAGCGCCCCGCTACTTACTTCGACCTCCACCCCTCCTCCTCCACCCCTCCCCCGTCTCTGCCAGCGTCAGCAGCGTTCTGCGACACCACCACTACCAGGCAGCAGGGGGGGGGGGGGGGCAGCGTCACTACCAATAAATTTCACTCACAGAGGATTTATAACCCGCTACCGTCTTGGGGGTGAACCAAAACTGTACTTGGGTCTGACGACTAAGGGGACGGACACAGGAGGAGAGAGAAAACTAGCGCGCACAGTTGGGATGAAACAGTCGAAGTTATCAGCTCTTGGATCCAACCAACAAGCTTGTGTACAGAAATGTCGATGTTAGCATACAGTAGTTGTTTTTTTTTTTCCTTGCCAGAAAAAAATCTTTCTCAATGCAAAGTGTTGTTGCATTTTGAAGAGTTGACAATTTAATTAGCTAATTACACACACACACACACACACACATATATATATATATATACCTATAAGAGGCATTTGCTGTCTGTCTGTCTGTCTGTCTGTCTGTTCCCTTATAACTCAAGATCCAGATAACCAAATAATGTGAAATTTGTTACACATACACATAATTACATGGGGAAGGTTATAGGACAGGTTTCGTTTCATCTCGATGGGTAGTTTAATTGTAATTATTTTTTTTTTATTTTAGTATTTTACTATATTAAAGTAATCTCGACGGCGCCATAAATAAAATTCCTCTGTGACGTCATTTCCCGATTCGAATAGAACTTGCGCGCTGGTGCTGGATTGTGCCTTTGTGATGCAAAGAATTGTTGTTGTTTTTTCATGCTCCCTGATTTGTACAGTTTGATGAAGATAAAGGAATGAAGAAGGATTTTAGAAGAAGTGTGAAGCCATAATAATAAGTATATATATATATATATATATATATATATATATATAGAGAGAGAGAGAGAGAGAGAGAAAGAGAGAGAGAGAGAGGGATAGGGAGGGAGAGAGATAAAGAGAGAGAGAGAGGGGGGCAGGAAGAGAGAGAGAGGAAAGGAGGGTAGGAGGGAGGGAAGGGAGGGGGAGAGAGAAGGGAGGGGGATGGACAGGGGGGAGAAAAGGAGGGGAGAGAGGGAGAGGGGGGGAGAGGGAGATGGGAGAGGGAGTAGGGGGAGGTGGAGAGAGAAAGGAAGGGAGGGAGAGAGGGGGTAGGGGAGGGAGAGAGAGGGGGAGGGAGGGAGAGAGAGAGGGTGGGGGAGAGAGGGAGGGAGAGAGAGATAAAGAGTGAGGGGGCAGGGAGGGAGAGAGGGAATGAGGGAGCGAGGAAGGGGGGAGAGAGGTGGAAAGGGGGAGGGAGGGAGAAAAGGGGGAGAGAGGGAGATGGGAGAGGGAGCAGGGGGGAGAGGGAGATGGGAGAGGGAGTAGGGGAGAGAGAGGGAGGGAGGGAGGGAGAGGGGGTGGGAGAGAGGGAGGGAGAGAGATAAAGAGTGAGGGGGCAGGGAGGGAGAGAGAGAGGGAATGAGGGAGGGAGGAAGGGAGAGAGAGGGGGAGGGAGAGAGAGGTGGAGAGGGGAGGGAGAAAAGGGGCAGAGAGGGAGATGGGAGAGGGAGCAGGTGGGAGAGGGAGATGGGAGAGGGAGTAGGGGGAGATGGAGAGAGAAAGGAAGGGAGGGAGAGAGCGGGTAGGGAGAGAGAGAGGGGAGGGAGGGCGAGAGGTGGAAAGGGGAGGGAGGGAGAAAGGAGGGAGAGAGGGGTTAGGGAGGGAGAGAGGGGAGGGAAGGAGAGAGGGAGGATGGACGTTGGAAGAGAAGGAGGGGGAGAGAGGAGAGAGGGAGATGGGAGAGAGATGGGAGAGAGGGAGGGAGAGGGATGGAAAGGGAGAGAGGGGTAGGGAGGGAGGGAGAGAGAGAGGAAGGGAGAGAGGGGGTAGGGAGAAAACAGAAGGTAAACAGAAAATCTTATTTTAAACCCGGGCAAAGCCGGGTGCTTGCAACTAGTATATCTATACTTATAAGACGCATTTGTTGTCTGTCTGTCTGTCTGTCTGTCTGTTCCCTTATAACTCAAGATCCAGACAAACAAATAATGTGAAATTTGTTATACATACACATAATTACATGGGGAAGGTTATAGGACAGGTTTCGTTTCATATCGATGGGTAGTTTAATTGTAATTAATTTTTTTTTATTTTAGTATTTTACTATATTAAAGTAATCTCGACGGCGCCATAAATAAAATTCCTCTGTGACGCCATTTCCCTATGATCGAATAGAACTTGCGCGCTGGTGCTATATTGTGCCTTTGTGATGCAAAGAATTGTTGATGTTTTTTCATGCTCTCTGATGTGTACAGTTTGAGGAAGGTAAAGGAATGAAGAAGGATTTTAGAAGAAGTGTGAAACCATAATAATAAGGATATATATATATAGAGAGAGAGGGGGGGGGAGGGAGAGAGAGATAAAGAGACAGAGAGGGGGGCAGGGGGGAGAGGAAAGGAAGGTAGGAGGGAGGGCGGGAAGGGAGAGAGAGGAGGGAGGGAGTGGACAGGGGGAGAAAAGGAGAGGGAGAGAGAGGGAGATGGGAGAGGGAATAGGGGGAGAGGGAGCAGGGGGGAGAGGGAGAGAGAAAGGAAGGGAGGGAGAGAGGGGGTAGGGAGGGAGAGAGGGAGGGAGGGAGAGAGGGAGGGAGAGAGATGAAAAGTGAGGGGGGCAGGGAGGGAGAGAGAGGGAATGAGGGAGGGAGGAAGGGGGAGAGATGGGGGGAGGGAGGGAGAGAGAGAGGTGGAAAGGGGAGGGAGGGAGAAAGGAGGGAGAGAGGGGGTTAAGGAGGGAGAGAGAGGGGGAGGGAAGGAGAGAGGGAGAGGATGGGAGAAATGGGAGGAAGAGATAAAGAGAAAGAGGGGGCAGGGAGGGAGAGAGAGGGAAGGAGGAGGGAGGAGGATGGACGGGGGAGAGAAGGAGGGGGAGAGGGGAGAGAGGGAGATGGGAGAGGGACGGGAGAGAGATTTGAGGAGAGGGAGGGAGGGAGAAAGGGAGGGAGGGAAAGGGAAAGAGCGGGAGGGAGGGAGGGAGAGAGAGAGGAAGGGAGTGAGGGGGTAGGGAGAAAACAGAAGGTAAACAGAAAACCTTATTTTAAACCCGGGCAAAGCCGGGTACTTGCAACTAGTATATATATATATATATATATATATATATATATATATATATATATATATATATATAGTTACAATGATTTTAGCAAGTTAAGAAGAGTACGAGTTAATAACGGTGTCCATACATTTATATGGTTTTTAATGGTCGTCTTGATTCTTGTGATGAGGGCCATCTCCCCCTAACCCCCCCCCCCCACCGCCCCGTGTAAATGACGCTCCAGTAGCGTCTAAGTCTATGAATATGTATTCAAATCATCGATTCAGCATTTGCTAACAGGGTGATCCTATATTACAATAACCTTGGACTCGTGTCGTCTGTCATTTTAATGGATGCAGCAGTGGTCGCAGCAGTGTTACCAAAGTAGGTTAGCGTTGTTGCATCGCTGCCGGCTGTAGTAATGCTACTGGTCAGTCCTACGGTATGTCAGCTTGTGGAGTTACCGTTGATGGTAATTTTTTTTAATAGTACAATGTTCATGCAATAGTAATGGAAGCACCACGATAATGTTCAAGTTTCAACAACGAAATGTCTACAAAAAGACAGCGTTGACTAAATGGGACTCGAACATATGGCAAACATCAGTACGAATGACAAGTTTATCTCTTAGATCCCATAAACCAACTAATGGGACAGGTTTTGTGACCTTCTTCCCCGCCACAGCCAATAGTGCAATGACCATGGAGACATTAAGTAGAAACAACAGGCTATTAACCATGATCTGCAAAATTCCGTTTTGTCCTCACCGGGGATCGAACAAGGGACCCTCATGTCGACAGTTACCTGGTTTACACCGCTATGCCATTCGTCCCCTTATAACAATCGTTATCACAGTCCATACACATCACCTTTTACCTAACTTTATTTTTTTTTAAATAATCACCCTATCTTCAACTTACGCCATAACATTAGTGGACATCTTGAATCCACTTTTACCTTTATTCATTTTCTGAGTCTAGAACTTTCCAACATCCTTACTGTACATAAGACACACCAAATGACATATTAAAAGGTAAACTAGACACGTAAATTGAATTGAACATTCATCACATGTACTGTGGTACTCGTCAAAGAATAAATTCCCAGCGTGTCTAATAGGCCAGAGATTTCTCCTCGAGATTTGATTAAGATTGCCGGCTAGGATAATTAGTTTTCATCAGCTGTTCCTATTTTCATTATCGATTTTTAAATTAAAGCCGCATAAAAATTAACCTACTTTTTTTCCCCCTGTAATTGACAACACGCTATTAATATTTTGTTTAATGTCATTTTTTTTTATAATGATTAATAATAAAAATTCTTGATTTGACAAAATCGTGAGCTAAATATAAACAAAAAAAAAGGGTGGGGGTGGGGGGTGTTAAACTGGCACATTTTCTAAAACTTGTGTTGAATTAAGTATTAATTAATATCACCAGCGTTTAGTTGGGAGGGTGAATGGAAGACGGAGGGGGGGGGGAGAAAGGGCGGGGGAGGCGGGGGGATTTAACAAAATGGAAAGATGGGCGTGTTTTTTTTTAATTAATCAATAACAGGGGCGTCGTTATGAAGTTGGGGAGTAGTAAAGGGCGAAACGTTTTTAATGGGCGACATGCCGATAAAGACAGATTGTGTGGCCAACAAAAAATGGATCACGTCACAGGCGGGGGACGGATGGTCGTGTGGTAAAGCACTCGACTGTCGACCTGAGGGTACTTGGTTCGATCTCCGGTGAGGACCATTGGCTTAAGTCCCCGCTATGTCTCCCGTGGTGTCTCCATGGTCATTGCACTATCGGCTATGGTGAGGATGAAAAAAGGGTACCATAAGTCCCATAAGTGGTTTATAGGATCTAAGAGATTTCATCTCATCCTTACAGGAACTTCACAAGCAGTCTTAAAGCTGGCTAATTGTGCTGGTCCTACCTACCAATACTAATTTAGCGACACGCCTGATGAGAATTTTGTTTTGTAGACTTATCATTTTGACTATTGGTCAGTTCATTTTTGAACATCAGGATCAATGCTACCATCTGATTACTCGATACACGCAGTGCCGATGACCAATTAAAAAGGTAACCAGTAGTTCACAAACTAATGGGATCATATCAGTCCAACGATTTCTTTCACACAACCTGCTATTTGTTTTCAACTTAATTCATGCCCTTTTTACTTTCATTTATTCCTCATTTGTCCTAAGTGAACATTAAACATAAATATGCAGGGTTATGTAAATAAATGGTTAAAATGCACAATACATACATACAAGCGATTTGAACTCTGCGTTAAATCGAAAGTAAAGAATTAATGCAACAGTATTCCAGTTTAAAATACAATCATGAAAAAATCGGATCTACCCGAAAACCAAAAAAAATAACCTAGCCTACAGATGAAGCTTAAGGGGATATAACTCTATGCAAAGGTTTTTGCAGGGTACAGCTAAGTACATACATATAAATCAATCATACCAATGCATGGAATTAAAAAAAATAAAACAGTCAGAGGTTTTAAAACAAACACAACATAAAAATAAAAATCTAAAGAATTCACTCACGCAAGATGCATACAATAAGTAAAACTACAAGTTACATGAAAATAGAACACAGAGAAATGTTAGCATTGTTTCTTCTGGTACTTCACGTCATCGGTCAATATGCTGATCACTGCATTGTCCACTGTGATTATTGTCCCGAAGCACGGAATCTGTGGATTAGTTCTCCCCCCCCCCTCTTCCATCCCCAAACTCAGAATCTGTTACGTCATCCAGAGCCACTAAACATCTTGATTGGCACATTCCTGAATTGTTGTTTTTTTAAGGATTTAGTTTACTCTTTCTTTACTGACCAGTTTACAGCAGACTCGTTACTTACCAGTTTACAGCAGGCTATTTACTTACCAGTTTACAACAAACTATTTACTGACCAGTTTACAGCAGACTATTTACTTACCAGTTTACAACAGACTATTTAATGACCAGTTTACAGCAGTCTCTTTAATTTGCACTCATATACTAATGGGAGTCTACAAATTATCAAGACGACAGCATACATCGTCTGCTGCAGCAAGCAATAAGTAGAGACAGGAAACGGTGACATGTGTGGTCAGTTTAAAGTGGTTCCAAAGACCACTACTAATACAGACCTGACATCTACATGTGTGGCCCCGTTAAAGTAGCTATCAAGACCACTAAAGCAGATGTGAGGATTATTGTTAAAAATCAAAGGAAACACTCTAATTTTAAAGAACAAAGAGACCAAATGCATGTAAGCCGTTTTAGTACTAACCATGGCCGTTCTTAAGTATTTGGGGGGGGGGGGGGGCTTGCAGAGGCTTCTAGTCATGTTTGGGGGCAGATGCCTATGGAGATGTTTGAGGGTCCAAGGAGAGATTTCTGGAAATGTTGGGGGCCCTAGGAGAGATTTTTGGAAATGTTGGGGGCCCTAGGAGAGATTTCTGGAAATGTTGGGGGCCCTAGGAGAGATTTCTGGAAATGTTGGGGGCCCTACCGGAGACTTCTACAGATGCTTGGTGGAAAGCCAGAGACTTGGTCATCGGCACTGCGTATATCGTTGGTAGCATTGGTCCTGATTTCCGAAAATGGACTGACTGTGGTTCAGCCAATGACCAGCAGTCAAAGAAATAACTCTAAAATGTTTGTTCTCATCACAGGTGTATACTAAATTAATATTAGTAGGTAGCACCAGCACAATTAGTCAGCTTTAAGACTGTCACATGATTCAA
This sequence comes from Bulinus truncatus, assembly GCA_021962125.1. NCBI lineage: Eukaryota > Metazoa > Mollusca > Gastropoda > Planorbidae > Bulinus > Bulinus truncatus. The sequence continues at coordinate 18,492,900 of JAGDYQ010000002.1, forward strand.
TTTTCCGGAGATGTTTGGTGGGGGGGCCCTAGCCGGAACTTCTGGAAATGTTTGGGGTGGGGGCCCCTTGGCGGAGACTTCTGGAGATGTTTGGGGTGGGGACCCTAACCAGAGACTTTTGGAGGTGTTTGGGGTCCACAGGCGGAGACTTCTAGACTTTTCAGGGGGTCCAAAGCTCAGACTTCGAGTTATATTTAAAAGGTTATAAGCAGAAACTGCTTACAGTTGTTTGAAGGGCAATATGCGAAAATACCTGAAGGGACCCTATTACCATCCTGGTCAACGAGAATTTATGTGTGCAGGGGACCCCATTGGCTGTCTAGGTCCTGCGCAGGTGCATAGATTGTATATCCATAGCTCTGATGCTAACATAAACAACAACAACAACAACAAATAAGAAAGCCATTGACAACAAAATCTAATGTAATATTGGTCCACATTCATTATTTCTGATTTAGTCATCTCCAGGTTTAAGTAGCTGATAATCACAGTAATACAGTACAAAATGTACTTAAAGGTCGTGTTATATTTGCTTACAGTGCAGTCGAATCTCGTTAAATCTCATGTCTTGCGCGCGCACCTATTTAGTGCACAATAAGGGGCAGAGTACTCTTATTTTCTTTTCTTTTGTAAACATTCAACGCTCAGCTAGCCATTGTTTTTTTTTTAAGTTTTATTACTGCTGGAGTTGACGAGTGCAGCCACCGCGTCATTTCCCAAATTTAAAATAAATTGATCGATTACATTTCAAGATCGATACCGTTACCGATTACCTATCAGGCTAGTCATCACGTCTCGGACACCGTCGTCTCTTTGCCTGACTACATTGTTTACTCGAACAATAAAATGACATAAAAAGTCGATTAGGGTAAAGTTATGATGACCTTTCTACTGAAGAATTTGTTATGACTGGGTTAAATGCAGGCCCGTAGCTTGTCGGGGGGGGCAGGGGGGCCGGGCCCTCCCCCTGCGTTTTGTCTGTCCCTCCCCCGCTTATTTTTTCTACTTAGTAAAATGTATTACCTACCCCCCCCTCCTGCTATTGCCTGGCCCCTGCTGTAGAATGTCTGGCCCCTCCTGTAGAATTTTCTCGCTACGGGGCTGGTTAACTGGGAGGACGGCGATGAAACAATATCCCACAAATATTGTTGGGGCATACATTTTAAAATTAACTAAAATCAACAATGACAAATATCTTGTACTAGCTGCACCCTGCAAAACCTTTGCATAGAGTTATATCCCCTTAGGTTTGATCAGTTGGCTAGGTTTTTTTTTCGGTTTCGGGAAGATCCGATTTTTTCATGATTGTATTTTAAACTGGAATACTGTTGTAATAATCCTTTACTTTCGATTTAACTCAGAACCCAAATCGCTATTATATTATTAGATTATTCATCCTACAAACTTCCTTAAAGTCTACGATGGGATTACAAAGGACATTCAAGTTTATTTATAGGTGACACTTTTTTTTTTTTACCGTTCATTTGGTACCAACCAAAATTTTTTAAACAATTTTTTTTATTACTGATCACTTATTACGTGATGAAGTTTTTTTTCAAACTGATAACATTCAACCCTCCACTGACTTGAATCTCGTCATTTTCCAATAGCCATGGTATGAGCAAGGCCTTTCATACTTTTTAGGGCCCTAAAGGTTTATTTGGTGAAATTGGGGGGGGGGCGCTAGAATAATGAGTTTTTTTTATTGTTGTTATTTTATTTACTTTTAAGGAAATTTAAATTTAAAAAAAATGGTTTAGGTTTATTTATTTTTTAAAATTAATTATTTAAACCCTGACTATTTACTGTTACTGACAGTTTCACCGGGAGTTCTATTGAATATAACTTTGAACTGTCGAAGATTCTAAAATTCCAATCAATAAACTGACAACCATTTGGGGGGCTGCCAATAGGGTAGGATCGATTTAAACACTTTGCCTGTCACAATAAAACTTTCGAAATGTAAAGATATGTATAGATATTTCATTATTTCACAATAACAAAACGATATCTCCGGCCGGCTGAATCGGTTCGCCTGACCCCCCCCCCATCCCCCGGAGCCCCGACTACGGAATGGCCCTATAAAACGTCAGACATGTCTTATTATTTTCCATGTATCACTTTTTATGATGAGCAGCAAATCCCGATTCTTCTGCGCCACGGAATGTATGAAAAAAAGAGCATAAAGTGTCGGTGCAAGTAAACTGTGAGTGTCTGGGGGGCTAGGGCTATACTGGCCGTAGTCCGCCTCTGGCAAGGTAGAGGAACTAGTTGGAATAGTGAGATGGTAGAAGTCAGAAGTGCCCCCGATTTGTCAGGGAGCAGAAACGTAACAAGGGTGCTGTGTGCTGTGGGGTAGCACGGGCGCCGAGCTAGAAAGGGGGCACCGAAAGAGCGCTGTTAAATGCATACATAAACATGCATACATGATAAAGAATATTCATAAAAAGAAAGAATATGAGCCAGGGTAAACATACATCGACAGCTGACAGTTGACAGATTGAAACACTGAATATAAATTACAAAAAAATCGGATCACCATTTGAAAAGTTATACGATAATGACAAAAACAATGCCAACATTTTCTTTCTTCTTTTTCCCTCTTTATAACAGTTATTAACCTAAATATTCATAAACAATAGAATAATACACAAATATGGGAGCTTTCGGTGGAAATCAACTTATATTGTATTGACGATGCGCATTGTTTATAGTTATTATTCTGTGGATTGTAACAGTCAGTTCCATTGGTCGACGCCATTGGTGCATGTGTCATTTGTATTCTCTTTGTGGAGTCGACCTGATTCTCCAACATCAGTGGCTATCCCCACCTTGATTTGGCCCTATGGCTGACCAGCAGTGGTCATTCTCCTCACCTCCGTTAGTATACATTGTTATGTTGTTGTTGTTTTTTTTATATATTTTATTTTCCTCTCACCTCCAGTGCTGACATCTTTATTAATTTTTAACTTTTAGTTCATTCCGACACCCACTGGCGTTCCCCTCCCACCTCCCCACCCCCTTTACATTTTTTCCAGAACCGCATATGACAGTTTCCCCCTCTTTCAGAATTTTATTAAGATTTAAGAGATATGAAAGTTGAGAGGATCATGTCATCTCTCGGACGTCTAATGACAAGTAGCGTGTCATTTAGGTTACAATTTGCGCCTTTTTTTTTATTCAATCACTTCCTTATCTCTACGTATGACTGTCAGATTCACCGAGTTCATTGAAACCTCTCTTTTTTTTCGTTAACACCCCCCCCCCCCCGCCCCCCATTGTTTGAATAGCTTTGAATAAAAAAAAATTTCCTGACCTAATTAACCGACTGAATGTCTGCTGTTGAATAACGATGTTATCGTCTGCTTCCTGTCTGGACATATTATGACGTTCTGAACACGTCTCCGTTGCGCACGTGACGTTTGAAGGATACTCCCGAATTGATTCAAATGAATTTTTAATGACATGTTGATTCGAATCAATGTTGTAAGATGTATTCAAACCTTTATTATTTTTACCTGTGTTTTTTTTTTAATTTAAGTTTATTATTTCATATTTTTTATGTTTATTTCATATTATGAAGTGTTCGTTTCCTTTCTGACTGCTTTTAATTTTTATGTGTCAATTTGATTTTTTTTTCTTTTTATTGATTATTAAAATGAAAAAAAAAAGATATTTTAATGACAGCTTAAAGTCCATGTAAATGCAGTGTCATTCGTTGGTATTAGGGAGCCGTAGGCAGAGACTTCTAGAGAAATTTAGTTGCTCTCTCAGCACCGTATTAAACTGGAGGGACGGAGCCTCTATTGCAGGAGGTAATAAGCCCTGGGCCTAGTCTCAGTACACACAAGAACGCCCTTGCATATTCAGATGAGAAAAATCTAGAAACTCTTAACGGGGTTGGAGGAGGGCCGGGGGTGAGGGGGTGGGGGCTAGTTTATACAACGAGACGACCTGAAGATGGCAGGCACATCCGCCACCTCTGGGATTTGAGCCTACAACCTGTCCCTCGTCTATCTAGCAATCTCCCCTTTCATCCTAGTTGCTGGAATCAATTAAATCACCCAATCGTCCGCCCACATTCCAAGGGGGAAGGGAATAACCCACTTTTTGGACACTCTCCCCATGAGGTCTGTAGAAAAAGTCCACCACACGCGATTTAACCCTAGCCCCCCCCCCCCCCCCCGACACTCACAGTTTACTTGCACCGACACTTTATGCTCTTTCATTCATTCCAATTTTTCACACATCCCCTCTCTCTCTCTCTCTCTCTCTCTCTCTCTCTCTCTCTCTCTCTCTCTCTCTCTCTCTCTCTCTCTCTCTCTCTCTCTCTCTCTCTCTCTCTCTCTCTCTGGGCGATAATAATGTCAAAGTGGCAGGCGGACGATTGATTGACTCAACATCCATTGCACTTGTGCACTATGTGAATGGACGGGGGTGGGGGGGGGTGCGGGTTGGGAGAGAGGGGGTGGGACCGTTTCCTTTGAATATTTACCGCCAGCATTTGATATCTGTGCTGTTCAACGTTTAAGCCTTTTAATATTTTTTTTTATTTTGTGTGAATTGATTCAAATGATTTGATTGTATTGGGTTCATATAGTACTTTTGTCAGTCTGTGCGTGTGTGTGTGTTTCTATGTGTTTTTGTGTGTGCATGCTTGCTTGCGAGCTTGGCTGTTTAGTTGGTTATTGGCTTGGTTGGCTGATTGAAGTCTTGGTTGTTTTGGTGATTTACCTGCTTGGTTGCTAGTTTGATCAAAATAAATTTGGGATTTTAATTCAAATGCGCTTAAAAAAAAATAGTATTAACTGCTTAGATAATACAAATATTTATATCACTTATCAACACTAAAAATCAAAAGCGTTGGTGATTACAATATACTGAACTAAATATTTATTTACATAAGTTCATATATAGAAATAAATCAATAAACAATCTATGCACCTAGATGGACACCCACGTCCATAATTTTAGCAATGATAGTTTGTTGTAATATTTGTATTTCCTATGCAACTTTATTTAATGTTTATATTTCGTGCATTTTAATAAAAGCTTATAGAGGTTATTTTATTTTTTAATCTTAAGAAATGCAAATAGTATTCTAACGTCTTCTTTATTTTTAATGTAAAAAGTATGGCTTTGAGAGTATGCTTCTTATTCATAACATAGTGACGTCATCAAAGATCGTGTGCACTGCTTAAAACCGTACGCAGGAATTGAGAGTATGTTTAGGCCAGGGCGCAAGACATACTGTCAGTTTCAGGGGGAGATTGGATTCTACTTTGGAGATTAATTCATAGGCTGGAGGGTGTTTTCCTTTCTGGACACATTCCTCAGACGCGTCAAATCTTAAAGAAGAAACATTTGCTTGTCTATATTGTATTCTGCTAGCTTGTAAACTTGAAGAGAACGTTTGACCACTCGAGGGGTCATGATATCAAGTGTGGACGAAAGAGTAATTTCTTTCAACAGCTCTAACATATGTTTTAATTTATTTGTGAATGCATATTAGCCAATGCACCATATTTGGAATTCTCTAATTATATAGGCCTAAATTGTTGTATATTAAAAAAACGGTCGAAATTAGTTTAAAATACTATTTTTTTATTTGATTTTTTAAATATAATTTAATGTTTAAAAATTAATTAAACTAGTAGTGTTTTAAACAGATTTGTACTACACATTCATTACAAATAAAATTGTATTTTTTTTATATGTAACAAAAAGTTATACTGTATTTTTATTTAATTCGATTTTTAATTGCCCTGTAGGAGGGGCCGGGGGGGGGGGGTAGTAAGTTAAGGTCTTAATCGTATCACGCAGGTCATGTTTAATCTGCCCCGGTCTCGGGGGGATGTTCTTGCATTGGTACAAACGACCTAATTTTACCAGTTCTTATAATAAACCAGCCATGTTGTCCACTGAGCCATAGCTGGCTAGTGTGCCGCCCTGTGAGTGTGCCGCCCTGTGAGAGTGACGACAATTTTTTCGGCACCCCTCCTCCCAATCTGAAAAGTGCAAAAAAAAAATTAACATTTTAAACGCTCTTTCGGCGCCCCTACCTAGTTCAGCACCCTCTGCGGCCGCACCCCGCCCCCCGCAGTACCCTTCCTATGCGGCTGGTTGTCCGTGCTTCAATCATTATGACGTAGCAGGTGGACAAACTAAATATTGGTCATTGTCATCTTGAAAACATTTTCTTTTTCTATTACTTTCCATTTTTTTTTCTTAATGCGAAAAGGGCGGGGTGAGGAGGAGAGGGGGGTAGATGTGAGTAACCCTGGGGGTGGGGAGGGCACAATAAGGAAACATTTGGACGTGGGGAAAAAAAAGTAAAAATAATGGACGATAGCGGTGGACGGAGTGGGGACAGGGAGAATGGGGTGGGGGGGGCAGAAAATTAAGTTTTCAAAATTATTTCCAACGCTGATTTCCACATACCTGTGGTATAATTTTGACGACTAATCAACTTACTCACGGGGGGGGGGGGATGAAACATTACTCACCAGCATTTATCTTGCGTCTGGATGATACATTTACGTTGTCGCTTGTTTGTGATTGTTTTTTTTTTGTTTTTTTTGTTTTGTTTTATTAACTCTCCATCGTTTCTTAGCAAATAAAACAAAAACAAAAACAGATGAAAATATTGGATGCACGTAATGTAATCCTCTGAATGACACACCTACATACAAACACACACACATTCTGAACGGGGGGGGGGGGGGTTCAAACCCCCATCGTCTTGGCCTTCCCTCCAGTCTCAGATCATTTCCCTCCCTAGCACTGAACCTTTCAAGACTTTTTTTTTACGTTACCTTCATACGAGATCCCACCGATTGAGACGCTTCTGGTAGAGAATATAGGCCCGACTATCTATAAGTGAATTATTGTATAGAGTAGTATAGACTATGAGATAGGGAAACGAAGTACAGAGAGAGAGAGAGGGAGAGAGAAACAGAGAGAGGGAAAGAGAGAGAGAGAGAGAGAGAGAGAGAGAGAGAGAGAGAAATACTCGTATATATACAGAAAGAGAGAGAGAGAGAGAGAGAGAAAGAGACAGAGAGGCAGAGTGAGAGAGAGAGTCAGAGACAGAGACACAGAATGACAGACATTGGAAATCAAAGAAAAAAGAGAATTGTCCCCCTTTTTTTGAGATATTAATAAAACAAAAAAAAATTGACGTCTCTATACGTCATAACGAAATAATCTCAAACTGCCCATTGATCGGGGAGGATTACTATCGTACCCCCCGGGCAATAAATCAACAGCAAGCGGACTGCATGAGAGTTTAGAAATGAGATGGGAGTGTGTATTCTTCATGAAATGTCAATATTGTGGGAAGGGGGGCGGTGACACAACATTCCAATAAAGGAATCTGTGTAAATTTAAAAAGAAAAAAGGAAAAACCCGAAACTATCTAGCAGAAATTCCCGATTTCTGTTCAGAGCTTGTTATTTATTGCTTCAAGATTTAAAAAAAAAAAAGTGAGATATGCAACATTTGATGAACAAAAGTTTTAATAATGTAAATTATAAATTGTTACAGTAAATCAAATAAAATTCTTATTAATGTTTTAAACTGAATTTTTTTTAAATAATAATAATTGATAGAAATATTGTCTTCTTTGTGCATTTAAATCATTTAATCAAAAAGATAATTCAAGTGTCTTATCGACAATGTTAACGTATTAAACAAATGATGAAGAATGTATCAATTCTCAGGCTGGTGCTAATATTTGGTCGTGCGCTCAATTCTCAGGCTGGTGCTAATGTTTCGTCGTGCGCTTGATTCTCAGGCTGGTGCTAATGTTTGGTCGTGCGCTCAATTCTCAGGCTGGTGCTAATGTTTCGTCGAGCGTTCAATTCTCATGAGAGGAAAAAAAATAAGCTCGGACGAGCTAGTTTGTATAGAAATATGATTTCATTAAATACTATTAATAAAAACAATAAACCATGAGTTCATGATGTGAAATTATGTTCTTCCCACTTCTAGGACTGAGACCAAAGTCCTGGAAAGGACTAACGTCTGCTGGACACCCGGAAGTCGCATAATGTGCTGAACACCAGAAAAGGACTTACACAATCAAGTATGGAAATTTGAATTTAACCGCTTACTGATTCATTGTTAGTTGTATAACAACAAAAGAATTGACATCCGTAATAAGTATTTACACAATACTACTTATAATATTTTTATAGGATTTAACCACCGCTGATAAATTATTATATTATAGCATAATTTAAATATTAATATAAACGTAAAAACATTGGTGTTAACTAATTTACATATTTACATACAAGTAATTTAAATTTATTATTTATAATATATGCATTATCTTAAACAGAATAATTCACTGATGAAGAGTGTTTCTATTGGTTTTAATGAGAAGGCAAGAATGTAATTGCGTTGATTTTCTTTTCTCTTTTCGCGATTTATTTTTCTCATTTTGGGAATTTGTAATAAATTGTTTTTTTTTTTACGCTTACGTAATGACAAAAGACTTGTGGCAACTTATTTGAAGAAGCAAGGGAAACAATTCAGAAAACAAAATCGAAGTTTTATTTAAAGCAGTTTTACCTACCCTGAATAGAACTTTCTAAAATAAAATAGTGTGAGTGCCATTTTTTTTATTTTTTAATACACGCATAAACTTAACTTCATTGCATAAACTGCATTGCATAAACTTAACTTCATTGCATAAACTGCATTGCATAAACTTAACTTCATTGCATAAACTGCATTGCATAAACTTAACTTCATTGCATAAACTGCATCGAATAAACTACATTGCATAAACTGCATTGCATAAACCGCATTGCATAAACTGCATTGCATAAACCGCATTGCATAAACTGCATTGCATAAGCTTCATTGCATAAACTGCATTGCATAAACTTCATTGCATAAACTGCATTGCATAAACTTAACTTCATTGCATAAACTGCATCGAATAAACTACATTGCATAAACTGCATTGCATAAACTGCATTGCATAAACTGCATTGCATAAACCGCATTGCATAAACTGCATTGCATAAGCTTCATTGCATATACTGCATTGCATAAACTGCATTGCATAAACTGCATTGCATAAACTACATTGCATAAACTGCATTGCATAAACTTAACTTCATTGCTTAAACTGCATTGCATAAACTGCATTGCATAAACCGCATTGCATAAACTGCATTGCATAAACCGCATTGCATAAACTGCATTGCATAAGCTTCATTGCATAAACTGCATTGCATAAACTGCATTGCATAAACTGCATTGCATAAACTACATTGCATAAACTGCATTGCATAAACTTAACTTCATTGCTTAAACTGCATTGCATAAACTGCATTGCATAAACCGCATTGCATAAACTGCATTGCATAAACCGCATTGCATAAACTGCATTGCATAAGCTTCATTGCATAAACTGCATTGCATAAACTGCATTGCATAAACTGCATTGCATAAACTACATTGCATAAACTGCATTGCATAAACTGCATTGCATAAGCTTCTTTCCATAAACTGCATTGCATAAACTACATTGCATAAGGGGCCGTCCATAAAGTACGTCACGCTACAAGGGGGGGGGGGAGGGGGTATAAGAAAGTGTGACAGTTTGTTACAGGGGGGGAGGGTGGGTCAGGCCAAGTGTGACGTCACATTTTTAATATATTTTTAATTTTTTTTCTAATTTAATTTTTTTTTATTTTTTTAGTAAAACTTAATAGTTTTAAAAATAATTTTCAAAAAAAATTGTGAAACACTTGAATTAGTTTTATGTCAAAATAGCATGAAATGCATATCTTTTCAATGTGTTGTTCACAATTCCTCATACTAGTTAGGACCGCTAATAAACTGTTGCAAAGCCTTGTTTTATCAGTAGCCTTACGGAAGTGTTATTATTTCTTTGTTGTCTGCTGCATAATTATATCACTGATAAAGAAATTTGGAATTTGTATTATAATACAAAAAATTACCGTAATTGAAGTTGCAATCCATCACTTCGTTAAAATAATATTGATGCCTTATTCCTTGCAACCAGTGCACCAGGAAGAAGTGCTTATAATCGCGTGGAACATCGAATGGCTCCATTTAGCAGCGAACTGTCTGGTGTCATATTGCCAAATGAACATTATGGCATTCACTTTGATTCGCAGGGCAGAACAATAAATGAGGATTTGGAAAGAACAAACTTCAAGTTTGCAGGTGAAACTTTAACTGAAATCTGGTCGCATGTGATTGTTGACCAATTTCCAACAGTTGCAGAATATATCAACCCTGAGAAATCTGAATTGGATGCAACAGGACTGATGTCGAAGGATAAGAATTGTTTGACCATCAGGTTCTCACCAGCCAATACTTCATTCAATTATAAAATGTCAGGACATAAAATGTTGCGACAAAGTACGGAGCTCATTTTTCAACGTTTTACTTTCGAGATTATTTCCTCCTCCAAATCCAATCCCAATCAACCAAACAACTGATGGACTCAGAGCTTCAGAAAGAGCAGATGCAGATGCACATACATTTCCTTCATTGTTTGTTTGTGGCACAAACTCTCAAATTTGATGACATTATGCCAAGACCAACAGGAGTTTTTAAAGTGCAACCATATGATCTTTATTGTCCATCTTTGCAGACCAGCATACATGATCGAATTTGCAAAGTGTGTCACTTTTACTTTGCCTCACAAACAATGTTGAAGAAACATACAGGATAACACAGAGCTCGGGCGCAGGAGAATGTAAAATTCCTTAGCCCGAAAGGGCCATCGGGGCAGACGAAGTGTAGAATTCATCTGTTTCTATAACCTAGGCATATGAAGGGATTGTGTGGTTTGCACAATTCCCAGCCGCCTTTACTCCCCCAACATAAAATCAGGTACCCATTTAAAGCTGGGTGGACGTGGGAACTTTCACCAGGACCTGAAAAAGTCCTAAGGTTCTCACTGAGATTCCAAACCGGGACACTCCGCTCGACAGTCGAGCGCTCTATACCACTCGACCACCCGTCTCCTAAGAGAATGTGCCAACCCCAAATTTTCCATAATCAACTCAGATAAAACGCATTCGTCCTTTGAGAATCGCTGCTAGAAGGCAAAGAGAACTCATGGCAATTATTGGCAGAATGGAAAATGCACATTCAGAGAATGTTGAGTGGCTAGATGAGGATGATTTTAATGCAGTTTAATAGTGAAGTGCGATTTAAGTTTTCGATTGAATTTTAATTATTTCTTAATAAAAAAAAATTTTGAAAGTGTGACGTACTTTAGGGGGGGGGGTCCCGAAATTTGTGACACTTTGTGACGGGGGGGGGAGGGGGGGTAAAAAATCGTCAAAAATAGCGTGACGTACTTTATGGACGGCCCCTAAACTGCATTGCATAAACTACATTGCATAAACTACATTGCATAAACTATGCTCAATAAACTACATTATATAATTATCACACAATGATTTTGAAACTGACTCCACATGTTTTCACGGTTGCAGTCGAAACTCTGACTTCAGACAACTTCAAGGCTGCAGTAAAAACCCTTACCCCAGAAGCCTCCATGACTGCATTTAACCAGTGCCTTCTGATGTACTGTATGAGGCACTGATTTAACACTCCGACCCCAGAGGCCTCCATGGCTTCAGAAGACTCCAGAAGCCTCCATGACTGCAAATCACAATCCGACCCCAGAAGCCTCCATGGCTGCAGTTTAATTTATAAAATTCATACCAGAGTAAATTTAATGGAGGGGCGATCGAGGCGACCCCCCTCCCCGGGGCCTGCTTTGCTGAAGTGGCCACTCATTTGTTTATTTCTATTAAAACCTTCGCTCTTAGGACTTCCCCAGGTACTTTTTCTTAAGCCCCCCACCCCCACACAAGCTGTGGACGTCTCTGCCTATGGACTCTGTATACATAGTAACTGCTCTCTCATTCTCTCTCTCTCTCTCTCTCTCTCACTCACTCTCACTCTCTCTCTCTCTCTCTCTCTCTCTCTCTCTCTCTAAAGCAATGTATTTTCTGTTGACCTATGGATGAACGTGTACAGGTCAACTGAGACAGTTCTATGTGATCCACAGATCAGTCTATATCTAGTCCTCGTCAGCGATGGCCACAACAATGGCTGACGCCAGCTAATTTCATGTCCTCCCCTCCCCCCCCCCCCACCAATGACAATCTTGACAAAATGGGGCCCCCCTTTTACCAAACACATTCTAATATCACTATTAAGATAAAGTCACATTAAAGCATAGACTGGGATGTGATAAATGTCAACTTCTCCTTGTCGCCATTTTTACTGCGCTGCTTTTCATTCTTTGAGACAGTGTTTGAGAACTTTTTTTAAAAAAAGCCATGTTTACAGATTCTGCGTCTCGTGATGAAATGAAAATTGACTCATTTAGTAAAAAAAAAAATGGTTTTGACCTATGTCGGTTTTATTTTAAAAATCATCATGGGATACAGAGCGTACCAGTGTGCACGGAGCCCCTTAAGCCAATCTCTCGACTGGCAAATAAACCGCTGCTCGTGATCCCGCCTCCAGCGGCCAGAATCAGGTCAACGCGTGAATGCGCCACCCCCGGTCATCCTCTTCCGGGGCATAGTTTTTTTCGTTCTGACAGTGAAAACGTCAAGTTGTATCAACGGAATCAAACAGAGAAGACATTCTTCACCAAATGTTATATTATTTGTGAGAATGATTGTTATTGTTAAGCTGACCGGTGCAAGAAACTGGACATAGGGTAAGCTCCACCCTTTTCCCTTCCCCCCTCCCATCCCTTTCTGGATGTCACACCGTGATGACACGTGGAGTAGTTGACTTCACACCAGGCGGGCCAGTTTGTCACTGCACTTGCCATTTTGTGACAGAGGGAGACAAAATACTGGGGGGGGGGGGGGGGGGGGGAGGGGACTTTCTAATTCAACAACTTCCGCCATTCTCCTCAATCAAATAACCTTTTAACCTTCACACGGTTGTATACATTTAGTGTTTAGATATTTAATTTTTAGACCTGATACTTTGTTTTTATTATCAAATTTGTTTATTGGATGAATTGTATTTATTTTCTAGCTAAAAGAGATTCATTATTGGGCATATACCTGTAATACAAAATAATTCATGTTAAAAAGTTAACAGAAATGAAGATAGATGAGCTAAAATATGAGCTAAAATATGAAATACGTTTTAAAATTTTCTCGTAACTGCTCGAGTAAAATAAATCCTGTTAAATGCCCTACAGGATAATCACCAAACCACACAGGAGTATGTTCAATAAAGAGCAATTAATAGTTTATAAACAATCAACAATAACTGGCCGAGTGGTGTAGACACTCGACTGTCGACCTGAGAGTCCTGGGTTTGATCCTTGGTGAGAACCATGGGGAATTTTTCCAGGTAAAATGTGTTTCAAAGTCGCCTTCCATCCAGCTTTAAATGGGTACCTGACTTATGTTGGGGAAGTAAAGGTGGCTGGGCGTTATGCTAACCACACAATCCCTTCATATGCCGAGGTTATAGAAACAGATGAATTCTACACTTCTAGCTAAGGAAACTTTACTTTACTGTTCTCCTGCCGGCTTCATCTTCACCACTCTTCTACGTCACACCGTCACCGCTTTCAATTTTAAATTTTTACGGTGCACTGCTAGAGGAAATTCCCTACTCACCGCGTACCACCGAGGGTAAGGAGAGAGTTAAAACAGTATATTAAGTATCATACAACTTTACTTACATTTTGACTATCAAATCTGAAATTTTTGTTCTACGTGTGTTCAGTTAGATCATAAAAAGCAAAAATTACAATTATTGTGTTTTTTTTTAATATGCACCCGAACGTTTTTTACTGTTGAGATTTTATGTATTGGTCAACTAACGTCATTCAGACTACAATGATGACACTAAACAAATAACAAACAAATGTTTCATCTTAAGTATATACCATTTATACACAAACACGCATTTAAATACATAAACATTCTGTTTCTATACATTTCTAAATGATACTACAATATCTAGTCCTATAAAAGATAAGATAAAGGGAAAGAACCCAGAAGATAATTTAATAAAGGCTGCAATTGTTCTGTCCCCTGTTTGCTATTCCTCAAGCAAACTGCACCGTACATTGTTGTCAGAAACGAGCAGACTCAAGGAACAATGTCCATAATAAAAAAAACACCCAGCCCCCCTGTCCCGTTCTCATTCTACGTCAATTTCTGACATGATGCCCCCTCAGTCCACTGGGATGGTGCCTCTGGTCACTTCAATGGCTAATTGTTAGTTTTAATCCCTTCGGAGCGTTGTGTATTTTTTTTGTTATTCCTTTTTGACACATAAACAGCGGCGGACAAAAACGGGGTTGGGGGGCGGGGGAATCGCTTAAGGTCACTCCTTGACGCCTCTGCTTGCAAGTGGTGCTTAATTGTCCGTCTCTTAGCAGTGGACTGCGCCAAGTGCATTTTGATTTAGGGGGCGGTCGAGTGTTCAGCAATTAACGACTTCGATCCCCCACACACACATCTCCCCCGGACTTTTGTTTGTTTCCGAGGCGTTTCTTCTACTTAAAGCCGGCTCTCGTGTGCAGTATCTACTATCTTGGAGTATTCTCCCCTTGTTGTCTTTCTTCAACTATTCTGCAGGAGGAAGAGAGGTTGGGGGGGGGGAGGGGGGAGGGGGGGAGGGGGGAAGGGTCGTACAGACCAATCAAGCAAGGACCAGTTAGTTTTGATTCGTTTTTCTATTAATCTCCGGCTAATTCTTTTTATTGAACCATTCATTGCCGTTCAATTGTCTGAATAGACTCCCGCGTGTTCTATATTTCCACCCTCTCGGTTTGATGACGGGCAGTCAGCCAACGACTAGGACCAGTTGTTTAGTTGTTTTCTTTCAGAGAGGAAGTGACCCCCCCCCCCCCCCCCACGTACCACTTCAGTTCCCTAGCCAACCTACGTCCCAACTGTTTTTAAATCAACTCAACTACCTTTTCAACATATCCCGCATCTCTGTTCTATACATCGATATACTTGAAGCACCTACTCTTTCATCCTTATATACTCATATATCAACTGTTTTATTGTTATTCTCTTTACATCAGAGTGAAGCCTAATTGGGCGTCAAATTGTAGTGGATGTAGTGGTCATGTAGTGGATGTAGTGGTCATATAGTGGATGTAGTGGTCATATAGTGGATGTAGTGGTCATATAGTGGATGTAGTGGTCATGTAGTGGTCATATAGTGGATGTAGTGGTCATATAGTGGATGTAGTGGTCATATAGTGGATGTAGTGGTCATGTAGTGGTCATATAGTGGATGTAGTGGTCATATAGTGGATGTAGTGGTCATATAGTGGATGTAGTGGTCATGTAGTGGATGTAGTGGTCATATAGTGGATGTAGTGGTCATGTAGTGGATGTAGTGGTCATATAGTGGATGTAGTGGTCATATAGTGGATGTAGTGGTCATGTAGTGGTCATATAGTGGATGTAGTGGTCATATAGTGGATGTAGTGGTCATGTAGTGGATGTAGTGGTCATATAGTGGATGTAGTGGTCATGTAGTGGATGTAGTGGTCATATAGTGGATGTAGTGGTCATATAGTGGATGTAGTGGTCATGTAGTGGTCATATAGTGGATGTAGTGGTCATATAGTGGATGTAGTGGTCATATAGTGGTCATGTAGTGGATGTAGTGGTCATATAGTGGATGTAGTGGTCACGTAGTGGTCATGTAGTGGATGTAGTGGTCATATAGTGGATGTAGTGCTCATATAGTGGATGTTGTGGTCATGTAGTGGTCATATAGTGGATGTAGTGGTCATATAGTGGATGTAGTGGTCATATAGTGGGTGTAGTGGTCATATAGAGGGTGTAGTGGTCGTATAGTGGATGTAGTGGTCATGTAGTGGTCGTATAGTGGATGTAGTGGTCATGTAGTGGTCGTATAGTGGATGTAGTGGTCATATAGTGGATGTAGTGGTCATGTAGTGGTCGTATAGTGGATGTAGTGGTCATATAGTGGATGTAGTGGTCATGTAGTGGATGTAGTGGTCATGTAGTGGATGTAGTGGTCATATAGTGGATGTAGTGGTCATGTAGTGGTCGTATAGTGGATGTAGTGGTCGTATAGTGGATGTAGTGGTCATGTAGTGGATGTAGTGGTCGTATAGTGGATGTAGTGGTCATGGACTGCGTGGACTGGGTAGTACTTTCCTTGTGTCCGTCTAATTTCCTTTTTTTTTTTTACAAACAACTTAAGGAAGAATAACGTTAATCTACTTAACGAGTATGTTATTGAAAGTAGAAGCCATTGGTTTGATTACACTAGTGATTAAATGTCACATCAACATAAATAATAAAAATGTTTTTCTCTTGTTTTATTTATAAGTTTTATTTAAGGCTGGTCTTAAAACGCATTTATTTTAATCAGATATAACTAATATTTGTAAATATTTTCCTTAAAAACACAAACAATTTTTCAAGAATCCTGTACAAATTTTGGATTTATTGTTATTAAAAACTTTGGTTAGAGATTAATTTTTATTTTGTTTATATTGCAATTCCTCCTCCCCCCTCAACTGAGAACATTGAAACAGTAACTGGTAAAATACAGCATACCACATATCAATACAGTAATTGTCTCCATAAATCAAAACTATACTAAAAAATTGTTAAGTTTTAGTGCGTGATATGGAAAATACCATTATATGTAAATATAGAAATGAAAGTTTAAGTGTAGTACTGTAATGTTATTTTGAAAAGAATATCTATCTATCTATCTATCTATTTATATATCTACCTATCTATCTATTTATATATCTATCTATATGTATGTGTAACAAAGGGTCAAACGAAGAGATGTCTGCCCTGGGCCCAAAAAAGTTGACAGTCTTGAGCCTATTCAATTTTCAGGGCTTAGAACAGGGGTGCTTCTTAAATTTGACGAAATGACCAGTGCAAAACATACAGACGAGTGTTTCTACTAAATACCATAAGTTAAATATAGACATCACAACATAAATGGTTTGGCAGGGCGGGTACTATCTAACAGGCCGTACTTGTACCCGTGCAAGAGTCTGCCAGCCCTCATTCATCTTAGAAAGCATATTGATTTCGAAGATAATTCATGTTGACCAAGCGTCCGATTTTGTCTTTTTTTTTAAAATGTCATTTTCTTAGAAAAAATTTCATTTGAACTTTTCAAAGTCTGTTGGCAGTTCCTGTAAGATAATTTGACTGAATCAAATTTTAGCGCTCTGATACACAAACTATAATCTTTTCAATAAATCAGAATAGGCAATGCTCCGTATCAAATAGTTACATGCTGTAATTATCAAGAGCCTTGCTTTTCTTTTACATTCAGTTATGTGTATCAATTTTTTAATTGAACGGTTCTCATGTTTTAATCCCGGTATCAATAACTGAAGTGATTTGGGAAATTAAACCTTTTCTCGTGAGGTGGCTGAATATATCCCCAGATGAAACCCTCTGGGTTCGGCATCTGCTGTCTGATTGGTCCATGATGAAGCAGATCTGTGTGTATGTTCTTGTGTTGTTGGAGACTTCCTGTAGGTGGCAGCGATTGCAGACTTTGCTGAGCGCCAAAGTGCGAAGCGTGTCGGTTATTTTGAAGCCAGTGCGCGCCGGTGCGGTTGAGGGCATTTAGCCTCTGGTAATCCCCGAACCAAGGCGGCAGCCTGGCGAAGGCGGATAATGCGGGTTCCTGCTGTCCGAAGTAAGCTGACCGCTCTGCATACTGGTCGAGCAAAGCTGAATTGTCGATTGAATTGCTGGATTCGAAGGTGGTCTGGTTGATTGGAACCTGTCAATAAAAAGGGCAATAACTCAAGTAGTTTTTTTTTCACGTTATTTTAAGTCTTAGCAGTTACTACTTTAACTTATTTGTATAATTATAAATACAAAAAGAAAGAGAATAAATAAACAACAGACTTAGACATAAAAATGAAGAGACATACAAGTAAATTTTTAAACACACAAAAAATGTCTAGATGTTTGCAAAACTATGGTATATAGTGTTATAATAAATTGTACACTAAATATAAGGTTTTGAATTTTTGATTGGTAAATTCAAGATACTTTCATTACACTATCGTCTGTCATGTGAACATAGTTACATGATGTAGAAGATAAATACACATATCACCTATGAGATCAACATTTAGTAATAAATATCAGAACGCTATTAAATTAACATTGAAAACATAACCGACAGTGAACCAGAAATGCTTCACATTCAAAGCAGTTTTTTTAACCTTTGGAACAAAAATGTCCAGAGATATTTGGGGGTCTTAAGCAAAGATGCATATTCACTCTATTTGCACCTGATTTAAGAGCAACTAATACTAGAAAGAAGCAACGAATGCACTAGGTAGTCGCCTAGCTAGCCCATCCTTAAGAACGGGGCTTTGCCCGGTGGGCAAAAGACAGACAGACCAATTGATCCGACATTTTTTGCCCATTGATTTACCTCAAGTTGGTATCCAGTTAAATGGCCGTGCTCTTCATCCCTTGTTTCGTGACTTATTCGGGCAGGGGATGTGTTTTCTTGGAAGGACGAATGACCCGAAACTGTTGCGGGATTCATCGCAGGTTTGTTAAACGGATGCGGAATTTTGATAGGGAACAGCGCATGCGCTTGGACAGCAGCGCCCATCGCGTTCCCAGCCGGTGAGTCGTTGAAGCCGTTTTGGTGAAGGTACGTCTGTGTCAGACAACTTTCTGTTGGTGAGGCGCGTTGTCTTTCTAGGGCGATAGCGGGTCGCGGCTCGTGCGACGAGTCTCTGTTTCAGGGAGAGACGATGCCGTGGATAAATCCGCGACCTGCGGCTGTTTGCCGTGGAAGGTCGGGATGAAACCGCCACCGGCGCCGCTGTATGACAGCAGTTTGAGAACGTTCTGCGCCGCCTTGCTCTCAGCTTGAGGATCTCTGAAGTTGTCCTTGCGCTCGTTGTCTTTTTTCAACTTTGTCCTTCGGTTCTGAAACCAAACTTTCACCTGCGGCGATAACGAAAGAAAAACAAAACTTAATTCCAAATCGAAGACTTCAAGATGGATGTAAATCACATAAAGCAGACAACATCGCTAATTTCAACAAATGTTGCCCAATCGCTAATTTCAACAAATGTTGCCCAATCGCTAATTTCAAAAAATGTTGCCCAATCGCTAATTTCAACAAATGTTGCCCAATCGCTAATTTCAACAAATGTTGCCCAATCGCTAATTTCAACAAATGTTGCCCACGCGCTAATTTCAACAAATGTTGCCCATTAACTGAAACTTTCTTATGGATGACTATGAAACTGGATAGAGTCCTAATGCCAAAAAAAAAAAGGGCACCTTCTGGAATAAATCTCTCTTAAAACTGGTGTTTACAGGTTCCCTACATATATCTTTATCTTTGGGGCTCCCACATATATCTGGTAGTGTCTGCCTCAAGGCTGTAGCCGAGGGTGCAGCCCCCCCCTCCCCAAAAAAAAAATAAATTAATTCTAAAAATTAAGTTCTATTATAAAATATACTTCTTTATCATTGCGTTCAAATATTTTCTTATAAAAAAAACTCTCAGCACAGCCCCCCCACACACACACACAAAAACCGAACAGCCCCCCCCCCCCCAAACAAAATTCTGGCTACGGCCTTGGTCTGCCTACTACACCCAAATATTTAACAAAAAAAGCTATACCCATAGAAACTCAAATTTTTAGGGTAACTTCAATACCACTCTTTATATAGTACGGGCAATATTGAACTTTTCTAAAACCAATTTGTGGACACACTATTGATTAATATAGCATCAATGAACCTTTTATTTGGAAAACTTCCTAGTTTCTGAAATTTACTTTGCCCGTGTAACAATTGAATGACCCCTTTTTTACCTGTGTCTCCGTCAGTCTCAATGATTTAGCCAACTTGGTCCTGTCCTTCCCCACGATATACTGGTTACTTTTAAACTCGTCCTCCAGCTGCTGTAGCTGTCTATTAGAGAATGTTGTTCTATCACGTTTGGGACGGTCCAAGTCGAGAGCTTTGGGGAAGACCAGCTCCTTGATGCTGCCATTGGGTTCTGGTGAGCAGAGAAAATATTCGTCATCCGATGGGTCACTTAATTCTAGATAAGAGACTATCCCATATTTTTTTTTACAGTTCGTAAAAAGACTTAAAGAAACTTTCCGCGTATCGCGAACACCTTTGAAAAAATGGGGGAATTAAAGAAACATTTAAAATAAATGAGATATGGTCTGTGGATTGTGTGTGTGCATGGGCGTCGCTAGGAATTTTTCCAGAGGGGGGCAAAAATTTTCTGGGGGGGGGGGGGCAAATAACAACTTTATGACATTTTTTTTTAATTTAAGGGGGGGGAGGAGCAAATGCCCCTCTCTTATATGACATTTTTTCAAAATGTAGGGAGGAGCAAATGCCCCCCCTTGCCCCCCATGAATACGCCCACGTGTGTGTGCGGTGTTTGCAGCTGTGTGTGTGTGTGTGTGTGTGATGTATGTGGTGAGTGTGTGTGTGTGTTTGTTAAGTGTGTGTGTGTGCCCGCAGAAACGAGGTGTGAGTGTTGGCGTCATAACTCTTAGAGAAAAATGTGTTGATGTTTATGCAAAGCACAAAAGAACATTGATTTATATATTTGTATAAATTATTAGACTAACAACATATACGTTATATAGAGAGATGAAAGTTATAAATATTTAGACTTTCATTCAATTTTATTATGCATGATAATGCTAACTATATTCAATAAACGTAGTACAATTATATAGCATTTTCTATAAATATGACTATGACCGGCAACACTCACGCCTCGCCCCTGCTGTGTGGCTATGTAGTGTGTGTCTGTGTGTATGCGCTGGAACTGCAGAAATATAACGTTCCTGATAAAATACAAACTTATTTTAGATTTTATTATATTTTTTTACCATTTTTAGCGAATTACATAAAACTAGTCCCGGTCCACACTTCTGGTGGTTCGAATTAGAAATCGTTTCAGTTTAAGACCATTATGTTTCGATTTAGGCCAATATCGTATGAAATTCGTTCATGGGTGAAACAATTTTTTTTCTTAAACGGATTTTTAACAGTAAATTAAAAAAAGCACTTTGACTTTTAAGTTCAAATGTATCTCACTAGAATACACTAATACACCAAGCCAGCGATATCGGAAGTTTGAGTCGTGACTCACGAGTGACTCTAAAGCAAACCCACAGTAGCAGATTTTGGGGGTGGAACTGAGGCAAACGCCTCAACCCCGACCCCCGTTGAGACGCAAGACCCGCAGATGTTTGAGTCAAAAAAAAAAAAACAATAACACAACTTAATTTTCTCACATGAAAGTTATACCCGCCAGGGGCGCTAGTAAGTGCTGACACCCGCACGGGGCGATGCGCCCTGACACTCGAACGGGGCGATGCGCCCTGACACTCGAACTTGGCAATGCGCCCTGACACTCAAACGGAGCGATGCGCCCTATACCCGCATGGGGTGATGCGCATGACACCCACACGGGGCTATGCGCCCTATAAACGCACGGAGATGCGCCCTACACTCGAACGGGGCGATGCGCCCTATACCCGCACGAGGCTATGCGCCCTATACCCGTATGGGGCGATGCGTCTACACTCAAACGTGGCGATGCGTCCTACACTCGAACGTGGCGATGCGCCCTACACTCGAACGGGGCGATGCGCCCTATACCCGCACGGGGCGATACGCCCTGACACTCGCCCTGGGCGCCGCGTAATGTCGCTCCTGGCTTAGGCCGCCTATAAAAGTTGGATTCCAAAACAACAATTTTTTTTTAATTATTTTTATCGGGACTCTTAAGTTGTTCTAACCTCGGGGCGTTCATGGCCGGAAGTATATTTGCTGTTTTTTTTTTTAATTTTTTAAAATCATTCTGTGCAGTTTATCCTACGCAATACTGACTCCTACTCCTCCAGAAAAACCTCATGCCTACACCACATTCTAACGCCCGATTGCTACTGGTACTAAAATGAGCACACCCCCCCCCACTACCCTTGCCACTACCTAGACTATGTTTAAGTGAAAACCTTGTCAATACTTGCCACTGATACAGGAATGACGTATTCACCAGTTTTCGTAAAGGTCATCATACATTTTTTTTCAAAAGGTGCCAGGGAGTAAAGTGTCCATTAATTGAGCCATACCCCGAGCTGGAGGTAGGGAGGAAGGTAAAGTGGAAACTAGGTCATGGTTACAACGGCTGAATAAAAAAAATGCATTGGGTGCACAGCTCTTATGTATCTACAGCGGTGTAACAATCAATCGCGAGTTAACAAGAACTACAACAACAAAATATGGGCCTATTGAAACTAACACACGATTAGTCTTTGTTGATATATATTACCATTGGTACAAACTTTCAAAGGCTTTATTATTTTTGTGTCAGAAATAGAAATATAAGAGTACATACTTATAAAAAGTATCATTGAAGTTATTAAGTGTTGATTATTTTTTTAAAATTATATTCACGTGAAAGATATAATAATTTATACAATGACCTATTTCAAATCTTGATAAATCACATTTTTAAATAAGGGAAAAAGTTCACCCAGTGAATGCAGGTTTCGGGAAAAGGAGGGGGGAAGGAGGTAAATTGACATAAAATTTATGGTTCACTACATTTACAATGATTATAACACAAAAAACACACACACGCACACACACAAATGACGCACGCGCGCACACACCTACTCAGCGTCAATGAAAGTTCCCGCTGGTTCGTCACTGCCACTTCTGGTTGACATCCACTTTACCAGATTTTTTTTTTTAATGCCCATTGCTTAGCACTCGTACATCGCGCTAAAGTCCAATGTGGCACATATTGTTGCCATTTTTTTTAAATCATTGTAAATTTAATGAAATAAAGAAACTGTGGAGTTTTTTAAAGGATTAATTTTAAAGCGTTAGTTTACGCTAAAGAAATAAGTAGCGGTACTGCTTAAGTGGCATAATGTTTACTTTTCTCGCTTTTCAAGTGGTTTTTTATTTAAATCACACGGCGATTAATAATCTCATAGCCCAAATTGCTTCAAGACATTCATTCTATTATGTGAGTCGTCACGTCTGCAAAGATGTTCAGCCAACCAGTTTTAATAGAACGAACGCCAATTTACCGCCGGTACAACTAGCCTGTACAATTGTACAAGTGGCAGATAAAATATAAAAAGAATCGTGATATGTTATCCATTTTTTTTCTATAACATACACACACACACACACACACACACACACACACACACACACACCCAGATAAGTTTAATATTGTGGAGTCGATTAAGGATTTAGAAAAGTGCATTAAAAAGTGTGAAAATGTTTTGTCAAAATAATGTTATATTAGAGCTAAGTGATAAAGTCTAATTCAGACTTAATAGAGCGTGTAATTGTGTTGTTGGGGTGGGGGGGGGATTTAGTTGACGAACCTTTTACAATGAAGGTCTTACAGTAACCGGGCCATTTCTTCCCTCCGTTAACAATGTTATCACCACAAGTTTCACCGTCAGCCATCTGAAAACAAAACAAAAAAACAAACTCACACTTTTATCATTTAGATATTTAATAATTGGAGAAGGTGATCAAAACGATCGGTAAAATATCGATTAGCTTGTCAAATAACAATTCATTAATAATTTTTTTTTGTATATTTTTATTTTACAGTAGACCGATACAGTTTTTATCTTAATAGTACAAGAAATTATTGTATGTTGATGGACAGACCTGTTGATGGACAGACCTGTTGCTGGACAGACCTGTTGATGGACAGACCTGTTGCTGGACAGACCTGTTGATAGACAGACCTGTTGATGGACAGACCTGTTGATGGACAGACCTGTTGCTGGACAGACCTGTTGATAGACAGACCTGTTGATGGACAGACCTGTTGATAGACAGACCTGTTGATGGACAGACCTGTTCATAGACAGACATACTAGGTGACAGGCAATTGACAATAATACTTTAACCACCCCACCCCACATTCCAGAGCAATTCATAGAAATATGAATGCCAGACAAAACAAGCAATTAAGCCTGTTCCATTCTGGACACAGGACGTGTTAGCGCATTTTCAGTACGTTTGTTACCTTTCAGTAAATATTTGTAAACTTTGGAAATGTTTATAAATTCAATTGTGTAATGCATATATCTGAAAAAAGATATTAAAAGGACAAGTAAGGCATGTTGAATAACTGTTACAAAAATAAATAATGATTACGCCCCTTTGATTAGCTTTTATTATTTATATTTAAAATATAAGCAAAACGGTACATAACAATCTCTTATATTTTGGCCCTGAGAGGTCAAATCGCGAAATGGACTTTTGATGTACACTTGGAAGGCCAAGACCTACACAATGATATATACATCATGGGTCTAGGACTTATGGTTGCTGAGATATAGGGCGGTCCATTATTAATATAGCTTATATAGTAAAAAACAGCACTTTATAAGGCCCCTTTTACGGCCCTGAGAGGTCAGATCGCGAAATGGAAAAAAGCTATTTATTTCTTGGCAGGCCAAGACCTACAAAATGATATATACATCATGGGTCTAGGACTTATAGTTGCTGAGATATAGCGTTCCTTTATTAATATAGCTTATATAGTAAAAAACGGTACTAAGGCCCCTTTTACGGCCCTGAGAGGTCAGATCGCGAAATGGAAAAAAGCTATTTATTTCTTGGCAGGCCAAGACCTACAAAATGATATATACATCATGGGTCTAGGACTTATAGTTGCTGAGATATAGCGTTCCTTTATTAATATAGCTTATATAGTAAAAAACGGTACTAAGGCCCCTTTTACGGCCCTGAGAGGTCAGATCGCGAAATGAAATAAAAAGTCATTTCTTGGTAGGCCAAGACCTACAAAATGATATATACATCATGGGTCTAGGACTTATAGTTGCTGAGATATAGCGTTCCTTTATTAATATAGCTTATATAGTAAAAAACGGTACTAAGGCCCCTTTTACGGCCCTGAGAGGTCAGATCGCGAAATGGAAAAAAGCTATTTCTTGTCAGGCCAAGACCTACAAAATGATATATACATCATGGGTCTAGGACTTATGGTTATTGAGATCTAGGGTGATGACAGACAGACAGTTATAAGGCCCCTTTTACGGCCCTGAGAGGTCAGATCGCGAAATGAAAAAAAAAGTCATTTCTTGGTAGGCCAAGACCTACAAAATGATATATACATCATGGGTCTAGGACTTATAGTTGCTGAGATATAGCGTTCCTTTATTAATATAGCTTATATAGTAAAAAACGGTACTAAGGCCCCTTTTACGGCCCTGAGAGGTCAGATCGCGAAATGGAAAAAAGCTATTTCTTGGCAGGCCAAGACCTACAAAATGATATATAAATCATGGGTCTAGGACTTATGGTTGTTGAGATCTAGGGTGATGACAGACAGACAGACAGACAGACAGACAAAACGGGGACAATAGAGCATTTTTTTTCGAAAATGCTCTAAAAATGGAGCAGTGGTTTATTTCTATGAAATATTACACAATTTTTCTATGGAAATAATTTACCCTTACTACAGCGTTAACTACAATGTTAACATTATAAATACAAAAATAATATTTTTTAAACTAAATCTATCTTATTTATTCTTACCCCCCCCCCTCCAACTAATGTTTACGTTTGACTTTGACAATAAGTTGACACTGTAAACTCTTGTAAAGTTCTCTGAATAAACTTCAAATAAATGACATCTTTCTATTTGCTTGTCTTGAGGTTTATTTTCTGTAAAAATGTAAATGTAGTAGATTTTAAACCAAAAAAATAAATAAAAAACGGCAACAATAAAAAACGCTTCTTTGACAATTGTAACAATTGTCAGTAACAATTGTCATGTTGCATCTAATAAAACCAAGTTTGGGAATAAATCTAAAGCGATGATAAATTGTAAACTATAACCGAAAATCCATAATAAACTGATTGTAACTATACCGTAGATACCAGAAAGAGATGTAGCTAAGATTGATGACCATAACAAATACATGTTCTTCAAATTGGATTTATTCTCCAATGTTAGATTCTTTTGTTTATGTAGTTAAGAAAGAAGCGATAGTCCTACTAGATGTGTTGATTTTGAAATCACCTCAATATATAGGCCTACCTTGAAGACTGAATTGAAAGCTATTCAATCCTCACAAAATGTGATACCGTCTTTCTGTAGTTATAATAAATTCAAGAAATCGGATAAACCCGCATCATGTTTAATTCCATTTGTACAAACCGTTAGGCATACTACTTATATACCACTGACATATACAGTATATAGTATCTATATGTCTATGGTTCAATCATAAAATCATTTTATGTCAAAAGCGAAAACTACCGTAAACCAATTTATAATATTTATTTTTATTATAGTCATCTCATTTGTTAACAATAATCGTTATTTTTTTCAATCTTAGCAGAATTTTTACAACGACCAGCTGGGTTCTTCATCGTTTTCAAAACAAGAGCCCACTTTGTGAATGAATGATTGATATTAAAAATATATATAATGTGCATAGCATTTAAATTTTAAATACCGTGAAGTTATTTCATTTGTTGGATAACTATATTCTTGTTTTGATAAAATTTAATTGTCTAAGGTTTCAGCGAAGAGTTTATGCCGTAGTAACTAGTGTGACTACCCCATTTAAATTTAATGTCTAGTATATAGCCACCATTTATATTAAAATTGTAATAAAAAATACCTGGATGTAAAAATATTTTAAAATACGCGTTTTTCTTACCAGGTAAACAAACAAAATTATCTTAGCTCAAGGTCAAAACTGACCGTATTTTTATTCTACGTTTTAATTCTTACGCCAGACACACATTTTATAGCAGACGGTAAAACAAACAATATAACAACCACAGTTGCCGAAAGTCGATCCTTTATTTAGGAACATGCCTACTGTGTTGACAGACATGGGCGTCGCTAGGAATTTTTCCAGGGAGGGGCAAAAAAACACGTTTTTTTATTTTAACTGACAATGCCATACAGTTTCATTTCTCAATTAAATCCAAGTTAAGTATGCATTAATTATTTATATTGACATAAATAAGTGTATTTGAAAATTCAAACATTTTGACTACAAGCACAAGCATGTTCCGATTTTAATTTTTTTTTGTTAATTTGTGTCTTCTGTAGCTTGATTTGTCCTTCGAAAATGTTTTTGGCATTCAGTTTTTTTTATAATCTGGCAACTCTTGTTAGTTTATAATCGTCTGCCACTGAGTGAATTTTAAATTTATACTAAATTAATATGAAAAGATAGATATCAGAAAATATATGTACAGGCTCAATAAAACGAAAAGTAGAGCAATCGCGGGATTCCGAAAAGCCGTTATTAGAAGATTTTAGGGCGTTTGCAGTATCTGAATTATCATATGCATTGAGGTCAACAGTACAAGTTCAACAGCCAGACACAACTATTTAATTTGATTGTCGCTGTCACTTCTTCATTTCCTAAATTGGATATTGGAAGGTATGTCTTGACATACGACCTTTTCAAATGAGTTGAAATTCCTGCTGATCCTTGATTGTTCGACCCCTGATAAAAATATGATTTTTAGAGCTGACAGTGTTGGAAACAGAGGCTTTAGATATGCTTGGTTATCAAACTATTCATCGTGGGTTGTATACTTGAAAATATTAAAAGGTGGCTTATGCAAATTGTGCGTGTTGTTATCGCTTGAGCCCCCCCCCCCCAGACCAAATCATCAATACATATTTTATACTATATAAAGTTACTAAAAAGACTGTCAAACTGTCTTTTTTCTATATGCGAGCCCCCCCCCCCCAGCATTTTTTTTTGTGCTGGTTGCGCCACTGTACCTGATATTAGTTAAGGAAGTAAAGGCGTCTTAGCGTTGTGCTAAACACACAATTTCTTTAAATGCAGTGGTTACAGAAAATATTAATTCTACACTTCATCTGCCCCAATGCCCCTTTAGGGATAAGGGAGCTATACTTACCAGAGTACTAGACTGCCGACTGGTTGCCCACACATGACCGAGCCATTCATCTATGTCCTAACTACAAAATAATTCAATGAAGACTTAATTCGGCCTCCTCAGAGAGTTTTTTTACTCAATTTTTTTTTTTAATTTTGTTCGATTTTTAAATTGATTTTTGTCACAAATTTTCGATAGCAAGACTGTTGAACAGCTCTGTAAAGTATGTTGTTATTTAACTATCAAAGCTGCAAAGAGCGGCACTAACCAATCCCCCGTGGCGAAGAAAGAGTACTGGGGGGTTGTGTAAAGCACATGGCTCCTAATTTGGAAAAGGGCGCTGTTAAATATTTTAGCACTTTTCAGATTGTAAGAGGGGCGCCAAAAATATTTAACTCGCACATGGCGCCACTGTAGCTAGCTCTGACTGTCCTATGCGAGGGCCCTCTTAATATAACTCTTGACCAATGGCAGCCGCTAGAATATGGTGGGCCCCGATCTCCGATCTTTTAACACCAGTCTCTATAACAGTTTGTCGCGCTGCACCGGACTGGGAACAGTGGGGGAAAGTGCACGGCTAAAGCAATGAAATAGATGGAAATTGTGGCCAATGGTTGGAAAATGGCTGGGAAATGGTGGCAAACCATGACCGACCGTAAGACCAATCATATGCACCACATTTTTTTTTATAATAGGGGTACTCAGTATTACGAAAATAAAAAATGGGGTACACAGATGACGAAAGTTTGGGAAACACTGGTCTATAATAGCATAGTACTGAGCTGCGTCTGGCCCATCAAAGTGCTAAACCCCTCCCCCCCCCCGAGCAGTGCCCATGTCGTAACCCCGAACCATTATGACGGATTTGCTGTAAAGTGTATAAATACAGTATATATACACACAAAATAGGGTTATATATATATATATATATATATATATATATATATAGCAGTATGTCCTTCTTTATCAGATTATAATGAATACCCTTGATCGTTCACCGCCACTGCATGCCCAAAACCATAAATAAATATGAATAACTCTTGCACCTTCTGAAAACAGACTTTGTAAAATTAGGAGGAACATTAAGTCCATGACACAAGTTTCGTCAATTTTCTCGCAAAAAATTGGATCCTTACTGGTTTACAAGCTTGAGATCCACCGCAAACTTGCAACGGCCCTGTCCGTCTATAAACGTCTCTAATTCCAGTAATATTATGTCGTTAAATGAGATATATGTAACAGTAATAATTTCATAAAGTGACCTGTGCTGACTTATTACCAATCAACTAAATTACCTGTGGGTGGAATTTAAGATAATGGCAAGTTTGAAGGATGCGGGACAATTAATCCAGAAATAAAAACACAAAATTTAAGTTTTCTTCAGGTACAAACATAAACAAATAAATTGCAAACAGATTCGGTTAGTGCTCTGTTTTCATTCAGTTTTTTTTTATTTTTATTTGCTAAATGTGCCGTTACTTTTGAAAAACTTTCAATTCACACTTGGTGGGCGGAGCAAAATGTATCTGACAGGCACTTTAGCTCCACCTTCGTACTATTTTTTTTTCCGCCGAAGCCTTTGGATGACAGTTTAGTGCTCTTAACCTTGTCCTTCTGCACAGCGAGAGGTCATAGGTGACAGGTTTGCATAGCAGGGATATGGATTAAACCAACCGTGCACTCTGAATGAGCTTTGATTCTCGGTTCTCAAATCTTTTCAAAATGTCTTTCGTTGCGGCTTATTTACCAATTTGTTAGATTGCTCAATGACAGTGTTCCCATTAAGCTCTACGTGCCCGCGCATACAATTGACTAGCGCGCACACACACACATTATAACAGTGCGCACAGTTTCGTTAAGTAAGTCTATAGAGTCCTAGCTCTACGTTGCGCACACAAATTTTTATCTCTTTCATAGTTGCTGACAGGTAATTTCTTTTGACTCACGCAGCCTTTGGACAAATAGAGGGACCTTTGCTCAAAGCCCGAATTTTCAACTGAGACTTTTACGGTCACCCATGAGACTCTATGGGCTACGGCAGTGGTTCCCAACCCCCCCCCCTTCCGCGGCGAGAAAAAGGTTGGGGACCACTGGTCTATGACATTCAGTTTAAGAATGACTGGTCAATTGAATATATCAGGGAAAAAATGTATGCAATAAAGCAACAGAGGGGAAAAGCCAAGAATAGAGCAAGACAGCTGAAATTGTTTGATATTTGAAAGACTTTCAAGTCAATTAAGGATATATGTTGCTCATTGAAGACATTTCAAATGTTCAGGATGTATATACTAAATAGATTTCGACAGTGATGTAAATCATGATCAAAATTTTGCAGGCCGCAATGAGTTCGTAAATATGACGGGTGGTCCGTACCAAGAACAGACTGACGGAGTGTTGAACTAATATACATTAAATATAAAAAAAAGTCATAAAATAAAAGTCTAGTGCCATGCTTCACTCTGAAACGAGTGGCGGGCCGCATCGAACACATAAATTGAGCCCGTGGGACGTAGCTTACCCATGGCAGAAGACAGATTCACTGTGGAACTAGTTGGACGATTTAAAGACTTTTTGGTGACTAGAGGGACATAGTAGAAAAGACTGTGTTAAGTAGAATTAACAGACAGTATATATATATATATATATATATATATATATATATATATATATATATATATATATACCAGGCCCACACAATACTGTAGAGTAATACAGCAGCGGAATGTATTATTATCACCTATTCAACAACAAAAAAATCAGAGCCGTGGCTAGCTAATGTGGGGCCCTGTGCGGGTCACTTTGTTTGGCGCCCTTCTCCCAATCTAAAAGTGGAAATACATTTTACATCCCTCTTGATACAAACATAAAGTAAAGGTCTCATGCTTTTCAATGAAATTTTTTTCGTTGAACATTTTGCTATGCATCAAGAAGCAATTAGCAAAGTTAAGGCAGTGCCTCCTACAGTACAAGGCCAAATTCAGGTCAGTCGTGACGTGGCGGTAGGCGTCAATTGAAAACGGACAACTCGCTCGCCTCGCCGTGTTATTGCCTGCTACCAGCTGGCCTTGGTCCTAAGCTTTGTGTTATTTATAAGATAGAAGGATGTTAGGCTGTTTAGCCTCAAGATAAAACGTGTTTATCATAATAATTAGTGCCGAATTAATTTTATGGCAAATGAATTTATTTGTTTTTCATTACTTTAAAGCATACAAAGTTTTTGTGAAGACTAAATGTAACTAAAAAAAGTTACAGATGATTATTTACAGCAAACATGTGTGCAGATTTGTAGAAAAAAACACCAACACTTTCAAAACAACACAATACATGTATAAGTAAAACAAAGTCAATACATTTTAGACATTATTGATAAGTTTATTCCTTCAAGATTTGTGCAGTTCAGTCCAACATCGTCAGTAAATCACATGAAAAAGAAATTGTTTTAAAAAAGTTTTTAGTGTATAGTCAATCAAAAGGAAATACAGGCATACAATTAATTTTTTGAAAATCATACTTGTAGTGAAAAAGCAGAATACTTTTACGTGTATAAAACATAGTTAAAAAAGAAACATCTTTAAATTCAGTTTAGTTTTTTTTGTAAGCTATATTACCTAGGCCCTTGCCTAGTGATTAAGAAATGCATTGTGCAACACAGTCCCAACAATTGTTCCTTTGGTCATCTCTGAAAGGGAAATTCTGGAAACAACTCCCTGAAATTAAAACTTTAAAAAACTGTAAATAATTTTGCTTAAATGAAGATTATTAATTGAACAAACATATTTAGGCATGCATTAATAAAATCAACATATTGATGCATGCATTAATTAAATAAACATATTGAGGCATGCATTAATAAAATCAACATATTGAGGCGAGCATTAATAAAATCAACATATTGATGCATGCATTAATTAAATAAACATATTGTGGCATGCATTAAAATAAAGAATACTTGAGAATAAAAAAACAACAACATCAATACAGTTCAAACATATTAAACATATCTATTAAGTGAATGTTTGTAATTTTCTCTTCTTAGCTTTCGTTGTCTTTAATGAATTATCTGATGCACATTTACTATAGTTATTTAACAGTATGTTAGCCAGAGAATTAGATGTTAATGAAAAAACATTGACTAAAGATTGCCCACAGACACAGTCACCTAAATGTGAGAAATGAGTTTGAAGACATGATGAAAATAATGATAACAAGACCTGTTTCTGGTTGTTTTGTGATGAGAAAATCTCTTCATACTGTTTGCTGATAAGTTTCTTGAACAAAGAAAATTTAACAGTGACTATATCTACCAAAATCTCACTTGGCCATTTTAATCCACCCCTATCTAAATCACGTAAATATGAATCTAAATGAGAAGGCACTGGTTAAGGCGAGTCAAGGGGTATATACACAATCATTAGTTGTCCAGATAGCCACTCTAAAAACTTATTGATTGACGTGAATCGGGCCTTAATCTCTGTGAACATAACATGTTGTTATCTGTGTGTTTGATTTGTTTTTGAACGCTTTTAATTGGCTTGCAGCGCTGTTTTTTTTTTTTTATATATTTTTAAAAACCCAATTTGTGAACAGTTGACTATTGAGCGAGTTCTGTGAGACCTTGTATTAAATTTATATTAA
Organism: Bulinus truncatus; assembly: GCA_021962125.1. NCBI lineage: Eukaryota > Metazoa > Mollusca > Gastropoda > Planorbidae > Bulinus > Bulinus truncatus. The sequence continues at coordinate 18,525,527 of JAGDYQ010000002.1, forward strand.
AACATCCCAGAAACAATGAATATAAATAATGCAATCACTTGGGGTCAAGGACTTACTGGCCTCTGACGTCAGTCACATCAAGCATATGTCATGGGTCCTATGTGTTGGGAAATATACATTAACAGGAGAATAGAGTGGAATACATTGAGTCAAATCAATACAAACTAGTTTTATCAATTCACTCTGATTGCACACAGCGATCGTCTGTGTAATACACACACTATTCAACATGTATCATATCAAGTTTAATCTTCAGCTCTAATAATCAGATAAACTTTGAAAGCAACATAAATCCCGACAAAGCCCGTACGGGGCACTGCCCAAAAATGGTGAGAGACCCTTTGACACGCGCAAATCTGTGTCAACTTTTTGGAGCATTTCCTAGTACTGCTCACCAGGAGACATTAGCAGCCAGTTATCTGGTTGATTGTTAACGAAAAATTACATGTACATAAAAATATAAAGGCTCGTCATCAATTACAGTGCTTGTATTCAGAAAACATATTATGGATAAGTTCAAGGTTTTAGTTGGCAATAAAATTTCGTTAGCCGTCGATTTATGTAAAGAAATAATACAAAACAAGGACTGCACTTAGAGTTAAATCCCCTTTTTCATAGAGTTAAGCAAAATTTATTTTAACATTTACAGCAGCTCCAGTAATCTCAGTCAAGATACAATGTACGCAACACAAAAATAACAAATGAGATAGTGAGTTCTGAACAGTGAAAAAAAATATATATTTTATTTTGGTCATTTCAATTGGAGCAACAGCTAACCTCTGAACCATGACCTGTTGATCAGAAGTCACAAACATTTTAATATTTACATAATTGACAGAAAGAAAAACAAAATTCTTAAAAAAAACAAGATTCTTTGCGCCCACAACATTCTAATAAAACAGGATCTCTCTATCATCAGTATCAATCCCACAACATTCTAACAAAACAGGATCTCTCTATCATCAGTATCAATCCCATTGGGAAACCCAAACTGACAACAACAAGATTTCACACACTTGATAACTCGTTTTTTTTCATTACATTAATTTCTCATTCACTTAACATGCCACAATCCAAGATAAATGTAGACCATTTTAAACATAATTTTCAAAACATTAAAAAAATTGTGTACATTTCTATTGGTGGTTAGAATCAGGTGGTTACAGTTTCCCTCAGAGCCTATCAGGTTTAAAATCAATGTATTTTTTTAGAAAAGAATAATGTTTGATTTGAAATCAATATGTAATCAATATTTTGGGTCTCGAATATGGGGAATACATTTTCAATACTCTAATTAATTCTAAGATCAATGTCACCATGGAATAGCTCATCCGATTTTCTGCACACTGTTAAAGAAACATATGGTACCGTAAAGAAACATATCGTACCGAATTCTAAATTATTCCACATTCAAATGGCCCTATGAGTGGTATATGAAAATGTTTAATGGAATAGAACAAAGCATGCACAGACCAGCCTATGCCATACAGACCAGTATGATTAAAATATCACCCTATGTTGGTTCGGCGTGCTGATATATATATTTCCTATATACATCATATCAATAATATTCAAAAATAATATTTGAATGATCGGTTTGGTAAAATTATTTCTTTACTTCACTTTACATTTTTTAAAAACCACGGGAGGTAATGATTAATAAATCTATTCAGAGATTTGACAGAAGAGTTTAAAATGATGATAAAGCTTTAAATGTGCTTTAAATTGAGATCAAAATTATGTTGGTAAGGGATTTTATTAATTTTTAACAATTTTGTTCTAAATTTGTACTTGTGTCTAAAGTCTCCCTTGACAAAATGCCAAGTTTGAAGCAACAAGACAAACTGTTACTATTCAATTATAACAGTGTTACCCAAACTTTTGACATCTGTGTACCCCCTTTTTTATTATCATGATACTGAGTACCATAGGAATAAAAAATTGCATATACATGTATTCTATTAACGGTCATGGTTTCCCCTCATTTTGACGTTTTTGCTTTAACCGTGCATGTTCTCAGCCCGGTTCAGCGCGTGCGCCAGCAGTGCATCCACCACACTCTGGGAAACACTGAATAATAGCAATGAAACAATCTCAAGCTTTGTCAGCCTTATGTGCCTTGTTAGCACGTGTTTAATACTTTTGAGAATAATTAATGACATCAGAAAAAGAACATTAAATTCAAATAGTGAACACAAAATATAAAAAAAAATAATGATTAAAAATAAGATTTAGTTCCAATGCACCTAACATAAAAAAAAAAATATATATACTCCTCATATTAATGTCCACTCAGCTTTCAATGTGTATCTGACTTAAGTGCTAGCCACACAATCCCTTCATCTGCCAAGGTTATAGAAACAGATGAATTCTACACTTCATTTGCCCTGATGGCACGTTTGGGCTAAGGGAACTTTATTTTTTTTTTGTATCATGCAAATATTGACAGAAATTAAAATTACTTCTATTTGTAAATTTAATATTAACAGTAAAATTAAGTGTACAGAGTGTGCTTGCGGAAGACAAAAGAAATTGCCCTGTATTTCTTTAATTTAAAAGTTTCTTTATGCTCTCTAAGGTTAAAAAAATTTAACTTGGTTACGTTTAAATAAAATAGTAAAAACATCGCATAAAACTAACACAAAATTCATATATGTGATTGGTAATAGACAGGTGATGTACTTGATAACATAATCTCTTTATCTTCAGCCAGATACAAATACATGTATTACCTAAACAGTAATTAGCTAAAGACTCTACGAGATTTTAATGAGTTTAATGGAACGTTTTTTAAAAAGTGTATTGAAATCAGGAATGAACAGATGTTTAGAACTCCACATTGATTGAGCATCAAAAAGCTAGTGAGATAATTGATATCAAAATTCTCAAGCATATAGAAATATACTTTTACAAGATCATTACATTTCTTTATTATTCCTTAAGGACTACAAATAATTTAAGTATCGACATTCTTATAGCAACAATTTATTTTCAATAAAACAATGAAAATTTAGCTTAGACTACCTAGCAGCATCATAAGAAAATGTTCACATGCCATCAAATCATGCTTGTCTGGCTACAAAATCTTTCATTTTCATACATACTCCATCCAACAATTATAATACATTCTATAACATGTTTTTCTTATCATTCCATTGCATCAGCACTCAATTTTCAAGACAAAAGTATTTTACTTAAATATTAAAATGTCGGCACAAAAAAAAACACCAAGAGCAGACAACTTCCTCCAGGCATGACAGAAACAGCATCTTCACATCTTTCATTCTGCTAAACCTCAACAATCGATCATGTGTCTGATGGAAAGCCAAATACTCTGACAATGCCTGCATCCCTGTCCCGCCTGTCATCGCAGGCGTAAGCCAACAAATGTCTCTTAGGGTGCCAGGCCACAGTGAATGTCGGTGAGTCACAAGTGATTTGATGAAGTTTTTCCCCTGTGTAAAAATGATCGTCTTGTTATATTATTCATGCATCTAATAAAATTGTATTTTTTTAAGAAAATGATTTTCAGTTAAATTCAGAGACATGCTATATGAAGGCTCTCTATACAGAGGATAATTTACATTCCTATAGCAATTTTTTAAATATTTTAAGGTATAGATTTTTTTTAACCTAATGACTTAGAGGAAGAAAAAATATAATCTAACTATTATCTTGACTCACCTGTTTCCACTTCACTGATGTCTATTACAAGATCTTCAGAGGCAGATGCCAACATTTTACCGTCATTACTGAAGCTCAATGTCCGAACTGGCCACTCAAGCCTGTATTGACAACAAACAGTAAATTTTAATGAGCAGCTCACGTGACATTCAATATTTATTTTTCATATTATTAATCCAGATAAAATGCATTATTAATTATGAATTGCCTTAATCCTCATGGAAATATATCAAATATAGAAACAGTAACTCAAAATCTAAACATAATCTTCTAAAGAAAGTTCCACATTATTTTTTATCTTAAATCATGACACAAAGATTACTAGTTTTTGAATTTTCTTAATTTTAGTTTTTTTTTTTTGCAAAGAGATTCTATTTAAACAAGATTGCTATTCTATAAAAAAAAAACCCATAAGACATAAAACAATTTGAATTTTGAGACAAAACATTGTCAATTAAACTTTTCCAGATTATAATTAATTGACATGATTATCAACTTAAAGCCCATAACTTAAAAAAGATGCAGGAGATTTTCACACAAAGGGGAACAGATCTAAAAATGTAAGAAACTTCTAAAACGTTAACAAAAACTCACTAGTTCCTGGATTCATTCATTTAAATGAGGTAAATTACTCCTAATAAAAAAATGTATTAGCAGACCTTATTGTTTTAATGTATTATTTCTATTAACAAAAAGTATTTGTAGACAGCCACCATAAAGAAAATGATGGAGTTTCTTTACAATAGTGAATTTTTAATTACCCTGAACAAGACATCACTTTCCTTTTTTTTTACAAAATGGCCATCATATTGCCATAAAAAGTTATGAAATTTAATTATATTTTTAAATAATAAACTTTGGCTAAAAGGGCATTTTACGTCGCATTATTCAGACATTTTTTAATCGGTGGGGTGCCCAAAAAATTCAAATCCTGAAGATTTTCGTTATTCTGGTGTGTGATTAAAAAGTTACATTTCACAGTATGATTATAAGACAATTCACAATGCTATTTTCACAATTAAAAAAAATCCAACACTACATTGAAATGTAAATTTTCTAAAAATTGGAAAAGGAAGCTTGTGAAGAAAAATTTCTTCATTTTGATAAAATCCTGAATTAATAAGTTGACCTAATCATGAAAATGATGAACACTTCAGATTCTGAGTTATCAGTGGACTGCATATGTCAAGTTATAGTTCGATTTATTTTTAATATAACATTTTACCTGGAAAAAGTTCTCATGCAGACCAGATCTGGAAGATTCCACAAACTCACAAGAGCATCCGCACTACCAATGGCAAAGTACTTCCCAGTTGGGTCGAACTCAATACATATACAGTTGGCTGGGTGGGCATTTAATACATGCAATGTTTTCAGCTCTGGATAACTGGAAAACAAAAAAACTTTCATCTTTTTTTCAATAACAAGAAAAAAAAAAAACACAAGAGAAGGTAAAATAAAATAGAAGCTTTATCAAATGAGACTTGATGGAGCCATATGACCTTCTTCAAATAAAAATGACTTTATTAGCAGAATATAGCTAAAAGAGTAAAATAAATCAACAGGGCATTGATGAGCTTTACTAAATTAATGTAATCTATGTACAACAAAAACACTAAAGTTAATCAAAATAAAGTGATCAACATGATGAAGAAAGCAGATATCTTTCTCAGTAGTTATAATTGTAAAATGCTCTTTTCTAAAAATATATATATATATATATATATATATATATATAGAAGTGAATAACTTTACATTTACATCAGAAAATTTCTTAAATGAATACAGAGTACAGTTGTGAACTGACTGGGCTTATGTATTAGATATTTGAAACAGGTTGGGAAAAAAATAACTTTATTAAGGTGCAGGATACCTCATAATGAAATTATAGCAAAAAATTTGCTATAAAATACCAAAATATATTAATGCTGCCAAGGTAAAAAGGAAATTTCATTTTAAATACCTAAATATATGAACGTTGCCATGGCCGCTTGTTAAGAAAAACAAATCTCCTTCGTTACCCCAAGATATTTCATTGACCTCAAATTTGAACTGCTCCTCCGCTTTTGACCTGTGAGTTTTGACATCAATAAATGTCACAAGGTCGTCTTTATTTCCAACGGCTATGGTGCTGCCGTCTGGAGACCAGCATATGTTTATGTTCTCTCCTGTTAAAAAAAACAAAAACACAGTATGTATTAAATAAAAACATATAAATGTCATTACTACATAAAGATATATGATAATTAGGGCTCATATTTCTTTTACCTAAAAATGTACATTCATACAGAATGTTCCCTAAAGACTGAATTATGTACACAAATGAGCTCTAAAAAATCTACTTCATGTAAAATATACTTATAAAATGTTCAATTAATGACCTTTTTTGGTTATTTGCCAAGTTTTCAATGGAGTAAATCTATTTTTAAGACTATTAAGAAACTATACCACAAGTTAGGATTTAATCGCTTCTCTCTAGTTCAACACACCTTGTATCAACAAGGATATATCCCAAAATTATAAAAAAAATTATATTATCTGCTAGTTAAGATTAAAATTTAAAAAAAAATGTTCAAGACATTTAAACTATGAAATATTCAACATCTTTAACAATGATGGCTGACCAATACATTTAAGCTATCAAACCTTTAGTATTGACGGTTGCTGCTGCCTTATTGGTTCGGGCATCCCATATTCTTACAGTTTTGTCCCCACTAGCTGTAGCAAGTTGGTCAGGATTCTTCGGATTCCAGCACAGCTGATCTACACTAGCTCCATGACCTCGGAATACTGTGTAATCTTTTGTCTAACAAACATAAAAAGTATGTCTAAATTTGTTAAAACAGTTTTTTATTCCAAAAATTATTCATGATTTTTACTGCCTATTAAATAATGTATAATTCTACTAGTCCAATCTGTATTTTCCTGCATGAAATATTTTTTTTTAATTCTTGGTGATGATGGAGGGAATTAGTCAACTGTTAACCAATATTGACAAGATTATATTGTCATTGTCGCTATTGACATTTATATTTTTTCAAGTCATTTCGATTCTTATTAAATCCTTCTAAAAGTGAAATAAACAGAAAATCATTGCTTGAATGAAAACTGTAGCTGTATGATTGTTATTTTGTTTTTATACATCAATACTGACATTAAGATTTAAGTTAACATTACATTTTGTATATATTTGATTTTGAATATAACTATCACTGACTAATTGAATGCCGGTTGTCAAGTAAAAAAAAGTGGCAATATTCTGAAACACAGAGCAGGCCATCAATTATTAACTTTAATTCTACATTAATAAAGTGAGATAACTTAATAAAAAACAATTTAAAAAATTGATTTCGCTAAACAAAAGCTGATGATGAATGTCGAAATTGAAGTGCAAAATATTTTACCAATCTGTCTTTATCCAGCATATAAATGCATACTGTTTTGTCAAAAGATCCTGATGCAAGTCTGCGTCCATCACAACTCCAGGCTACAGAATGAACTTTAGCAGTATGTGCTTGTACATCGCGTGTTCTACTGTTTGCTTCGAAGAACTTTTTCATTTCCTCCGCGTAAGTCGCCATCTTGAAACATTGAAACGGTGATGACTATTTTTTATAGCTCCCAAATTTTTTTCTTCCATCTTTATTCGATTTCTTAAAAATAATGTATTACCGGTAAAAAACGAAAAATGTAATATAATTTTCAAAAATAAAATTAGAGTATATATGAAGAAAAGGCTAATAGAATAGTGTGCCCTTAGTTTAGTTCTACAAATATATCCAGTTTATTTTATTAACAATACGTTTTATTTTTATACTGGCTAAAGTTTTAGGTGCGCATCACCCCCAACTGTGGGTAGGTATTCTATCATTCGTATGAGATGGCTATAAAAATGAAAAAAATCAAATTCCTATTTTTTTTATTTAGGATGTTATGTTTATTTCTCGACCAAACACTACACAAGCACCGAGCCAACAACAGCTAGCTACATCTACTCAGTGGCGCCGAGAGCCAACAAGGGCCCCAGGGCAGGACATCATTGCGGGCCTCTTAATAAACAATAAGTCGTGAAAAAATTGACATGGTCGGGGCGGCCGGGCCCCCTTACAGATGCGGGACCCCTGGCAATGACCCCCTGCCCCCCTCTCGGCGTGCCTGCATCTACTACACCGTAAACCAACAAGCAGAGGCTGATTCAGTTCGGCAAGGATTCCGGGCGAAGAAGACAAATTTAGGTCCTTAGAGGCAGGGTGTTTCGCCTTTCAAACGTTTAGACACTCGGCGCCCGTCCGGCGCTCCCGACGTTTACATCCGCCTCTGCCAACAAGCAATGACTGACATGACCTTAAAGGATTACCCAGGGATGGGTTCATTTAAATTGCCACAATTCTCATCTAAATTATTTTTTACATTTTGAAATATACTCCTAGGTCTATGTCTCAATGCTATCAATTTGTATTTTTTCTGTCAGACTGGTAACTGCCATTGATCAGGCAGGATTACACCTACCTATTGGGGGGCCCATATATCATCAGATTTCAGATTGTGGGGGGGGGGGGGGGCTTTATTTGAGGACCTAGGCGTTTGTTTAGTCTACCTTCCCATGAGAACGGCTCTCCTTCCACATATTTCACTTAGCAACATCAAAACAAAATATCTACCCACGTGCCCCGACCCAATCTATTTGTACGAAACCCATCAATCTATCGATGCACACTCTATCTCACTGTCTGTTACTCTATCTCACTGTCTATTACGAACGATACACTCACGAATGTGAATATACAACTTTTTTTAAAAATAATGACACATAGTTATGCGAACTTATATTTTTTTTTCACTGGACATAAATGAACTCAACTTGTTTATTTAATTCGAAGCCCGCATAATGCTTTCGATACCAAAGTGTCGTGATGGTTTCAAGAAAGATGATGTGAGCGATGCTGGACTCCTCTATACAGACATGTGGTTCTAAAATTTGCCCAAGGGTTTCTTGTGTGGTAGACTCTTACTATATCGTAAGCAGCCCCGTAGCATGAAAATTCTACAGCAGGGGCCGGGCAATAGCGGGGGGAGGGGGGACAGGTAATACATTTTACTAAGTAGAGAAAATAAGCAGAGGGGGCCAAACAAAACGCAGGGGGTGCCCGGCCCCCTGGCCCCCCGCACGCTACGGGCCTGAACGTAAAGACGTAGGTGGTTCTCAGTTCAGTTGCTTGTTTCTTTCATAATTTAACGACAGATATCATGTAAACCAGAGACAAACGAAAGGTTCAAGTCCCACTGGTACCCCCTGATCTGCCCCCCCCCCAGGGCCGGGTCGTGGTATGATGCGAAGGGGGCAAAACACCCCGGCGGCAGGCTTTAAGGGGCGTTAATCTCTTGCATTGGGGGGCCAGCAGTTTGAAATATATTTTAAAAAATGTACATCCATAAAAAACGCAAACACTATAAGAGGCCGCGATTGAAATTGTACTGTGAACTCGTTAGTGTATAATCAATAAACACAAATGGATAGGCACAAAACGATTTATTCTTGCAAAAACGAAACTATAATTGTTTCACTTTGGTACTTAATCAGTCAAAGAGCTGGAGAGGAGAGGGGGGGTGGAGAGGGCAGCAGTGTACTGTTTACAGACAGGCTAGGTACGTGGCAACAATCCCCTCCCCGCCCCCCCCCCCCCCACACTTTATCGTGGAACAGCCAACCCCCCCCCCCCCCCAGTTTGAGAAACATTGATAGAGGGGGAGGGGGAGGGGGGTGGAAGATATGACGCCGTATTGTTCTCCGCACGGGTTTTGTTGTTGTTGCTGCTGCACATATGGAGGAAAGCAGGGACGGACGTCATCGATGTGGTGAGTACATTCATAGCCGTGCAGCTGTTTCCACAAAGACCAACTCTACGCTCGTGCACATAGCTGTGGGCTTACAGTTTGTTATATTCTGTGGTTTTTGCGCTGATGAAATAGTATTTCAATTTTTTGGCTCATGATTGTAGAACCTCTGTATCACTGTAAAGCAAAAACAAGTCTATTTTGGTTTATAATTATAACAAGTGTACCACAGAATGTATACTTTGCAAGAGTGCCAATCGACAATTGAAAATGATTTTTCCGAGTGCGGACATATTTGTGTTATTATTCTATTGTGTATCAACATCTAGGTACTACACTACTAAAAAGGCAAAATAAAACTAATGGCGGCATATTTTATAGTCATAGGTAGATGACATTTTAAATAGCGATGCGCTTTATGTCCAATTTATATTCCGTGGTGTGCACTAAGTATGCACTTTTGATAAACAAAACTACTTTTAGCACAAACATATTGACGTATCGTCAATAATACAACACTCAAGATAAGATAACTGGTGAAGCATCATTGTATTGTCCAGGTGTTTAATACGAGAGTTGTAGCCTTATTCTAAAGAGAACCACTCGTAACAATTAGTTGACTTATTGGGTGTGTACTTTATTATGCACTAGACTGATATGTAATTGTGTGGATGTTCAGTTTCTTTGTTTAAGTTAGACCTTGAAAAAAAAATACGCTAATCAAACGAAATGAATAAATACACAGAACTATGGTGGCATTAGTGTAACTAACAGAATACCAATAAGCTAAAAAAAAATATATATTTATTTATCAATGCAAGGAAAAATTTGTAAAACAGTAAACACACAAACGTACTGGCAAAAATATTAGCTCTTTGTTTATATCTTCCGGGCCCCCATGGCTACAAGTCTCGGGGGGGGGCCAGAGGAAATCTGGTGGGTCTCAAACCTTCCAAGTTGGGCACCATCGTCTGAATACGCACACACGATTTAGCGGGAAACAACTTAAGGTAGAATTCAATGGGAATGGATGCGTTTTTGGCTCCATTTACAGTGGTCGCCATGCATATGACCTTAGCTGCTATTCCTCTAGAGGTATTTACGTCTGTGGAGTTTAGACTTGGCTTGTGGCAGCAGCTGGTCTAGGAGACGATGAAGCATCAGCTTCTTCTTCCTTATAGTATAAGGGTTTCCTCGACTCGGCATTATCATCATCCTTGTAGTGCCTGAGGCTGTCTATGCTATCAACCAAAGCCGCGTCTTTGGTCTCCGGTAAAAGTACAGCCAATATGGCGCTAAGGGCGAGGAAAATTGTCACGATGATGTAAGAGATGGTCAGCAAGCTTTGGTCAAGACTTAATATGAAGAAAAAGGCGACGTCCGCTATCCTGGCGCCCAGGTTGGAAAAACCATAGCCTAAAGACCTCGTGACTGTGGGGTACAGCTCTGTCCCCCAAGTCTGGACGCAGGACAACGAGGCGCCGGCCACCAATCTGGCCGTTAGGCTCATCCCCATCCTCCAGGTACCCCCTACGTCGTCAAAAGCAGTCAGCCTCGTCAGAAGACAGCCGAATGTAGCGAGAGTGGTCAGCGAGTAGAAAACTAAGGTTGACCAACGCCGGCCAATTTTATTAGTGAGTAAGAAACTCGTGATCTTGGCGGGAATTTCCACGAGCTCCAACCAAAACAAGTTTATAAACACGTCTTTGGATAATGGTGAGGCATCAGGTGGCGTGATGTAGTTCGCCGAAGCTAAAGCGAACCACATGAAACACAAAATCAGACTCCGTTTCGCAGTTTGCCGGCTGTTAAATATGTCGATGTATGAGTAGCACCTTCCTTTTCCGTGAAGTTCTTTCTCCTTTTGTAGAATTCGTTCCAGAAACGACTTGGCGTTGTCCGGGAGAGACCTTCGATTGAAGCGAGATATCTTCGTCAGAACTGCACCCGCTTCTTTGATTCGCCCCCGCACGGCAAGCCAGCGGATGCTTTCCGGAACACAGACGCAGAATATCAGAGGCGGCACCGAAAACAGGCAGCATGCCAGGTGCAGATTCGACCAGTCGTCAAGAAGCAGCGCGGCCCCTGCAAAGAGACCCACGCTTATCGCACGCCAGGGCGTTATAGCCATCAAGGGCCGCCACCTCGCGGGCAGGAACTCCACAGAGTACGGCAGGACGACCACATTAATGGCGCCTATGCCGACGCCGACGAAGAATCTCGTGACAGCGAACATGGCCCAACTGGACGAGTACGCGGCGAGGAAGTTGAAGATGATGTGCTGAAGCATGAAGGGGTAGAGAGTCATTCTTCTGCCGAACGCGTCGCTCAGCTGCCCGGCAACCACCGCGCCGGCGAGCACGCCCAGCAGCTGCAGCAGCGTAAACATGGGCACCACCCATCTCAGATCGCAGACGAGGTTCCACTCGGGGATGACGCTGCTGACGCCATCGTCGTCAAAGTCGTATCCGAGGCATCGGGTCCCGTTAGTTTCACACACGTTCATGCTCGCGTTGCCCGCCGCCAGCAGAGCCGTCTTTTCGTTTTCGCCCACGTCGAGGCAGGTGAAGTCCGGCGTCCGCCCAGCGAAGGTCAGGTGAAGCGAGCTCCAGCCGAGCGTGAGCTGAGTGCTGGCGATGGACATGGTGACCAGCAGCTGGAACCTCCCCATGCCCCAGTGATCGACGAGGCTGTCGAAGTCCGCATCCATCTTGATAGCCAAACAGCCTGTCTAACCTGACAAACAGATGAAGTAGGTTTCAAAATAAATGGTTGAATATATTCAAATTAACAGCTATGCATGTCATTCCTTAAATAGTTCTGTAAATAACAGCAGAGGCGGAACAAGAAATACGCGGAGCTCGGGGGCGATTGTTATGTGCAGCAATCAGGCACGCCGAGGGGGGGGGTCATTGTCAGGTGGCCCGCATCTGTAAGGGGGCCCGGCCGCCCCGACCATGTCAATTTTTTCACGACTCATTGTTTATTAAAGGGGCCCGCAATGATGTCCTGCCCTGGGGCCCTTGTTGGATCTCGGCGCCCCTGGCAGCAACGGTGCGTGACCGGGAGCATTGATTGTAAGCAATGTGTATCATTTTACAACGATCACCGCTTTTGTGTCCACCTCTCTTATCGACAAGTGAGTGATGCTATTTTATTATTTAATAATTTTGTTATATGTTTATGAATATATGGGTAGCTGTTCTTCACATTATGGGTGGGAGGCATAAACCAGGGCCGCTTTATCATATAGGCACAGTAGGCACTGTTCCTAAGGCCTACGGACTTTTCAAGGGCCTACCGAAAGCCAGAATGGCAAATAAGTGCCGGTGCATTCTTGAAAAATGTTAAAAAATGAAATCGGGGAGGGCCTACGACTTTGAAAGTACCGAGGGCCTACGATGACCTTAAAACGGCCCTGCCTTAAACAAGGTATATTTTTTTTTGGGGGGGGGCGGCTAAGTGCCAGTCGGGGGAATTGATATTTCATTGTTTATTTACTTATAGTATATTTGTGTATGCAACCGGAACTGTTCTTCCGGTTTTTTTTTTTTGGGGGGGGGGCTAGACAAACATACATATAGCCCCAAATTTTGTTTGCCCATAATAACGTCTCAGAATGCATAATTCGCATAATTATCGATAATTATTGCTGTCAGTTGATCAATATAAGGGCAGTAAAAGTATCAAATTTCACCGGGAATTTTACTGGTTATTGTGGGGGGGGGGGGTTCCATTGGATAGAGAGGGAGGGAGGGGGGTCAGAGGCGTGTTGGGTCGGTGGATGTCCCAAGTGCAGAAGAAAATATTGACAGCGAACGGGCTTTAAATGTCGTATCACTTTCGTCTTTATGTAGCGCTTCTCGGGACCAAACAGTTCGCCCACCGTTAGATTCGCCTGGGGGACGGGGGGGGGGGAAGAAGAGGCGGGGGGGTGTATCATGGGCGGAACTAGTTGCATACTTCGCCAATCTCAAATAAATACTCTGAATCTATAAACAGTACCGCCGAGAGGGGGGGGGGAGACAAGGGGGGGGGGCAAATGCCCAAGGGCCCGGCGAGTTTTAGGGGCCCGGATAGAGCTGGCCAATCAACTTTTGAAAATATTATTATCAGCACGGGGGGGGGGGAGCGCGTGACAGCTCTGCCCAGGGGCCCGAAATTTCTGTCGGTGGGCCTGTCCATAAATGAAATATAAATAAATAAATAACCAAAAAAAAAACACGTGAACTTAACAATAATTTTACGTCATTATTAAACAGCTGATAATAACATAAATATAATATAAACATTAATATAACAGTAGATATAGTTACTGTACTATAAATAGCTCACCTCTATAGAATAATCTGCGAGGGCCTGCAACTTTTGTTAGTTGTTTTTTTAATCCTCTAAGTCAGCCTACTGTAACTTTTGAGCAAAGAGAAACAAGTCAATCGAACTACTGTAACTAAACAATTCCCAGTTGTGATAATCTTATTTAGCGTTCTTTTGTTTTTATCACCAACGCAATGAGAGGGAAAAAAAAATACAACAACTACGTCCTTGACTTCAGCATGTATCTCGTCTGCTGCACACACCACAAACGTGGGATGCCTGCTTGTCGTGTTTTATTTTTAAATGTTAGGTTAATGTTTATTTCTTACGCAAGTAAAGCATTATTAAAAACTACACTCAATAGTTAAGTCCAAATATAAAAAGAAGACATATTTTTTTTTAGAGCTATCTGCAACTCTTAACAACTTTCGATTTAAAGACTTACACTACTTGGAAACAGACAGCATTTTTTTTTTACATTCTGGTGTGTAGTAGTAACACACGTGCGCTTTTTTTTTTTTACGGTGAATAGTAAGAAAACACCACAACGCGAACTAGAGATACATTTGTGTATATGCAGTTTTCCTTGCGCATGCGCTGCTATACGTAAAACTGCGAGAATAGAGAGAGAGAGAGAGAGAGAGAGAGAGAAAGATAGCAACAAGTGAGTTATCAAAGTATGAGGACAAATGTGTGAGAGGCGATTGGGGAAGTGGGGTTGTGTGGAATAAGTCAACGAGAAAAAACTATGTCCTCTTTACCCTAAATATTATAATATGTTTTTTTTTTCTGTGTGACCTACATTCTGTGATAACCCGTTCAAAGAATGAGTGTGTAGCTGAGAGAGTGCTAGACTCTGCCAGCTCAGATGGCAACAAGTATTATCTTCGTGTGGCACATTGTTTGAAAACATTCTTGCAGAGAGACCGACACACTGTGTTGCATTGACAGGATCAAACTGATACAAGGTTTCGAACAAAAGTCTTTATAAGAATGATGTTCGTTCGCTATTACCTATAACAGGGGTCGGCAACCTTTTGAGACAAAAGAGCCATAAGTTATAATTTACAATTTCCTCAGGTTTTAAAGAGCCACTAAAATTGTTCTTCCAATTTTATGGTTTTTGATTAGGACGCAGGTTGCCGACCCCTGACCTGTAACACTCATACCATAACGTATATATATATATATATATATATATATATATATATATATATATATATATATATATATATATATATATATATATATCTAAATAGTGTTCTTACTTGTTCTTATTTCTTGCTGGGCCCGCTGATTAAGAGATTTAATGAGTTATTACAGCAGTGGGGGGGGGGGGGAGGGGGGAGGGTCTTTGGAGTTGAGCTTTCTTTTTTTGTGAGGTCATCTAATTTCCCTTCCCATCAGAACGATTCTAGAACCAGCAGAGATGTTCCAAGTACTGATCATGCAACAGAGGCCGTAGCGAGGGGTGGGCAACTGGGGGCATCATGCCCCAGGGCGCTACTCACAAAGGGGCGCCGAATGGTATGTTTTACAAATAATATTAGACCTATATGGTTTTCGAAAGTGGGGTGTGGGTGGGTGCTAAAAAGTTATTAATTAAAAAGGTATTGTGTCCCGGGCGCGAGCTAAGCTCGCTACGGCACTGCTATGCAAGTACAAGTACTCAAGGTGTAAATATGAGTACAAGTACAAACGATTTTAAAATTGCTAGTAAATTGTGACTACAAAATATCCAATTTCCGACAGTTGTTGATAGTTGTGGGGTGTGGTGATGAGTTTTTGACGTCAACAGTGTCACACATTGTTTTTGAAAAAAAAAAATAATTGCATAATTTGACTGTAAATATTTTATGAAGTGGGATCACAGAACTAATAAGAACTTTATGCAAATGTCTTCCGATTGCCAAGTTATTTCATTTTACGAAAATAAATATTATAATACGGATTAATACATCGATCCCTAAAATTCTATTTTAAAAAAGAATAAACAAATAGTTACATTCAATTACAGTCAATTAAATCAATTTAAAGGCTTAAATTAGAATAAATGAATGACATATTCACTCAATTGTTTTTATTTTTTGTATAGTAATACAAAAAAGGGAGAAAATATCAATAAAGGCATTGACAAAATATCCAATTTGCTCAGATTTATAAATTGTCGTCTTAAAATCAAGGTACACTACTCAAACTTCAAATATTTTCAGGAGCATTTAAACAGTCGTGTCCCCTGTCACACTGCGTGATAAACAAGAACAGTCACATGTATTTTTCTAGATCTTGGTGGCTGTAGTCAGGCCCTGGATTAACCATTAGGCAAACCAGTAACGTGCCTAGGGCACCAAGCGTTTGGGGGGCACCAAAAGTCCTCATGAAAAATGTGTATATTGTCTCGGTAGCCGCGCATAATCGACATGACATAAGCAAATCGCTAATGTAATACTGAATCACACATTATTTAGCATTGTCCCACAACCTGATGGGGAAAATACCTTCCCACCCAGTTTTTCTACTATTTTTTGCTATTTTTCTTCGAGGCTTTTTATTTACTTTTTTTTTTTTATACGTTTGTGCTACTTAACTCACACATGCGATAAATGCACTTCCGTTTTAGTCTTCTAGTGAAAACAATTGTAATTAGTGCTATTTTGTCGACGTGACATTGAATGACTATATTAGAACTACTCTACATTTGAAAGATTTGAAGAGGCTGCGAAAGAAATAACACCAGGTGTGGATTATAAGTCAACCTCGACCCGTAATCGTAAACAAAAGACAGCGGTCATTGATGGTGATGCCCCTGAGGTATCTCTGAATTCCAGAGACAAATTTCATTTATCTGATTTCTACGCCATTGTTGACAAACTTGAAACATAGTTGAGTAGACGTGGACATGTGCATAGTGATATAACAGTTCAATTTTCTTGTTTGATCGATGCATCACAAACATCTCAGTGTTATCAGAGCCAGATTTAGACTTGCTAAGGCCCATATTTGAGATATGGGGTTACGTATAAATCCTGATGTCTGTACCAAACATTTAAGTATGTATGACAATATCTCACTCGGGCAATTACTTGGGGGCCTCCAAGAAAGTGGGGGCTTTGCTTTAAGCTATAACTTGTGTAGCTTATACGGAAATCCTGCACTGAGTGTTTTGAAGGACTAATAATTGCTTATCTTGAAGATCTGAACAATTTTAGGGTTGCCATATTTTTTCACGGACCAACCGGGACAGTTCTGACTTTTTTTACTTTAGGTTTAGGGATGTCGGTTTCGGATGGGGAGTATGAAAACAATAATGTAAAAAACACTTAAAATAAAGAATAGATAATCTTTGTTATTTTATTCATAATGGTACACAAACATGATATTTTTACAAAACAAAACAGTTTTCTACTTGTTGTACCACTCGTATTTTTCACTTGAGTGAACTTTTCTCAATAAGTCCTTCTTCTCTTTAATTTTTTCATAAAATTCATTGCAGCTAAGTCCGAAGTTAACTTTGCACACCACCAAACCGCGGACTGAATCTAAACCGGGACAATTTCAACAACCGGGCGGGACACCGGGGCAACCCAGTATAGCCGGGACTGTCCCGGCGAAACCGGGACGTATGGCAAGTCTATGAACAATAGTTTACATATTGAACTACAACACTTCCACTCATATATTCGCCACTAGTTCCATGTATCAAAATCTGAAAACAACACGTTCAGTCATGACAGAATTATGCAAATTAATATTCAGAGACAACATTGAGTGTGCTTTTCCAAATGTAGAAATCGCCTTGCCCTATATTTTTAACATTAATGGTTACGAGCTGTTCAAATGAGCGCTCTTTTTCTCAGTGAAACATACAAAAAATCTCAGTACATCGACAATGAAACAAGAAAGGCTTGATTTTTTTTTTATCTCTGTTCATGATTGAGGCTGACTTGTTGCACAAAATTAACTTTGATGATGCACTCAAAAACTTTGCCAGACGTAAAATTAGAAAAAAATAACTTTAAAATGTATCTGCGTGCTCTCTTTGACTTTCTTATCTATTAAAAAAGTTACAGTAATTTTGTGTATTATTATTAAAAAAATTTAATACAGAAATACCTTATTGTAGGTTTTATATGAGTAATAGTAATACAAACATATGTGTTAACAACTGACCAGGGGTCAGTGGAGAATCGGGGATCTCGGGGCAGAATGGGGCACCCGAGCGGGTTTGTGCTTAGGGCACCAAGATTGCTTAATCCGGCCCTAGTTGCTGTGGTGGTGGTGGTGGTGAGAGGGAGGGTAAAATGAAAGACAAAGAAACTTGCCTAGGGTAAAAAAATAACAATAACTTTTAGGTGGTAAAGAAATGTAGCCTATTTAGTTGCGCTTATCTAGAAGTGGCGCTTGAACACCCGTCGTTAATGTGACAACATGGACCACCGCCCTGCTACTAGTACTTCACAGTACCCCACCTACCACATTCAGGTCGCCATCATTACCAGGTCTAAGTCAGTGGATCTCAAAGTGTGGATCTCCACCTATTTGGTGGATCGCGGACGAATTTCAGGTGGGTCGCAACAAAACTTTTTTTTATTTTTTTTTTACAATCAAGGGATCGATAATCAATGTGTGCATAGCTACAAATCGAAAACTCCGTGTTTGACAATTATAATTGTGTCTTAAACTGCACACTATTAGGGAGAATCTATTTATAACTGAACGACGCTTTCTTCCTCACATCGCATTAACAATTGTTTCATGAGACTAAATAGTTTGCTTTTTTTTTTCAAGAAAATCTCAAAACAACAATGGTTTTAATAATGCGTTGTGAAGCCTAACAGTTTGAGCACACTACACAAAGACAATCTCTCAAAATACCTTCTTTCCCCCCTCAATCATAGTTATGTTTCACAAGTAAATTCACCTTCAATGGCCTTTAACCATATTATAATAATAATTACATGGGCTATATATGTTCCTGAAATACGTTTTCTTATTTCCCATAATCCTCTTGTTTACATTCACTTTTGGTCGCGGAACTAAGCAATTAACCACCGGGATCGTACCAGATTGTTAAAAAATCTATTTTCGGACCTACTCCTTGATGTCAGAACCTCGGATAAAGATACCTCCCGTCTCGACCAACTTGATAATCATACATGGGCGCTGGCGCTGAACTCACCCCCCCCCCCCCGAAGACCTGCGCCCCCTAAACAATAGTAATTGGTCCAAGCTTCATCATCTGACCATTGTCCGCCCGCGACCTTAAGGAAAGTAGCATTTAAGGCTTTCTATTCTCTCTCCCTCTCCTCTTCTGGAACATCTTGTACTAATCTGGTACAAAATGGTTTGATAATGGCGGTACCTCGGTCTCCCCAGGGGTGGGGGGAGATGATTTTGGGGTAAAGGATCATTTTGACTTCAGGCCAGAGTTTTCGGGCTTTCGACATCCTTTCTTATAGCTGGCCAGTTGACCCCTCGTTAAAAGATGATTAACCGTTACAGCGATACAGTGGCCTGACCATTACTTTACTGGGTTGGGGGGTGGGGGGGGGAGGGAGACAAGCAGGGCTGTTAGTCGTGTCCATGCTGTACCTAGTTGTTTCCCTTCGTAATTTATTTCCGTCATGAATAGTAGACGTAGATAATGGCGGAGACGAATGAATAGATAACGTTAGAAAGAAGAAAATAAAAAATAAATTAAGCGAAAGACAGAGAGGCAAAATAGATCGATACCGAGAGATAGAAAGATAAAGAGTAAAAAAGAAAGCATTGAATTTTTTTTTTAGAAATTAATAAAAAGTTTATAAATTTAACTTTATAGGCTGACCAATGAACAGACCACACAGGATTCCAGGATTGTGGAGGAAGTCAAGTCAATGATTGTGGAGGAAGTCAAGTCACATGGTTGTGGGGGAAGTCAAATCACATGATTGTGGAAGAATTCAAATCACATGATTGTGGAAGAATTTAAATCACATGATTGTGGAAGTATTCAAATCACATGAATGTGGAGGAAGTCAAACCACATGTTTGTGGAGGAAGTCAAATCACATGATTGTGGAGAAAGCCAAATCACACGATTGTGGAAGAATTCTAAACACATGATTGTGGAAGAAAATCTAAGATCAAGCAATCTGAAACACGAAAATGTTCTTTATTTTGGTTTAAACATGATATCTTTCTCTCTCTCGTTCTCATGTTTCTTCAACTATCTTACATACATACATACATACATACATATACATACATACATATACATACATATATATATATATATATATATATATATATATATATATATATATATAACAGGATAGCTGACCATACCCAATTTATGCTCAATTTAGAGTTTAATTTTCAAATATATCAAGTTCTTTAATATTTCACTTTTCTACAGACTTCGCATTTTTTTCTTTATTTTTTTGAAAGAATTGCATAGAGAAATTTGATATTGATTAAAAAATACAAAATAACTGCTAGCATTGAAACCTTTGAACACAAAAAACACAAATATGTAGGTCACGATGCATGGGCGTCGCTAGGAATTCCCCCCCCCCCCCCATGAATACGCCCATGTCACGATGGTCGATGAGGAAGGACATGGGAGAGACTGACCGGAGTCAACAACTGGTCTTGAAAGATTCAAACACGTGGAGATCGCACACATCTTTCTGAAGTCACCAAAAATGCTCTCAGCTCTGAACATTGAATATTGAACATGACTTTTACAATCTCAAAGAATCCCCCCCCCCCCCATACTGAGACATAAATAAATGAACCGCGTTGTGACAACCTACCCCCCACCCCCCATCCTCACTCCCCCTTCCCAGAGCTAAACTCCTGGACCTCTTTTATGTCCTCATCGCCATGGTGTGGAAGGGCTGGTGTCAGCTAATCTTGGGCGCCTGATAAGCCCCATCTATCGGAGCACCTCTGACAGTACCCAATCACCAGTGGCTACAAAACTGTCAACGAATTGGTCTCGGGTTGCACTGTTTGCACGACCATGTTTGAATGTAAATAAAAAAGCGTTGCACCAGAGACGGTGCGATCGAGGCTGTGGACGCAATGTTGACCGCACAATGTTTTAATGTTGGCCACACCATGTATCAATGTTGACCACTCACTGTTTCAATGTTGGCCACACACTGTTTCAATGTTGACTACTCACTGTTTCAATGTTGGCCACACACTGTTTCAATGTTGGCCACACACTGTTTCAATGTTGGCCACACACTGCTTCAATGTTGGCCACACACTGCTTCAATGTTGGCCACTCACTGCTTCAATGTTGGCCACACACTGCTTCAATGTCGGCCACACACTGTTTCAATGTTGGCCACACACTGCTTCAATGTTGGCCACACACTGTTTCAATGTTGGCCACACACTGTTTCAATGTTGACTACTCACTGTTTCAATGTTGGCCACACACTGTTTCAATGTTGGCCACACACTGTTTCAATGTTGGCCACACACTGTTTCAATGTTGGCCACACCCTGTATCTTAGTTGGCCACACACTGTATAAATGTTGGTCACACACTGTTTTGTTTACTTTTTTATTTTCTTGTACTTACTGTGGTGTAAAAGGTACTCGTCAACAACTAACCAGGGTCATGTCCCAACACCCGCCCCCCGTCAGGAAAAGTCAAAATGTGTAAAATGATTTATTTATTTGATCATTCACAAGCATTCATTCAAACAACTCAACAAAAAAGTTTCAACGAGACACGCCCAACGCCCGACATCTATATATAGTTTCAGCATCTCAACAACCTCAGTTATTATAAATCTGTACAACCAAAAAGATATCTGCCAAACTGGTTGGATTGAAAAGTTTTATGTCAATCCATTTGATCAATCCAGTATTCACCATTGACCCTTTTACGGCCACAACATTGTATTTGTCCTAGTATCATAACCCCCCTCCCTCGCTATAGCATATCCCTCAACCCTACCCCCCGAACCCATCCAATAACTCAAAAAAGTCTCCGTCAACATATAATATTTGTTTCCTAAATTGGACATTCAAGATGCGTTCTTCAAAGGATTCTCTTCGACCATGTTCATAACTGTATTTCGTCACAGGACATTGCTGGTGTAAACACTAGTCATTCACTGCGGTAACAAAATTTCCCTATAATTTACTTGACAGGAACTAGAACAAGGGTGGGAAAACATTTTGACTCGCTGGCCAGCTTAGTTTCGTACATTTTATCGGCGGGCCGCAATAATAGCAGTTGGATGGAGACTTGACATGAACTGATATAAATTACATGTAACCGTCGCAACATAAAGGGCAGGGCCGATGAAACGAGTGGTGGGCGCCAGGCCTTAGTGTGCCCGTGGCTTATTTTTTTATTTCATTATTTTGTTTTCTCATCCTTGATGGAAACACACACACACACACACACACAACGTCTGTCTTAAACCTAGACACCCATTAACACAATTACAACTTAATGTCTCGATTCGGACTCTTTTAATATTTTTAATAAATTATTTTCTCAGTTTAAAAAAAAAAGCGAAGTTTCCCTCAAATCACTGTTTCTCAAACTTTCAAAATCTTTGTTCCCCATTTTTTATATTTTCGTAATACTTCCTACCCATAATAAAAAAAACAAAAAAAAACGTGCATGTATTTTTTGTTGTCATGGTTTCTCCTCATTTCATTTGTTCACTTTCCTAGTGTGCATGTTTATCCAACGTTCTCAGCCCGTTGCAGAGTGTACCCCCCACCCCCTCGACTACTCTCTTCGCACCACAGTTTGGAAAACACTGCCTTATACACGGACCGCACTGCTCATTCGAAGCAGAGTTCATCTGTGTTCTATAGACACGGGGACTACCTAGAACTGTGTGGGTGATACAATGCCCAGTGATCTCCACTTTACCCCGAAAAAAAAGGGTCGGGTACGCTTTTTTTTTTCTTTTTTTGGAAAGTTGGTTGGATCCAGAGACGTAGGTAGCTATTGTAGCACCCTGTGCCAGTGTAGGTAGCTATTGTAGTTAACCTGTGGGAGAGTAGGTAGCTATTGTAGCCCCCTCAGCTGAGGAGTGTAGGTACAGCTATTGTAGCCCTGTGCCAGTGTAGGTAGCTATTGTAGCACCCAGTGCGAGTGTAGGGTAGCTCCCTGTGGGAGTGTAGGTAGCTACTGTAAGCTCCCCTGTGCGTAGTGTAGGTGCCTCTGTGGGAGTGTAGGTAGCTAGCTGTAGCTCCCCTGGCGAGTGGTAGCTATTGTAGCGCCCTGTGCGAGTGTAGGTAGCTATTTAGCGCCCTATGCAGTGTAGGTAGCTATTGTAGCGCCCTGTACGAGTGTAGGTAGCTATGGTAGCGCCCTAGTGCAGTGTAGGTAGCTATTGTAGCGCCCTGTGCGAGTGTGTAGCTCATTGTAGCGCCCTGCGTACGAGTGTAGGTAGCAGTGTAGGTGGTAGCGCCCAGGCGAGTGTAGGTAGCTATTGTAGCGCCCAGTGCGAGTGTAGGTAGCTATTGTAGCGCCATGTGCGAGGAGTGTAGGTAGCTAGTGTAGCGCCCTGTACGAGTGTAGATAGCTATGGTAGCGCCCTGTGCGAGTGGTAGCTATTGTAGCGCCCTGTGCAGTGTAGGTAGCTACTGTAGCGCCCTGTGCGAGTGTCGGTAGCCACTAATAAAGCGCCCTGTGCAGTGGTAGGTGAAGCTATTGTAGCGCCCTGTGCGAGTGTAGGTAGCTATTTAAGCGCCCTATGCGAGTGTAGGTAGCTATTGTAGCGCCCTGTACGAGTGTAGGTAGCTATTGTAGCGCTCCAGTGCGAGTGTAGGTAGCTATTGCAGCGCCCTGTGCCGAGTGTAAGTAGTAGCTATTGTAGCGCCCAGTGCGATGGTAGCTATTGTAGCGCCCAGTGCGAGTGTAGGTAGCTATTGTAGCGCCCTGTGCGGAGTGTAGGTAATTATTGTAGCGCCCTGTGCGAGGGTAGGTAGCTATTCAGTAGCGCCCTGTGCGCAGTGTGTAGTTAGGCTATTGTGAAGCGCCCAGTGCGAGTGTAGGTAGCTATTGTAGCGCCCTGTGCGAGTGTAGGTAGCTATTGTAGCGCCCTGTGCGAGTGTAGGTAGCTATTGTAGCGCCCTGTGCGAGTGTAGGTAGCTATTGTAGCGCCCTGTGCGAGTGTAGGTAGCTATTTAAGCGCCCTATGCGAGTGTAGGTAGCTATTGTAGCGCCCTGTACGAGTGTAGGTAGCTATGGTAGCGCCCTGTGCGAGTGTAGGTAGCTATTGTAGCGCCCTGTGCGAGTGTAGGTAGCTATTGTAGCGCCCAGTTAGAGTGTGGGTACGCTATTGTAGCCTCCTTTTTATTACTTGCGAGTGTAGGTAGCTATTGTAGCGCCCTGTGCGAGTGTAGGTAGCTATTGTAGCACCCAGTGCGAGTGTAGGTAGCTATTGTAGCGCCCTGTGCGAGTGTAGGTAGCTATTGTAGCGCCCAGTGCGAGTGTAGGTAGCTATTGTAGCGCCCTGTGCGAGTGTAGGTAGCTATTGTAGCGCCCTGTACGAGTGTAGGTAGCTATGGTAGCGCCCTGTGCGAGTGTAGGTAGCTATTGTAGCGCCCTGTGCGAGTGTAGGTAGCTATTGTAGCGCCCTGTGCGAGTGTAGGTAGCTATTTATGCGCCCTATGCGAGTGTAGGTAGCTATTGTAGCGCCCTGTACGAATGTAGGTAGCTATGGTAGCGCCCTGTGCGAGTGTAGGTAGCTATTGTAGCGCCCAGTGCGAGTGTAGGTAGCTATTGTAGCACCCAGTGTGTGTGTAGGTAGCTATTGTAGCGCCCAGTGCGAGTGTAGGTAGCTTTTGTAGCGCCCAGTGCGAGTGTAGGAAGCTATTGTAGCGCTCTGTGCGAGTGTAGGTAGCTATTGTAGCGCCCTGTGCGAGTGTAGGTAGCTATTGTAGCGCCCAGTGCGAGTGTAGGTAGCTTTTGTAGCGCCCAGTGCGAGTGTAGGAAGCTATTGTAGCGCCCTGTGCGAGTGTAGGTAGCTATTGTAGTGCCCAGTGCGAGTGTAGGTAGCTATTGTAGCGCCCAGTGTAAGTGTAGGTAGCTATTGTAGCGCCCAGTGCGAGTGTAGGTAGCTATTGTAGCACCCAGTTTGAGTGTAGGTAGCTATTGTAGCGCCCAGTGCGAGTGTAGGTAGCTATTGTAGCGCCCAGTGCGAGTGTAGGTAGCTATGGTAGCACCGAGTGTGAGTGTAGGTAGCTATTGTAGCGCCCAGTGCGAGTGTAGGTAGCTATTGTAGCACCCAGTGTGAGTGTAGGTAGCTATTGTAGCGTCCCGTGCGAGTTACAATTATTGGTTCCCTCATCTCAATCTAAAAAGTGCGAAAACATTTTTAACATCGCTATTTCGGCGCCCCTTTCCTCATTCAGCGCCCTGTGCAGTCGCAAAACCCGCAGTACCCTCTCTACGCCAGGGGGGTACATCTATAGGGCCCGAGAATAGACCAGGTCCTCATGGCGGTTCAAACTCGGGGCCAGTAGGCTAGTGGTCGAGCGCTCTATACGACCCTGCCACCCCTTGTCATATTACTTAACTAGAACGCGTTTTTTTAAAAACTCATTTTAAGTAAATTGAAACTAAAGAAACACGAATCAAGTTCTCAAAGCGGTTCATTGATTTAAAAAAAAATGTTTTGATTCATTCTGATCATGTATTGACCTTAGATATCAATCAGTACGTACCTGAAATAAGTATGATAAACTTTAGTTATTATCAATATTATTATAATTAGTCGCGGTTCGTAGTTTTCCGAAATTCGATATAAGAGGCTGCTGTAGTTAACGCGACCCGCTACCGATAATTTCTGTTTTTGATTTTATACTTCCCCCCCTCCCTCTCTCTCTATCTCATGCAGATATTTCCACCGACTGTCAAGTCAACGAGGAAACGAATTCCCCAAACATCATACATATGGTGAATTGTTTCCGTCCCGTCTAGTGTTGTTAACACTAAGATAATTTTTTTTTGTTTCTTTTCTTTCGCGTGGACCATTTGGTTTTAATATAATCACCAAAAAAAAAACAACAACAACTATTGTTGGATATTAACAATAGGTGATGGAAAGGGGGGGGGAGGGGAAAGGGGTGGGTGGGGAGGGAAGAGGTTGAATTCTAATTGGGTGTTGTTGTTTTCTTTGCATCTAGGTCTAATTCAATTTTATATTGACTCGAAACATACCAGACGGACAGCACCAGAGGGCATGCAAAGGTCATACAGAGGTGTCACAATATACTTATAAATGAATACAAACAACAATACTCTTGGTTAGTGAAAACAATGTATTCTCTCCTTCAACAACAACAACCGTCACTTCGTCGCACTTTTTTTACTTATAAAAATGATAACCAAATACAATCAATAACATCATCAAGAACAAAATAACCCCAAGTACCCAATCCTGACGTGGCTGCAAAATCCAACAAACCACCATCACAACAGTAAACCTCCATTTAGTGCACTTGAGAATAATAACCTCCCATATACAATGTTAACAACAAAATATAATATATTGAATATACGTATTAACAAAATGCCAAATAATAACATAATAGTTCTGAGACATCTTCCCCTTCAATAAACAAATAACTTAAAATGTATCCTATCCAACCGAATGTCCTAATTAGTAATATTCATTACTAACAAAATGACCAAATAATGGCAATTATGGTAACATGACATCGAATACATATATTATAACGAAAAAATTTACAATAAATTCAAATAACATAACGATAGTTATGTCTACTCAATCACTAAGTAGGTGTCTTTAGGGCTGCCGTCGTCTGCCTTCCAAACACATGTGTCCTTGATGCCGGTTCTGTCATCTCTCGGTTGTTTCCTACTGCATTTCCCTCTTCTCGTTTCCTTTGAGCTCGGGTCACCGCTGCCCCTGCCTGGCTATCAACTGCATGATGTTGTTGCCACAACTGTAAACCAGCTAAAGGGGGTTGTTGCACACCTCTTATGTTCCCTATTATCAAATCAGCGGTTGCATTCTCCAACACACAGGCCTCTAATTCTCCAGAGAAGAATGGGGTCGTAACTTGTATGACTACAGTTGGGTACGTTTCAATGTTCCCCCCAAAAGTCATACATGATAGGGTTCTTCCCGTTAGTTGCGAGCGGTACACAAAGCAACGTCTTACGCCTGCTGTGGTGCAGCCTGTGTCCCGTAGAACTCTAACCTTCTGATCGCCGACTAGTCCAGGATAAAACTCTAATTTTCCCCGACGACATTTCAGTGACCCTGCATAGTCCATGCGGTGGTCCGGTGGAACGTTCTTACTCGGTTGATATGCTTCTACGACATCCTTCTCCCTCCGGCACTCACCTCCATACCCACTGCGGCTCGATTAGCAGTCCTACACTGCCGTGCACTATGACCCCATCTACGGCAGTAACTGCATTTAGAATCCTTTTGTTCCAGGTTGCAGCTGGCTCTCATGTGAGCAGCCTTCCCACAGTTAAAACAGATCACGGTCTCTCGACCACTGGTTGCCACTCTATTCCTGGACACACCCGCCACCGTTCTTGCAGCGAAAGATAATTCGGCAACACTTTCAACTCCCATGCTCCTCTCTGGGTGAGCCGTTGCATATTGCTGACAAAGTTCTACTGCCACTGCCAAACTGGTCGGCTTACGTTCTTTGAGAAACGCCACCAGCACAGAATCACATGACTGGTAAATCTTGTCTCGTAGCACAAGATCTCGAAGAGCTGTATAAGTTAGCTCGGCCCCAGATAGATGCACCCACCTGTCAAAATACAACTGTACTTGGTCCATATACTGGTGGAACGTGTCCCCTGGTTGAGGTGTAGCTTCATGGAACTTCCTGCGGTAGCACTCTTCCGTCAGTCCGAACCTGGTAAGCAAGACTTCGCACATCCTATCATAGTCCTCCAAGTCAGACATGGTGAAAGACATGCATGCTTGAAGGGCCTTTCCTGAGAGTAAATTATATAGAAATTTGCCCCATTCTTTCTTTGGCCAATCAGCGCTTTCTGCATCGTTGCAGGTATGCATCCATCAGGTCCACCTGTTCATTAAAATTCTGAAGTTTCGGCCTCCACGTGTCTGCATATATTGTCTTCTGTTCGCTCTTGATATCTTCTCTACCTCCTCGCAGTTTTTCTTTTTCTAGTTCAATTTCCATCATTCTTAATCGCCTCTCTCGCTCCTTCGCTCTTTCATCTCGCGCCATTGCATTTTCAATACCTTGTAGTTCTAATGAGACCCCTTTTTGACGGTACAATTCATCTTGAGATTTGGGATCCATGTTAATAACAAAAGTACACGTGTGACGTACCTGTGCGACCTTCATACACAGCCCAGTTTGGACGAGCCCCCAGATTTCACAATATACTTATAAATGAATACAAACAACAATACTCTTGGTTAGTCAAAACAATGTATTCTCTCCTTCAACAACAACAACCGTCACTTCGTCGCACCTTTTTCTACTTCCGTTCAACATAAACATTCATTTAGTGCACTGTCATAGGGAATACCCTGTGACAAGAGGACATACATAGAAAGAGAAGCAACAATAATGTACTTTACACACTCACTAACCCCTCCCCCCCCCCCAAACACCGAGTGCTTAGAAACGAAAAAAAGAGACATAAGTCTGAATACCATTGGAGACACACGCTTATAAAAAAAAATGTGCCTTGTCAGTGTAGACTTGGATCTGACCATTGCAGTTTTTTTTTTTACAAGAGAAGTACACAATAAAACATAAAAAATAAAACATAAAAAATAAAGCATAAAACATCAAAAGAGCTTCAATATTTTTCAATCTAGCGCACCGTTGCTATACTTTACTTATTTCGACATCATAATCACAAAGCGACTTTTTCCCGAATTTAAACAAAACAACACATCAATAAAGAGTAATTCGTTTCAAAATTCTACAAAATATGAATTCATAGACTCGAAAATATTAAAATTGTGTACTGTCATGCAGAAATTACAGATGTGCTTAATGTTTGCCTTCTGGTTTAATTCCGAAAGTCACAAGATTTGAGGAAGCACACACAGACGGTAAAACGAGTTAGAAACCTACACAAATGAATGCCAAATTATGTTATCACACAGACAAAAAGTTGTACACAGACAAAAGTCTTACACAGACAAAAAGTCTTATATAGACAAAAAAACTTACACAAAGATGTACACGGACAAAAAGTCTTACACAGACGAATGAAATATTGTACATAAAGTCGTTCACACACAGAAAGTCTTACACACAAAAATGCCTTACACAGACAAAAGGTCTTAAACAGAGAAACAAAAAGTCTGATACAGACAAAAATACTTACACAGACAAAAAGTCTTACACAGGCTTTGTTAGATACACAGACAAAACATTTTACACAACCTATGTTAGGTACACAAACCATCTGGCCTATCTAACGGTCTCATTTTTCACGCCAGCCTCACATTTGATTGTCACCCCTTTGGCATCGAGTATACTCGACCTGGGGGTCATGACCCTCCGAAAAGGTCATCATCATCGTTTTCTTTTCATCTTTATGTTTTCTTTATATCGGGCAACAGTCAAACTGGTACTATGAAACCAGCCATTACTTTTCTTCTGTACGACCCCCCCCCCCCCTGTCCCAGTGTGACGTACGCTATTTTGAAGAAGAAAAAAAACAACAAAATAATTAATGCAAGAAGTGGCAAAAGGAAACTTACTTTTTTCTGTTTGTGCTGGTCCTAGTGTACTTATTCAAAATGGTGGCACAGCAATGCCTAAACATAAAAAAATGAATTTTTTTTATTATATAAATGGAATAAAGGAATAAAAAATCTGGGAATAAAAAAGCAACAACAAACGGAAGGCACACACACACACACACACATACACACACACACACATACACACTCGGTTACTTGCAATAAAAGGGAAGTAATTTCCCGAAACGTGTGGAGTTACGGGTCCTGAAAACTGCCCAACACAAAACTAGTACTTTTTAGAGATATTGAAAAAAAATAAATAATGAAACGAATCGAGGAAAGAATTTGAAAAGAACATCTTAACTTTGCTGAAAGCGTATCCGAACAGCTTTTCTACATTACATGGGCGTTTTCTTCGTGTTTGTGGGGGTCGCCGGGGTGATTAGTCGTCCTTTCAACTATTTAACTTTATTCTTGCGCAAAATGAAAACAGAAGAATGAAAAAAAAAAGATTGAACAGTCTCGTACATCGGTCGTTTCAACCTCCGGACGTGTCGGTCGTAAGGAGTTTTGAAGTTAAGAAGAAAACAGACTTCAAAATAGATCTGGTCGGAGGTAGAATGAACGGTATGATACAGACTTCAAAATAGATCTAGTCTGAGGTAGATTGAACGGTATTATACATGCTTCAAAATAGATCTAGTCTGAGGTAGAATGAACGGTATTATACTGACTTCAAAATAGATCTTGTCTGAGGTAGATTGAACAGCATTTTCCTTTAACGAACACTTTTTCTCCTTGCTTCTACGACTTTAACTCATACATACTCAGAAAAACATTGTTTTTATTTAAGATAACTAGGATCAAATACATAATAAAATCATATCGAAATATTTAGCGCATTTATAATAAATGTTTTTTTTAATTAATTCTTTATCATTTTTCGTTAATGCTAATGAGATAGATAGTGATAAAAATCATCTTCGCAACAAATACTTTTGGGATAAAACTCTAGTTTGATTAAATAGACATATATTAAACTTGCAATGTTCAATGTACTTTATCTCACATATAGCACAATCACCCTTCAATCAGGATGTGTCTTGTGTTGAGAAAGTCCAACGAACAACAAACAATTTAACTCTTTTTTTTAGAGCATTTTCGAAAAAAAATGCTCTATTGTCCCCGTTTTGTCTGTCTGTCTGTCTGTCTGTCTGTCCGTCCGTCATCACCCTAGATCTCAACAACCATAAGTCCTAGACCCATGATGTATATATCATTTTGTAGGTCTTGGCCTGCCGAGAAATGCCTTTTTTCCATTTCGCGATCTGACCTCTCAGGGCCGTAAAAGGGGCCTTATAAAGTACCGTTTTTAGTATATAAGCTATATTAATAATGGACCGCCCTATATCTCAGCAACCATAAGTCCTAGACCCATGATGTATATATCATTGTGTAGGTCTTGGCCTGCCACGTGTACATCAAAAGTCCATTTCGCGATTTGACCTCTCAGGGCCAAAATATAAGAGTTTTTTATGTACCGGTTTGCTTATATTTTAAATATAAATAATAAAAGCTAATCAAAGGGGCGTAATCATTATTTATTTTTGTAACAGTTATTCAACACGACTTACTTCCCGTACTTTATATAAAACAACAATTGACGGAGTTTTCGGACGATTAAATGACTACAATTTAGAATGTTTCAATTATGAGTCCTATTTCAGTGACCACAAACCACTTGTAGTTAGATTTAAGAGAAAATAATTTTGTTTTCAAATATAAAGAAACGTCCTTTTAATATCTTTTTTCAGATATATGCATTACACAATTGAATTTATAAACATTTCTAAAATTTACAAATATTTACTGAAAGATAACAAACGTACTGATACATAACATGAAAATGCGCTAACACGTCCTGTGTCCAGAATGGAACAGGCTTAATTGCTTGTTTTATATTTTTATGATTTTTTTTAACGTATGAAAAAGTTCTTCTGTTTATATTAGGGTTAGGGTTATGATTGAATCATAATGCAGGAATATCACGTGATGTGAAATTTGTTCATTTGTTTACAATTGATTTAAATCTAAACAAAAAGTATAATACAAACTTTCAAAAAAAAAAAAAACAAAAGCCGTTTCATTTTTTTGATAGATCTTTAGTCTCGGTCATAAACAATTTTGAACATCTATGAATGTTAAAAAAGAAAATTTGTTTTGTTCTTTCACCAGTGAAATGAATGTTTTAATGCATCGTTGAAGATTGCCGGGTGACGTTTTACATGCAAGCCGGATCTGATTGTAACAACCCGATGTGCTTTTCGACTCCATTCCAATCAACCACATGTGTCACCATGGTCATTGCAATATCGGCAATTTTAGGGCAGTGGTCCCCCCAACATCCGGGCCTCGGACCGGTATCGCTCCATGGAACGAATGTTGCTGGGCCGCCCAAGAAACATTAAGTTATTTCCTTTTTTACTTATTTCTCTCTTTGATTGTGGCGACTTTCAGTGGACGAGGAGAAATAATCAACGTCCCCGCCCCTTCCAGGGGGGCCACCGTGAAATTATCAAACGCTGACCGGTCCGTGTCGAGATAAATGGTTGGGGGACCACTGATTTAGGGGGGATGAGACAGAGGCGGACTAACGTCACCTGAAGCACCTGGCGAATAAGGCATTATTATGGCCCCCTTAACAAAAAAAATCGACACATAAAAGGGTTTCAAAGTTGGGCTCAGTGAAGCCCCCTCAAAATGTCTGCGCCCCAGATTCGCCCCTGTAATAAGCAAATATAGTTTATTATATAACTGATACACATCCCATACTAACAAGGAATTGAAACCATTGAGTAAAACAAGGTGGTTGGGAGGTATGATAAAAAAGATAGAAAAATTGTATTAGCATAATCAATATTAAAATGGTCATTACTGGTGTATTATAAAATGGTCATCAGTTATGTGTTATAAAATGGCCATTACTGGTCAGTGCTCGATTTAGGAAAAAACCAGTGCCGGGGTTGAACAAAAATTTCTGCAGAGCCGGGGATAAATGTCTATGGTTTCATCCCCGGCTGGGACATTTTAGCTAAAGCAGAGCCGGGGATGACAGGTCTCAGTGCCGGGGATATCCCCGGCGGTAAATCGAGCCCTGTTACTGGTATATTAGTGAAATCTTATATTTGAGCCTACAAGCCACTAAAAGGGGCGGCTAGTTTAGTGCCCTTTATTGTAACAAAATGGAAAGATTGTGCGGCGCTCTTTTATTACCTCACACACCATGGCTGAGAGTGGCATGAAGCACAACCGAAGACATGGACATGACTGACCTTGCTAGGATTTAAACCCGTAGCCTACAGCCAAGCTGGTTGGGATTACAACCTAAGCGCCTTCCAGCCGCCGAAGAAAGATTTTAAATGAAAAAAAAAATTAAATGAACTGTTTGGCGTTATCCCACCTTTCACCACCCAACTAGTCTCAACAAGAAAGTAAGCACCTTTAAAAATTACCTCGCTTAAATGTCCTCCACCCCGCCCGACCCACTCCCACCCTCCCCTACTCCGCCCCGGTTGTCCACCGATATTTCATCCAACCCCCAACGCACCCAACCGTGTATTAACTAGGTTTTCACTCAGCGGGCTAGAGAGATGTCTTCACCAGTGAAGGTTTGCTAAAACATTGGGGCCACGCCACACCCCCACCCCCTCCTCCATCTCCTTGTCCCTTAAACGTGACCCGAGGTCAAGGAGCCCATCTACTTGGGTCATCTCCTGCATTACTCAAACTGTAAATCAAATAAACTGGTCTTGGATGGAGGGATATTTTACATTTTAGTTTCTTTTGCTTGAATTCATGTATTTGTGAGGCTAATCAGGAATTGGACCCTGGGCTTAACATAACCATTTCATAGTTAGACCAATTTGATGTGACGTAATTCTTTACATACAGCCAGCCAATGGCGGATATATCAAAGTAAAATAATACTTAAAAAAAGTAAAAATTTCAACTCTTTCATTCTGGTTTATCCAGAGGCGTACCTAGGGTGGGGAAGGAGAGGGGGTCGAAATTCACAAGTTCCCCTGGTCCCAGCTTGCGGGGGGCCCCGAAATTTTTTTTACATATAATATTAAGTAGTGGGACAGATGGCCGAGTAGATACTCGACTGTCAACCTGAGAGTCCTGGGTTCGATCCTCGGTGAGGCCCATGGAATTTTTCCAGGTGAAATTTGGTGCAAAGTCGTCCCATAAGCCCACCCAGCTTTAAAATGGTTACCTGACTTAAGTTGAGGAAGTAAAGGCGGTTGGGCTTGTGCTAACCACACAATCTCTTCATATGCCGAGGTTATAGAAACAGATGAATTTTACACTTCATCTGCCCCGATGGCCCGTTAGGGCCAAGAAAGGAAACTTTACCTTTTTTTAATATTAAGTACATTATCTAATGACATGGCGTCGAATGTCAAAATGCAGGGGCCCCCAAAGAGGCCAAGCCCCCGCGGGCCCACAAATCCCTAGTGACGGCACTGGGTTTATCGGATCAACAGATTAACTTATCAAACACATGGGGTCCCATTTAGCAGATTATTTTATCAGAATAAGTACTTGAAAGGGCCCCTTCACCGCGAGATATTATCAGAATAGTATATGAAGGGGGTCCCTTCACCGCGAGATATCGGAATAGTATATGAATGGGGCCCCTTCACCGCGAGATATTATCGGAATAGTATATAAAGAGGGCCCCTCATAAGTGGGACCATAAATTATACCTGGCTTGCCTATCAATAAAATCGGCCCTGTGTGTGTGTGTGTGTGTGTGTGTGTTTGTCTGAGCGTTCTTAGCTATGTATATCGTCTTAAATCGATCGAGTTACTCTCAGACCATCAAGCGAGAAGTTCTCGAGTGCTGGTCCGTTATCTTTTTATAGTCTCTCCAACCAGCAGACGATGTCTGTCACATTACGTCATTCTTACAATTTTTTTTTTGTTTTCTTATTTAATTGTCCTTTTCATTTCTATCGATGGCGGGAAGAATGTGAACACAAATTGTCTGTTAATTTTATTTCCCAACATTATCGTTGTACTCTAGTTGTGTTATCCTTGTACTTCCTTGTGTGGTCTTTTGTTGACTGACGCTATCTATCTATCTATCTATCTATCTATCTATCTATCTATCTATCTATCTATCTATCTATCTATCTATCTATCTATCTATCTATCTATCTATCTATCTATCTATCTATCTATCTATCTATCTATCTATCTATCTATCTATTTATCTGTTTGTATAGTTTTCTCTCTCGTGTTACATAGGAGTGGATTATTACTTAAGTTTTGGTTAGTTCCAAGTACGATACATTATTTTTAATTTCTTTACTTTTAATCCTTCTCTTTTAACATAGCTACACAAAAATATCTGAACCCATGATTAGCCACGACGGACAGTAATGATAACATTAATGATAATAATAATGATACAAAAAAAAAATAATATAGAAAGTAGAGATTTGTATTTTTTGAAATTTTCTGTGCTCCCGGCTCCCTCCCGGGTCAGCCCCACCCAGCCCGTCAATAATGTTATGTAATTTCAGCTTTTATCTCATCCGCGCGTGACATTTTTGCGACATGGCTGGCCTTCAGATGTGACGAGGGAAAATTACGACATTGACAGCCTCGTTTTGAAATGGACGGGGGAGCGTCTTGACCTTCACCTGTAACAAACACACACACACACACACACACACACACAAAACGCGCGCAGTTGTATCGATAAGTTTGTCTCCTTTCCCCCTATAGCTCTTGTTGAACATTTATAAATTTGAAAATTTGGAGACAAGTGCATCATGGGATGTCAAGGGGAAAATATCGCCCGGTACATAAGGTGAAAGGGTGGAGTGTTTGTGGTTTGAATAAAGGTATGAAAGGATGGGGGGGATACGGTAGTTACTTTGATACTTACTGCCACGTTTTCCCCACTGCTAACCCATTAAAATAGCCCCCCTCCCACCCCACCCCCACCCCCAACCTTTAATTAGCGCGCATCCCCCCCCCCTTTCTAAGCCATAAGCTTCCTCACCTTTATTCGCATAAATCAATGGAAAGTTTTGTGTTGTGTTAAATTTTACGACTCTAATTAGTATCGATAGTTTTATATTTACCATTTTTTGTTGTTTCTTGAAGTTTTTTTTTTGTTTTGTTTTGCTATTTAATAGCGGAAATATAAGTTATTGGGACGGGGAGAGGAAGGGGGGGGGGGAAGGGGTTGGTCAATGACCGTTGTGAGAATACGATAAAATCTGCCTCGTCTCCCTGAACTTCCGATGATATTGCTTTACAACTTTCTGTGCACTGAAATAAGCTGATCTATCAAAATCAATTCATTAATTTTCTATCGATCGATCGATTAATCAATCAATCTATCTAACTATATTTATCTATGTAATAATTTAACACAATACCAATCTAGCTATCAATCAATCGATCATTCATCCAATCTATCTGTGTATCAATACGTCTATCGATGGTTCTAACTTTCTTTACGTACTCAACTATAAGTGCAGTGCCGAGCAGTGGCGTAGCCAGCTTAGCTCGCGCCTGGGGCACAATACCTTTTTAGCGCCCTCCTACCCATTCGAAAAACCATGTAATATCAAATGAAAAATATACCGTTTGGGGCCCCTTTGTGAGTAGCGGTTGGGGAATGATGCCCTCCTCCCTCGCCACGCCACTGGTGCCAAGCACCACTCCTTTTTCTATGAAAAGAATCAAATCAAATTTAAAACTACATTCCACCTTGCCTCGTACTTTATTTGATATTCGAGTGAGTGGTAAGGCGGGAGAGAGGGTTGGAGGTGGGTGGTGGGGGGATGGCTTTCACCTTAATACCTATAACAAGGAGATACTGTGTCCAGTCGAGATTATTTGATCAAGTGAATGCTGCCGTGTATCGCCTCCAGACCACCGTCTAATCCTGGCAAAGCAGCGCTTCTAATGACAACTGACCGCCCGCAGTGTCCAGTTAATGCCGGACACGAGGTGAAAAGGGAAGAGGGAGGGGAGGGGGCATGGATGGATTGCTGGTTCGGGCGGGGAAAAACAATGTTATTATCGTCCGACCAGGATAAGCGCGAGGATATTCTGGAAGACGGACATGGATAGTGGACATTGGTCAGCAGGTTTATGAATGGAAGATTTAAAAAAAAATTGCTGGACGTGGTGATGGCTAATAAGATTAGCGTCCAGTACAAAAATTTCTTCCCAGATCTGCCAGACATGATAGCGATAAGTTCAAAGGTCACAGACTGCTAGAACAGACACAACATGTTTACTTTGACATTGTTTTTGAGTCTCAGTGTGTCAACGATTCTCGTGGGATGTCACGTGACTAAAAATACAATATGTCAACAATTGTCATGGGATGTCACGGGACTAAAAATAAAGTATGTCAACTATTGTCATCGGATGTCACGTGACTAAAAATAAAATGTTAGTAGCAAAGAATATGGAAATCGTAAGTATAGTAGTAAAAGTACATTTCCATTAACCCTAAAGAGCCATCGGGGACAGATGAAGCGTTGAGTTCATCTGTTTCAGTAACCACGTCACATGAATGGATTGTGTGGTCAGCATGACGCGCTAGGATCGTCATGGACCAAGGACTCTCAGGTCAACAGTCGATCTTCTACATCACTCGGACATCCATGCCCATAAAGAAAAAAAGCGTGCAGTAACAAAATTGCCATAATCCTTAACAATTTTGAAATGCGATTCCAAGCCTGCTTACATCAGATCACCGTAGTGCATCAAGGACGACTGCATCACCGAGCTTCGTGCTTGTAAGAGTGTCATTGTGCAAAGGAATAAAGAAAAAAAGTAAAGAGAACATTCTTGTCATTGTAGACATTAAATATACTGGTAACACGGGGTGGGGGGGATATTTTGAATTCTTTTTTTTTTTAACAACATAAAAGGAAAAACAAAGAATAAGGTAAAAAACTAAGAAGACTTACAAACTCGAAACCAATCTTTTCAGTAATAAGGAACAACAATATTGTAAGTTTGAACTTCCACAAAGTTTAACTTATTTTTTTTTTCAGATTACTATTTTTTTTTACTAATCAACGTTGTCCAATCTAATGGCGTGTATAACTAGTCCCTTTAAGGATGAGATGAAATCTCTTAGATCATGTAAACCACTAATGTGACGGTTGTTTTATTGTGCCCTTCTTTCATCCCCCCTACCATAGCCTATAGTGCTATGACCATGATGGAGGCACCACGGGAGATATAGCTGGGACGTAAAACCAGGAACTGAAATATCCATTGGTCCTCACCGGTGATCGAACCAGTGATCCCCATATCAGTAGTTCGATCTTTGGTGGGGACCAACATATATTTCATGGCGAGTCACTGCAGTATTTAATTCAAAGTTGATGACTGCAACTTTTCCCCGATGGGTGATCTGACCAGTAGACAGGGGTGAACAGTGGTGGACATGAGTGGACACAGAACTAAAATATATGTATGTATCGAAAAACCACTTTTTTTTTTGAGGAAATTCTTTTTATATTTTTTCTCAACTTTTTTTGGATGCCTTGCCAAGCAGTGAGGAAGGGGTGGATTCAGAAATTTAAGAAAAAATATGATTAGGAATAATTTTTTTTTTGGGGTTAAGTTTAGTTCATTTCTGCATCAGTTGATATCATTGTTATTAAAATACAATGCGCTAATTTTAAGGAAACGCGCCTAAAAAGGGGTTTATTTATTTATATTTTCAAATTTTCTGAGGTCATACCCGGCTACTTGCCCGGACAAACGTCATATCATGGCCTTTGACACAATTGAGGGTTAGAAAAACATAATCAACAACAGAGATAAACAAACTTGGCCTTTAGCCAAGCGTCAAAAACAGAGATAAACAGACTTGACCTTTAGCCAAGCGTCCAAAACAGAGATAAACAGACTTGGCATTTAGCCAAGCGTCCAAAACAGAGATAAACAGACTTGGCATTTAGCCAAGCGTCAAAAACAGAGATAACAAAATTGACCTTAAGCCAAGCGTCAACAACAGAGATAAACAAAATTGACCTTAAGCCAAGCGTGAAAATCACGTGTCCTTGACTGACCCACATATATCGACCACAAGGCGACTATGACGAAAGTTGACTTTCCGTTCAGTTAAGCTCTTGGGGTGCCAAGTTCACTGAACCAGAACCGTTGACATACAGGTGTACACGATGAATCTTTAATTTCTTTTCCTTTTAAAAAAAAATTCTATAGAAAACTAGTTCAGTAAGACATTATCACTAAATACATTATCACTAAATACATTATCACTAAATACATTATCACTAAATACATTATCACTAAATACATGTATTAACAAACATAATACACAGTTTATTTTTCCTACAATTGATTTCGCAGCAATTCGCTTAGTTTTCTGTTTAAACTTCACTTGGTGACCATGTTTGAAATTCTGTTGCTTATATTTTTTAATTTAACTTCCGTCACAGAATGGCAAAGGTCATGTTTCAGAAAGACGCTAATTACACACAAATCGGTGACGTGATAGAACATTCGCAGCGGGAAAGCAATAAGTTACTAAGACAGCATGAGAGGATGAACCAGTAAGAGTGTTGAAATACAGAAAGAAGGAATAAAAGACAAAACTGATAAACGACCATTTTGTTATAGAAATAATATGAGACATGTATAATTTCAATTTACGTTGTTGGCATTTAATTTTGGTTACGAATGTTCACTAGATTGTTTTTCGTAAACAGATGTACTAGTACCGCAGTTCTCAACCGGTGGTACACGCACCCCAAGACGTACGGGGAAAGATTATGCAGGGGGTACGTAACGACATTTAATTTACGTTTAAAACAACCAAGAATTTGAAGAACTTACTTGTGAGGTGTGCAGGCGGACATACTTTGGCGCCCTGTGGGGTACAGTCGTGAACAAAGGTTGAGAACCTAGGTACTAGTACAGTTTAGTATCTTGACGAAGTTTGGAAAGTTAGCGGCTAACTTTTTTTTTTTTTACAATGTTTTTCTTAACTTTACTTCTTGTTTGTCTGTTTGTCTGTCTGTTTGTCTGTCTGTCTGTTTGTCTGTCTGTTTGTCTGTCTGTTTGTCTGTCTGTTTGTCTGTCTGTTTGTCTGTCTGTTTGTCTGTCTGTTTGTCTGTCTGCGGAATTTGTCAATCCCATTTTAGACCACTTCCCAATAAGCTATATTTTAAAAATTAGCTTTTTTCTAAAACTATTCTCCAATAACTCGAGTTTAATAGGAGGATCATTGATGAACGCATTTTTCTTTTTATTAATAAAAAAAAATTTGCATCCACTTGTTAAGTGACAACAAATCTTCAGTCTAACTTTCGCAATTGATCAACTTAAATTTTTTTATTTATAAATGTCTGCCACCTAATTCTAACAAAATAAGTACAACATTCTAACAAAATAGTACAACATTCTAACAAAATAAGTACAACATTTTAACAAATTTATAAAAATAGTTGCAATTTCTTTTACTGGGAAAATTAAGGAGAAATGAAATAAATGATAATGATAAAAAAAATGAAAATCAATTTTCATGTCTGATCGGTTATTGACAACCAATCAAATTTACGCCTTGATGGATTTTATGACTTAATTTTCAGATAACACCGTCAATGGTCAGGGTACAAGCAATGTCTGGCAGTTCACAATAAAACATAAAAAAACAACACGACATTACATCAGTACTTTTCTGTCTGATGTTGAATCGAAATTGTCCTATATAAATATTAGGGTGGCTCACTTTAAAATGGAAATTAATTAAAGCTGATTTATTATCATGAGCATTTTAGTTTTCTGGTTCACTGTGATTTAAAACATGTATATACGAAATTTCACATAATTTGGGCTCCTATAAATACTGCCTCAGTGCACTTGTTATTTCGTGTTTATCGTATTCGGCAGTTGCATTAAATGAAAAATTTGCAAGGTTTAAAATGCTGTTTTTTTTAGATACAAAGTACAATTATATTACGCAGTTCGAATTAAACAGTGAAATAATACTAGTTACATGACACATTAACCTGACTGTATTGCAGAGTAGTTCTAGGTACGCCATTCAAAAATACACTTTACAAGTTTTTTTAGTCTGTGCTTTCTGAGTCCTGAAGATCTTCAGCACAGTTGATTTTTTTTTAATCCTCCCCTGATTTGATGAGAGATGAGTAGAATGATGACGCCAGTACAATTCCCCGCTCGGCACAGTCATTGTAAACCTTCACGGAAGAGACCACTGCTGTTGCCTTCTGAAAGGATGGGGTTTGTTGCCAGGTGGAAGCATCAGTCATAAGCACATTTGTGGGAAGCAGAAGAGCATTAAAGAAGGGCAGCGATGACGAGGTCACAAAATCCTTTAATGTCACATTATGAAGTGCTGAATGGCCATTTGTGCTGGTTGTGGATGCACCTTTCTTCTTTATGATCATCAGAAGATTTCTCCATGAATTGCCTCAAGCAAGCAGCAAGGCTGTTTTGCTCATCCACTGAGACACGTTGAGAAAAGAGAACCAGAGGAATGAGTTCTGCACTAAGGTACCAGAGATGTCGGCCAATCGTTTTCAATGCAGTCTGAGAAATGAAGGGAGAACCATTCTTATAATCAATAAGAAGCTTGATGAAATCCAGATCATTCAGAGGTGCGTCTAATGTAAAGCAAGGATGCAAAGATACCAAATTTTGCAATTGATCTGTCTTCATGCTTAGTCAGCTTGAATTGATGACGGAAGAGATAAATCTTCATGATGTAGATTATTTTAGACATCCACCTTGCATGGTGATAAGCTCCTGGAACACGAAAACGCAACCCAAAGGGGGGGGGGGATTCCTCCCAGGAAGATAAGATTCAGAGTCAGAAGTTCTTTGTAATCTTCACGTGGCAAATATCTTGAGTTGTCTTTCATTTGGATGATATTTGAACAAAATGTGATGACTTCTTTTAATGGCTTGAGATTTTGCTCCAGTCGAACATCGTGGCATATACTAAATTCTGCATGTTTTATTTTTGGTCAAAACGTCTTAAAGCGCTTGAATAGAAGCACATCCTGTCCAGTTGTACTACCCCCAAATGTCTTATTGAAGACTGCTGTGTTTGTAAACATACCATTGGCCAGTAGGCTCAATTAGGGGAAGTACCTAGCTCAATAAACATTGGTTTGTCCACTGGACAGTATACAAGCAAAGAAATAGGTCATGAAAAAATTGTACCAACTAACTGCCAGACGGCTGTGTTTGTAAATATACCACTGGCCAGTAGGCTCAATTAGGGGAGTACCTAGCTCAATAAATTCTTATTCAAAATTCATTCAAAATGATTTAAAATTTCAGTGTCGATGAGGCAGTATAAAGTCATATATTCATGAATTTTTTTCTGTGCTGTTTTGAAGTCAAAAGAAACAAAAAACAAAAGGCTCCGAAAAAATTTGACAAAAAGTTATTTTGGGCCACCCTAATATATACATATATATTAAATTATATCCAGGTTCTATTTATTGGCTGTAGTTTAAAATGAGGCCAAGTGATCTTTGGTA